>BTSY01000005.1:29742654-30333562 GCA_036245785.1 Pristionchus fissidentatus | reverse complement strand
TGAACGTTTTCACGTGTACAGAATTCTACGTGCAAAACTACATTTTCTCAGTTTTCACCATAAACACAGTAAAATCGGAGGAAAATATCCCTTTCGCATTTCAAATTCGGTAAATCAATCGAAGGCGGTTCAAGGTTTCAGTGGTTGTACAATAATACTCACCTCCCTCCCAGTTTGCGCCTTCCCTTGTGTCCTGCCATGTTTGCATCCCCGCTCTAAGCTCATTCAAGGAATAAACTGAGAATCGGCAGGATTATGGGTGAGCGAGAGAGTGTTTGAATCGAGGAGTGCGGCAGAGATGCAGACAACTGGTGAGAGTGTGCGGCAGCAGGAGAGCGCAGAAAGGATGGAATCATTGTGTGGCAGGCTGGTATTACTGTCTGGCGAGTGAGTGAGAGAGTGGGCATTTACAAGAGACACCAGACAAGTCGGAGGCGACGAGAGATCAGGTGAAATCGAGAGAGTGGAAGTCCTCTACAGGTGTCTTTTTCACTGTGTGCTCGACTCTTCTCTCGAAGGTCTCCCGCCCGATATTTGCCGGCTACCTCTCAGACCAGTTCATGTCGCGAGAGTTGCCACTGGTGCGCCGTGCGATTACCAAATTGTGAGGTGCAAGGTGCAAACAACATTTTGCCACAACCTTTAAAGGGGTTAAACAACCCTTTGTGATCTCTGTTTGACCATTTCTCACACCCGCTTTGTGCCCTGTCAGGGACCAGTTTTGATTCGACGGCATTTTGTGATCTGAGGAAGGGAGACGCGGGCAATTGCGCGTGTTTAGTTGGTAGAGCAACCTCTGATTCATGATTTTTAATTATTGATTTGCTGTGTAAAATGAAATTCATCCTCGTTTATTGCGCGCGTAAATACATTTCCCCATTAGTAGAGCAGCCTCTGATTTGTAGTTCTTCCTTATGGAATTCATAATTATTGTTTTACAAGGAAATCCACGGTTTTTGTATGGCACAAAATGTAAGGTTTGTACTAAATGCTCAATTTGTCGCCCTCCTTCACTGTTCGCGTGCCTTTTCTCATTGGCAGAGTTCCTTCTCATTTCGTATGTTCACCTCTTCCTCCTGGTGTTCACCATGTCAGTTCTACGAAACATTCTGCTTCACTTCGTCTCTTCACGCGTCATTTCTCCTTTCCTCAAAGTGCTCAGACAGCAAAGTCTCCAGCTTCCCTCACTCAGAAGTGTTCACTTATCCCAATATTAGGAGGAACCCCTCACTCTCTTGAGTTTGGCCTCTCAATTCCTCTTCCCCCCTGCACCATAAGCGAAGTATCCTACTTTCTTTGTCTTTTCTTAGGTAATGTAAGGAAAGCAGGAGACTTCGCGTGAAAGCAAAGTTCCTCCCCCATCTTATCAGCGCGTTTCCATAAAAAGACTGCTCGGCATCTGACAAAGAGTGTCTTTTAACTGCCCCACACTGTTTGCCCACTAGATGCGCAAGAGTCGGTGAGATAACTCGGTTTCCCTATCTCTTCTCTATCTCTTCTCTGGCGTGTCTCTTGCTTTGCCATGCTCTCTCGCATCCACATCGGCTGTTTAGGAGCGGAACGTTTTATTATTTTGGACGAGTGTTTGTGAATTTATAATTGTGTGCGCGATAACTCGGTGGTTTCCTTATCTCCCCTCACTCCCTCACAATAATTCCGTCGCCCGGCGCTTTTATCACTTGATAAGAGCTGCGAGAGATTGAAACTGAGATGGGAGGGATGAATTCGAAGAATGAAATGGCCCATCTCAGCTCTCTCCTCTCTCTCTCTCTCTCTCTCTCTCTCTCTCTCTCTCTCCCCTCTCTCATCGCTCCAATTGTTGCGAACGCGCGCGGATCGGAACACGTTTGCATCATGATTTCGTGTGATTTCGCATATTTTACAAGGATTTCTTGTAAAAGCGCCAAAAAAGAATTCCTGGTTCGCATTCTTTCACTGTCTGTCTAAATTAGCATTGGCTCGCCAGAATACCGTGTTTTACATTTTACGCGAAAAAAAACCTTTATTGAATACCATTTCCTGCACTCCAACTCCGCAGATCGCCGTTTCAGAGATAGTACAGAAGCGATCGCTGACACCATTCACATTTCGCTCTTTTTTCATACTTTTAGTAGTTCGTTGTCCAATTCAGCGCGCAAGTGATAGTTTTGGTCAACAATAATTAAGCTCGAGACGATTGACCATCGGTTCCACGCCATGATACTCAGAGCGGGAAGTCTCCAACTTTCCTTACTCTGTAGATGTTGTGTCCAGCTGAGAGAGGCTGAGAAATCGAGAGATGGAGACATCACTTCTCTTAATAATTGGAGATATGAACAATCCAGAGTAAGGAAAGCTGGAGACTTCGCTCTCTGAGTACACGCTTATTCATTCAGTAAGCAGGAAATAGTGAAATAATCACTCCCACACGCTGCGCCTAGATGGTTTTTACCCGCTACCTAGGCTGATTTCATTGACTAGGCATTTTTATTGTCACTCTTTGACTTCGCGAACCATCAATTTCAACCATAAATGCATCCCAAAACGAATTATCTTGGCGTGCTGCCAACTGGATCAATTTCGCTTGCCTATCCACTCCATTTCCATTCCATTCAGCCTCATTGCGATAGTGATCTACTCTAGCTGGAATGACTCTGGTGGCAAACTTTCACTAATTTGGTCCCATCCCAATCCTTTCTCTCTCTCTCTCTCCCTTCCTTTCTTTCGGCTTCCTTAGCCGTAAACTCAATCCGATCGAACGACTGACGAGTTCAAGTAATTAGTCAGTACTTACCATCGGTCATGGCTATTGAACTGATCTATTCTTCCTTTCGGTCCCACCGCATTTCCCCTGTGCCCTCTGCGCTTTCAACTCCTAATCCTTCCTAAATGACTTTCTCAATATGTAGTGCGTCATATATTTTTTATAAGTTGTTTCTAATTCAAACACCTCGAATTTTCATTCTTTTCCCTACAAGCAGATACTCAGCACACTGTCGGATTCCAGGTTACAAAGGCAGAAAATTGCGCCGATCCAACGCTGAAATTTATGTCAAAGTATCTTCATGTTGCACGTCGCACTATTTATTCATTTATTTATTTTATTTATTCACATGGATTCGCATTCCTATTAATGCTATTCTTTGGCACCTCCCCTCAAAATTGAAATCTCAATTTGTGTACCTCCATTCAGAGGTAACACCTCCCCCCTCTCTCTTCACTCTCCCAGGGGGTAACTGTGCTGACACACTCACTCTCTCTCACGCGAGATTGTGATCTAGGCTGGTTGAATGATGATGCACACTCTCGATTACAAGCAAGCAGCCTGCACACACACATACTTCTCACATTCCTTTGAAAGAGAGAGAGAGAGAGACGGTAGGGAGGAGTGAAGTGACCCCCAGCAGCAAATAACATACCAATCTCGAGGTTTGCAAGATCAATCCGCGTTTCACGCTGCATTCATGTGTGGTGGTACTTCAGGGCTACCGAGCCACGACTTTCAAAGTCTACTAGCTTCGATCAGAGGAACGGCGCTTTTAGACATTTGAAGTCGTCGCTCGGTAGCCAAGGCTTCTGGTGTCGTAGACTTATTTTCCTCTGGGCGGGACCATTCTCACTTGATTAGATCCCTGAGAACTCCTTTGTTTAGACTACCCTTATCTAATCTCCGAGAAATACTCCCCGCGCAAAAATCAGGACTATTTGCGTCCAGATGGTAAAATGCGTTTTCTCGCTCTCTCTCTCTCTCTCTCTCTCTCTCTTTCTCTCTCTCCGATCTACACACTCTCTTACCACTCCTAACATGCGCATTCTCTCTCTCTCTCTCCATTCACTCATATCCTCCATTCACATAACCGTTGAGTCCGCAGATGTCTCCCCTTTTTGTTCCCCTTTCCTTACTTTTTATAGGTTATGACTGATTTTGCGCCGGCCACGACGTTTTTATGTGGAAAATCTCTCCAAAGGTGCTGAATTTGGGCAATCACTCCCACAACTTCGGTAGGTGCTTGATTTGCCTTGATCCCATCGTTCCTCTCACTCAAAATGCCATTAGCGCTTTGCAATGGGGCAAATCCACACACTAGATCAGTCCGCTTTTTGCCGGTTCTCACACCTAATTTCCGGTCTTCATTCTCTCTTTGATCTACCACACCCTAACCAAACCCCTTAATCAATCTGCGCAATCGAAAGCAAGCCCCGATTCCCAAACCGTTTTTCTCCCTCAGTCTTCCCTTTCTTCTTCAAACCATCCTCAATCTTCCTCATTCTCTCTCTCTCTCACTCTCTCTCTCTAAACGCTCGGCGCATTAATTTTGCACCCGCGACCGTCCCCAATTCGCCGGAGGAGAAGACTGACCCAACTCTTTCCAATTCGTTCATCTCAATTCTCTCTTTCTGACCCATGATTCGGGTAAACGTTTCGGCACTGAATCCAAGGCTGCTAGGAGAACACTTCTTCGTCTTTTATTTTGTTGGAAACCCTAGATTGTTCGAACGTTTCTCGCATTAGGAGGTTGGAGAAGCGTTCTGATAGCACATTTACGCGTGTTCATTGTACATTACATTTCGTATTAACCGTTCGTTTTTCCGAGAGTTCAGTGAGGATGAATCACCTCTTCTTTGTCCGCACTTTCTCAGATCAATCTCTCTTCGCGTCGGAGAGGTTTCATGGGTTCGTCCCTTGATTCGATCTCTAAGCACAAAGAAAAGGCCGGACAGAGGGCGCATAATTTATTAGTCTGCAGAAAGTGTCTGACCAGCAAATTACCTCTCTTCTCTCATTGCATTACCTCAGCAAAAAAAAGATGGCCTCGCACCTATGATACCCCCTCACAGAGAAAGATGTATTCCCCCAGACCCAACATATACGAGTGCATGTTTTCCTATAATATTTTCGTGCATGTAGGGTCTGTAAAAAGTCATTTTTGTCAGAGTGTTTCCTGCAGTCTCACATCATTCCACGAACCGGACAACCCGAACGAACGGGGTCAGGAGTGAGAGACCGTGTGTAATCAAAAGCCATTTTCATAATCGCTATTGCTCCTGAATAGGGTTGTCCTCGTGAGAACAATGACCGGTCTGTTTCGCTCAAAATCCTTTTTGAGGTGACCCCGATTTCTGTAGGATTGGAAACATGTGCACACAAATTCACCCCGCCTTTTTTGTTTGCTCAGTCTTGATTTATCGATTGATCTCCGCCATCGTAAAATTCAAATTCGTCTGTGTTTCCGGTCACTGCTTTCTCGTCTGAGTCACCATCGCATTATCAGTGTGCCCTGAGGGCGCTCTCTCCTTTCCGCACACTCTATCGTCGCTCTCCGCTATCCCTACGATCTCTAATCATCGTCTCTTTCTCTGCCCGCTCTCCTCATATCGCGTGCTCTCTCGTCGTTATCAGTCCCCGCATGACTAATGCTGCCCACATTCCGTCCTCACACATTCTTCTCTATTCACAGTTGAAAGACGGCCCGAGTGAAGGCAAAGGACGGAGTGAACTTTGCCTATCCAGAGTGTAGTTTCATCATCGATTTTATATTAATAGTTCATTTCATTTTGAATGCGTTCCACCATGCGTGTTAATGTATCATTACAGTTGTTAGATTAGTATCTTTATTAGTACCTTTGTTATACACGAATAGAATTGTTCCCTCTAATAACACTATTCTCCACAGTGTAGTTTCACCATCTGGTTTTATCGCTTTTGAATTCATTTTGAATCCGTTTTACTTTGTGCGGTGATGGGACTTTTGGATCTGCAGTTTATGAGCATTTAACGTATTTGTTCTGGATTTGTTTTTTAGCTTCAGAGCATTAAAAAAACTTTTATATTTTCGAGTTATTAAACGGCAGTTCGAAAACGTGCCATCATCCCGTCATTATAGTGAATAGCAACATTCTTGTTGTTTGCATTTTGCTCCATAGACTCGTTTTTGTTTTGGGACACTGGCTAAGGAAGAAAATGCAATCATCAATTTTCCTGCAGTCAAAGTGAAAGCGCGGGCGCAAAAAAGCGAATTTCGTTGTATTGTTGTCCGAACACACTGTTTACTACAGTGTAGAAGACAGCTAAATCGCCCGTTGTCCGAGTAATCTCTCCTACAACACCTCTCTCTCTCGCTCTCTCCCTCTCTCTATCTCTCTCTCTCTCTCTCTCTCTCTCTCTTTCTCTCTCTTCTCCTTCCTCCTCCTGCCCCTATCCGGTCTTGTCTCGCCTCCCGCGCCCCGTCATTCGACCACAACTACGCATTGTTTTTGTCGCTCTCTCTCTCCCAACATGTCGTGCATCCCGCTACAACAAGCTCCCTTTTGCCCGCTAAGTAGTAGCCACTAATAACCGTAATCGGAACGGGGAATTGGGGGGGGGCGAGAGAAGAGAAGAGAGAGAGAAGAGAAGAGAGAGAGAGAAGAGTAAAGATAGACCCTGTTTTGACCCTCCCTGCATCACTCATATTAACGTGCTGCTGCAGGTAAATGGAAGCACAACATGCACACCTGTATATATATCTACTTTGTCTTCTAATCACGTCGCTAGCCTTACATGCATGTCGTCATTATGTTGTGTTTATTGCCACGAAGGAGTCGGCATGGTTTCGTCATTCCGCACACTTTCTCGCTTGCCGACCTAACGGACGAAACAATTATTGACCCCCCTTTTGCAATAAATGAATCGCAACACTCATACTCATTTTCTTGCTTATAGGTAGAGTGAATGAATCACCATGGTTTGGCTATCCGACTTTACATAGTTTACTCGTTTTGACCACTCGAAACTTTGTTTGTTTTCTAAAATTTACAACGATATAGAGCACCTTTCTGAAACTGTTACAAAACACTTTATGCATTATATTTTCGATGATTCGAGTGGTCATCTCTAGTGAGTGCAGTGTCGAATAGTGCACACTTGATAACGATGAGAGCGGCTCATTAGGCTCTGCTAATTAACTCCGCTAATTAGGCCGAGATAAAAGCCTCATTTCCTCCCTCTTGTTATCCAATCCTCTGTTACTCTCCTGATTGGCGTGCGCTCATTTCCTCTGCGTCACTGCCCCGGAATACCCGGAAATGACTTCCACTTGCGTGTACCGAGAGCCACTTACAAAATGGTACGTCCTCCGGACCTGACCGTCTGGCGCTCTCACTGCTCTCACAGATCCATGCGCTCTATCGCATCGTCTGTCGTGTCTGCGCTCTCCTCGAAGCGCCTTGTCTCTAGGCAGAGAAAAAGTCGTAAAAACGGGGCGTTCTTACATGGCTAACAGTCGATCGCCATAAAATGTAGGGGCCGACAACACATTCCTCGATAATATCCTACGATCGTGTTTGCGAAAATAAGTGAACGCTCTCCCTTTTTCTTTCTCAAAACAAGTAGAAAACTGTGCAACGTCACAGTGACGTTTTCCTAATTTTACTTTGATCACCCTGATCCTGATCCATTGCCCTTTCCAATTTTAACAAATCGTTTTTACCTGAATTACTATTTTTGTATCACCCCAAAGAACAAAGTGACGAGGGTGGTCCGTCTTATCCCACTTGCGAGTTGGCTAACCTCCTTTGTCCGCTCGTCTCTCGATAATTACCGTAATCCGTCGAATCGGCGATCGTAAACTGACTGAGAATGAGTCAATCTCGCTGAAAAGTGACTCTCGATCGTGTCTCGCTGTTAATCGATGTCGTCGGTTGCGCATTCGCTGATATTTAGTGATGTTAGATATTTTCAGCTATTTTTTCGTCGAAAGTATTGCCCTCCTTAAAGTGCCATTGAGATATGTTTCATTGCTCGTTCATATTTTGAGAACAGCTCCTTTTACGATAGAGCGTCGCCTCATGATCGAATAAAATTCAAATTTACTCATATTCTGTTGCTCACGTTTCGCTCGCTGTTATCATTCACGCTATCACTTTCGACCCCTCCTCTTTCATCTCTCTCTCATTCTCTCTCTCTCTCTCTCTCTCCCTCCTCCCGTCTCTTTCGGTCTTATCATCATCACTTGCCGACTGTCGCATTTTCCTCCCTTTCAAATGCCCCTCGTCACCCGCCCGTCAGTCAACTGGTACGCACTGAAAACAGTGGGAATACCAGGAAGGATTAGCCCTGAGCTCAGCTCAAACCCGTCTCGACTAAGACGCAGACCCGGATGGATAAAGCTCTGATTACTGCTCGCCCATCAATCCCCCTCCATCCGAGGAATGTCTAAATAGATCGACAGCAACTGTCTGTACATTAGTCCACCTCGTTTACAAACTTTTTACGTTTATTATTGCAGTACCTCTATTATTTAGCATATTTCCAAGATTTGCATGGTTAGCATCTCTCATAGGGGATTGACGCTATCTGATCATTATGAGTAATTCTTCCACTCAAGATTCACTTTAAAGGGTGGTAGGATCTTTCCCTTTTCCAAAGTGCCATGAGAATAGTGTATGGTTCACCGTGGCTTGTTGTTTGTTTGTAAAAACAATATCGCCTACTTTTTATTATTGATTCGATTTCGTCGCACTCTCAGGAAGAGTCGGTCATTATTCTGATTTTTTTCCGGCTCAAGATCAATCGCTTTAGGGGTGCCATCACGCATTGTTTCCCTTTCCCGAAGTGCCATGGGAGCAGTGTCTCATTGCTGAACACCGCCCGCCCCGGCTTCTCTCTTTCCTTACCCTCCTAATGGAAGCTACTCAGCGCCCGCTCCATTTACCACCCTCAGGGTCTTCTCTCTCTCTCTCTCTCTCTCTCTCTCTCTCTCTCCTTACTCTACTCTGATTGTTGCATCTCCTTTCTCCTTCCCATTCACCGATATTTGGGATGATTGACTCCCATCTATTGTGCATTCTTCTTCTTCATTCCATTTGATGCCCCTCTCAAGAGTCTCCCACTTGTCGTTTCAAAGAGAGAGAGAGAGAGAGAGAGAGAGAGAGATCAAAAAGAAGTCACACTTTTTGAGCCCCGACTCCAACCGAACTCAAGAGAGTGCAAGAAGGCTGTGATAGCTTCCGCTTCGGAATCAGTAGTGGCAGATTCCGATCCGGTGTCTGGCAGCCGATTTTCATATTAGATTCGCCTCGCTCAATAATCCGGTCAATTCATAGGGGGCAGCGAGAGTTTCGTTTATTATCTACACATTTCTTCAGATCATCTGGAAAATTGGAACTATGCATGAATGTGCAATAAATTATTCTTGAATTTGTACTGACAATGGATACATTTGCCGCATTGCACCACAACGCGCCCTCTCCTCTTAAGCTCCTTGTGAAACATATCTTTCACAAGCTCTTTTTTGCCTGACAAAGTGGCCCTTTGGTGACAGCTAACCGGGATTGGTGGACAGGCAGAGCGTAACGGTCTGCGTCTCTCCATTCCACACGCTCTCTCTCACTGTCTAACCGACGAGAGAGCGTGTGAAATGGAGAGAGTCTGGACAGAGTCATCATGACCAATTATGCAATTCTTCCTCTCTCGAGCCTGCTCCCATTGTCCGATGTCCGATTCGAGGCCCCTACCTCATAGAGTCTTCCCATCTCTCTCTCTATCTTCTCTCTCTCTCTCTCTCTCTCTCGCTATAATAGGACTGACCTTCGCAGTGGGCCAAAATCACAGATTGCATGCTAGGGCAGCGGGCACTCGTCGTTTTCTCATGATTGTTCGGTTATTGGCAACCTTCCGCGCCAATTTTTGATTATAGTGCATTGGACATTGCGCAGATGATTTAGCGTTTCACGAATAGATAAATTTTTTTATAGAAACGGTCACATTCTCCGCCTGCGAGTTTGATGTAGTGTGCGATTGCTACACGCAATTTAACCGTGTTGCACCGGCCCGCAAGATGCTGGTACAAGATTCTCGACTACTTCATCCTCCCTTGAACACTCCTCATCGTAATCCGAACTCTTCCCTGCATTCCCTCTGCTCTCTCTCCTACTGAAATGCGAGCTCGTCTCGATTTCGTGCCGCGCTGGTCAGTCAATATTTTCCGCACCACAACAATCCCCCGTTCAGATCGCCCATCCCCATCCCCGTATAGCCCCCCCCCCGCACTTCCGCACGCATTGTTTACGTCATCTTTTCCTGCTCCGCCGATATGAATAGATGTATATTAAATTAACTGTCGGAATTGATATTCCCGAAAAAGAAGGAGCTGCATTACAGACGCAGATAAGCATTTATTCATGCTTCAAGGTCTGGGCCCAATGAGCGATGCTGTTTCTCCATACGTGGGGTTTTCTTCTGCAGGTGCCCTCCCAAGGAGCTGCATTGATAGGCATGAACAATTAGAGAACTTCCTCAAGTGCACCTTGTTTTGATGCATGTTGGTGTCGTGCTTTGTACGATTGGCATACGTCGCTTATCAACATTTCGCTCAACTCAATTTTAAAACTCTCCCCTATTCCCACGCCTAATAGCCTCATTAGCCCTTCTCTGACCTGTCTGCGCTCTCTCCTCCTCCCCTTATCTCTCTCCTGCAATCGTACTTGCGTCATCGTCTCCCGGATTTCAATCGTCCCTCCCCATTTCCCACGCCCTCTTCTCATTCCTTCAACTCTCTGCGCTCTATCAATCTCGCCCGCTCTCTCACCGTCCAGCTTCAGACACTGTTTGTGCCCGGCGCAATCCGTGTACTGAAATCGCCGAAGGGGCGTCACAAAGAGACGAGAGATCATGGAAAATGAGAGGGTGGTTAGAGAGTGAGAGAGGAGAAGTACAGACTAATTGTGGAGAGAAACTTGAAACGTCCATCGTCCCGCTCTTTCTGCTTCTTCTTTGTCTAGGGACACGCGCCTCCCTTCAATTCGTGTAATGCGATGATGTCTGGGGGTATTGTTGCGCGCTAAACTGATCATCTGAGCGATTACCGAGTGATATGACAGATTGATTGATTGATTGCCTCTAAACTGTAAGTCGAGCTGCTTTAGAATGTCCTGAACTGGGTGAACTTGACTCTAATGCGAACGCATTTTGTATGCTCTGATCGTTCTTGTTTGCCATTGCTGACGCTGCTAACATTTCCTACCTGTAATCAGACATAAGTTCGTGCTAACCACTTCCGACCACGAGAATAAATCTGTAAATTTGTAAACAGATAAATCAGAGCCACAGAATAATGAGTGAACGCGAGAACGGCATTCCCCCTCTCTCCTCTCTTCTCAGCACCCCTCCCAAACTCGCTTCGTTTTATTACCATCTGTCTTACTTTATGGCCGCCCTGCTTGTTGACTCCGCTTGCTCACTGCTGATCCCCCACTGGACGCGCGCCCATTTTCACCCCTAAGCTCTTGTCCGACTGTTGCGCTGAGCTGGCATGATTCTATGTGGAAGTGCGCATAACATTGATGATGATGATTTTTTAAAGGACAGAAGAAAGTTGCATCTAACCAGAAGGCCTACTTGTTTCCCGATGCAACAGCCCTATGTTCTTTGGAAAATCAGCGCCATCAATATTCTGCGCGCTTCGAGACCTTTGCAAAATATGTATATCAGTATTTAGCATGTAGCACGTCTCGTGTCCACTGCATCATCACATTATTAGAAACTATAATCAATTACCCATTTTACCGTACTCCTCCTGCATTCCCTCCAAGAGACACCATCATTCACACATCGCTTACCTCTCTCTCTTGTTCGCTCTTCTGCGTGAGCTCCTCTCTTCCCTCACACACAAACCCATCTTCCGAATCCTCACCCTGTCCAGTTCCGACGTCCTTTTCTCCCGTCTCTCTCTCTCGTCTCTCTCTCTCTCTCTCTCTCTCCAGACTCTCTTTGACGCGCACCGCGTGTCTTCCCTTACACTCAACCGCCACTTACCGTGCGTGTGATCATCGCGTGATGTTTCGAGAGTGATCGTTGATCTTCGATCTTTAGGGCTTGATCTATAATGGGAATTGCAGATGGCCGACGTGGATCCATTCTTGGCGCAGATCGAATCGTTCGGGAGAGCGCCGCCCGAGAAGAAGTGGGTTACGTTTAGTTTTTTTTCTTCTTTTTGCTTTGTTGTATACTTGAACACTCATGCCACGACAAGGCGGAAACAGAAATACTCATGACCTGTTCATGATACTTGTTCATTGTTCATGATATTTTCTATATATTATATATGATATTTTCTACTACCTTTCGACTAGCATGCTAATCTAGTTCTTCAGATTGATCGAGGACGTCACTGTCTCAGTTCTCATCCTGTCTAGTCTTATCTTCTTTCTAGTCTTAGTTATTTCTAGTTCTAGTTATATCCCTACTAGTAAACATAGACTTTCGCGTACAGTTATATCTAATCTTTGATCTCTCCAGATTAATCGAGGACGTCTCTGTCTCAGTGCCTTCTCCCGTCGCCTCCGTCAACTACGATCTGGCCAAGAAGATCAGCAGTATCCATCTGGAGAAGAAGCAACCCAAGGTGAGTATTGAAGTCTATTTACTATTCCAATTCAACAAACTCCAATTCAACAAGTTTTTTGAACCTGCACATTATCGACTGCGAAAATTGTATTGCGTTTTCTCTGGTACTGTAAGCAGTCTTTTCCCGCGATCCCAGTTCGAAGACGGAAAGTACCTTTCCCTGTTTTCACTCAGTTACCGCTTTTCACTAGATCGTGATCAAATTGTCTCGCATCCGGAGCAGATGTACGTCTTGCTCTAAAGTCCATCCATTCATCTAATGCCACTGATCTTTGCATGTTTTGCCTTCTCTTGCCATTTCCTCGTCTCTCCGTCTGCTCTTTCTTTGAATGCCCGCCGCTTCTCCTTCCCACCCTTTCATCCATCCATCCGATGACCATCCCCTTGTTTGTCTATCCCTCGTCTCTCTCTCTCTCTGTCTCGATCCGCCGCGCAATTTCCCCTTTATCCTATCGAGATCAAGGGATAAGAAAAGAATTGTGAAGGGCTGGGAAACGAAAACAGCGACAAAGCGTAGCCACCACTCTTCACAGATCACACAGATTGTTTGCTGAGAGTGTCCCGACGTCGCTAGGGAATGATCGAGATCCCTACACAGAGCACGAAGTCTCCCACTTTCCTTATTCTAGAGATGTTGTCTCCTGCTGAGAGCATGCGAAATTGAGAAATAGAGACATCGAAGATGTGAACACTCCTGAGTAAGGAAAGCTTAGAGACTTCGCGTTCTCAGTATTTGTAGAAGGGTTGCGTCATGACTAGTTAACACTTTTTGCCACACGAAAAGGTCAAGTCAAGGGTCGCGGAAGCACGCTTTCATGTATGTTCGCACACAAACCACACACTACTGACCGGTTCGGTGATGCGCGGAGCCTCTCTTTGCTCCTCATGATTCTCTCTCTCTCTCTCTCTCTCCTCTCATGATTCCGCTGACTCAGTGAAATTAGCAACGCTCGTCATCTCTCTTTCTAATCGGGGCCAATCAACGGATTAGAAGAAGCTGAGCAGAGAAAACTCGTGTGAGCGGAGGCATGTTTTCGAGTAGTGTCCTGTGCAGCGAACCAAAACGTATGGGAAGGAAAAAGGTTCGAGTAGATACAGTAGAGAACTAGGCAGCAATAGTGACAAAACGGAGAAAAGGTAGTGTGCTGCATTTGCTTGTCATTGTAGAAAACTCTGTAGAAAATGCGGAGAAAACTCGTGTGTCGAGGCATGTTTTCGAGCAGTGCCCTGTGAACCAAAAAGTACTGAGAAACGATTCACATTGCTCGATCTATTATAGTTCAGTAGAAAAATAGGCAGAAATGGTAGCAAAACGGGGGGAAGATACTGGGTAACAGAAATTTCTTGTCATTGTGGAGGATAGACAAAGAGAAGTCGGCGGGCGTGAAGATGATTGATTGTGTGCGTGTTGGAGTAGACGCCGCGTCCAGATGACACTAGGAGCGGTGAAGCGAGAGATGGAGAAATGATGCCAACCTCTTCAGTGGTGGTGAAAAAGCGCTGTTGAACGAGCGTTCCGGGCGTTGAACATAATAGAAATGTGCTGACGCTCATGGACAAACAAAGAAAGACAATTGTATATTAAAAAATAAATAAGTCATGCAGCATTTCCCGTCCTTGTAATTAGTGCTGTTTATTTCGCTGTTCTTATTACTAATTTCTGAACTGATTTTAACTGATCTGTAACTACTGAGTTCTTTACTGATCTATAAAGTTGCAGAACCTCCGTTCCGATGTGATCGTTCCTTCTGGTGGAATGATCGCTGCGACGAGTGGATACGAACCGAAGAGAGTCGAGCAGATCACTCACGATCAAGTGAACGAGTGGAAGACACAGGTTGGTTACTGCATCAAGGGCCACATGCAGCGAGAAAAATATCGTTTATGCATGTATGCCATGCGTGGTGCAAATAACTAAGTTTTGATATTTTGGATACATAGACCGATCGCTGAAAAGTGCAAACATTACAGGTTCTCCATTCAACTCGACCTCGCAACCAGTGGACTCACTCGAATGATGTCGAGGAGTCCAAGGCATCTTTTTCTTTCATACCGAAAATCTTTAGAGAGAAGCACATAGTCGTGTCAGAATACTCGTTTCTAGTGTTACTTATATTATTGCATAAATATGACTAACATTTTTAGGCCTACGCACGCGCCGTCGCAGCTCAGATGCAGCAGGAGTCGATGCACGAACCCATTCGAGTCACCACTGAACATACGGTAAGTGGTACCATAACCTACGCTTTTGGACTTTTCGTAGTTCACACACTGCAGTGTGGCGTCCGTGTAAACCTGCGGCAGCAATAACAACAACAAAAATTATTTTTAAAAACACATTATGAGCACTGATAGTGAGTTATAGCGTAGGTCGTGCGATTGTTGACGCTGAAGGAAATTGAAATAGGTGTGATTTACAAATTGATCCTCTGCAGAAATCGCCGTCCTCCTCGACGATCGACAGCTATCCGTCGCCTCAGCGGAGTGGGAAGGTGAGTTGTGTTTCATGCCTTCGATATAACTAATCTCGAATCTTAAGGAGTAATAATGACATGATGCTCATATTCGTAAATTAAAAAGAAGAAAAAGAAAAAGGAAATAATCAGCAAAATAATTGTCGATGTCCTGCAGAGTCTTCTGGACTCCTCCGACAAGTACTCCGACTACTCATCGGCCTCCTCTCACAAATCGGCGTCGCCTTCTCAATCGTCGCCTAATTCTGCCTCCGACTACTCGGGTAGGTCACTAAATCGAGAAATTTTCCTCGTTATTACTACCGTTCCATGAAAGTACAATCAAACAAAGTAGCTGGAAGCGGACCGCTTCGTCTTCCGATAAAAAGCGAAAAATTATCTATAATTCAAAGTTGCATTGTTTTACAGTGACAATCAGTCCATACCATCGGGCGCCCGTCTCTCTAGCATCGAACGGACACAACTACGACACCAAACCCATGACCTACCAACCGCCGATGTCAGTGCCGGAGACGAAGAAGGTACACATGTCTGTTTCAATATCCATAAATATGGATCGATAAATTTTCGAGCGTTTTCAAACCACTATCTTGTTCAATCTATGGGAACTAAATGTGGCGGAGCAATCACAATCAATATTTCAGGCGCCTCCTCCAGCCGTTCCCAAGAAGACAGTGACGATCGTTGACGGAGCTAAAGTCGTCCCGATTCCATCGACAGCAACGTCGTCTGCTCAGCCATCGAAGCCAGTCGAGCCACCACGAGCGGTCTTCCATGGAGGACTGAGGAGTCAGACGCGGTACGGGACATTATTCGACTATATTTGGCATTGAAGCGATCGAACAAATTCTAAACAGTATCGACAATGAAGAGTGGGGTTTGGCTGAAAAAAAGTGTATACTGCATTGGTGTAGTTACTTCGAAAACAGTGATTGCCTAGTGACGATGACATCAATTGCAGGTCCTCCAACTTCAACCCTCTTCGCATGCCCGTAGACACGTCCAACTACAAGTGGTCGCGGAATGGAGGGGAGAACGAGCTGCAGCAGCAGCCGACCAGCTCCCGTGCAGCAGGCAGCAACAACAACAGCGACGGTCGCAAGTGGGAGGGACGGTCGGAGGTCATTGAGGTGAGAGAGAGAACATACTCGGAGGGAAATAAGTCGACGACTCTATACTTTTTGGCCGCCGTTCGACGAAGTCTAAACGACTCGCCCTCTGCGCATATTAGACTTGGAAGTCGTCGCTGGCGATCTTAGAATTATAGAGGCGTAGACTTATTTCCCCGTGAGTAGGGATGATACCATATTAGCTCTGAATATCCTTTTGAATGTGCACATGAACTCTAGATCATCTGTGTTTGCGTAGTCCTGATGTAATTTAATAAATAACGCTTTTAGGAAGAGGACCTGGATCTGGCGGACCCGGCTCGGCGAGGAGTCGTGAGAGTGGTAGTGCCCCCGAGGGACAATGAGTGAGTGTGGCTTTATATTTAGATTATTATTTACATTTTCCGTCTCTCCCGTTCATGTGTGCTTCAATGGTGACATTTAGCCAGCAAACAGTTCATCGCATGTTCATTCATTCAAATACAGTTTAAGCACTATCAAAAACGAAAAATAGCGTAATTACCAAAATGAACTTGCCGCTCCGAAGAGCTCGATTTCAATGCATAGTGATGATGTAAAATGTTACTTTATTTACCGTAATTATCATCTCTCAGTTGGCACTCTTCATCCTCTTCTTCTCGTCCTCATTCAGCCGCTTCCACCACCCACTCAAACGACTCTGATATGCAGGTGAGAGAAACAAAAACTCGATGATTTTGTGGGAAGCATTCTTTATTAACCGGTATTTGTACATGCTATGGAAACCATTGAGAACGAATATAAGCAGCAAACGAAATTATGAATCTCTATCAGATGCGGAACCGAAAGAAATGGGCGGAGCTCGTGGCTACGGTTGAGGAAGAGAAGGACGAGATCAAGCGGTAAACGAGTTTTGATTTATTTACTTCAAATTTTTTTCATCATTATTTCTACTTCTACGGTGCAGAAGTCTGGCTTGATTTATCTCTCTTTAGAACAAAAATAGTCAATCATAGGACGTTCTATGGACCGTTAGATTTCGAGGACAAGTTTCCGATTGGAATCTTTATCAATCCTGCTCTAGGGGACAGTCACAGTCCCGGAAGACAAAACATGCGCATCATATTGCAATGATTCATGAACAGAAGGGGAATGGGGGAATGACGCGTATGGTAGATACGCACAAAAGCCCTTTTCTATAAATGCGTCGTATCAGAGTGCTCAACTCATCTTCCGACTCCGATATCAAATCCGTCCTCGCTGCTCCTGCCCGAGGAAGTGCATCTTCCTCCCGAGGTCCGATCGTCGTACCCGCCCAGGCACCCTCGGCATCAGTAATCGGTGAGTTATTGCTGTGATGCTTATTTATGTATTTGATACGCCCAGGATGTGACCGCAATTAAATGCTTCCCATAGAATAGATCCAATGGCGCGATCCCTGTATCCAAATTTTTTTGAACCTGCATAATCCTCCAATCATTTAAATGGGCCAATGACTTGATTCCATGAAACACATCTATGATTAATTCTATTTCATTTCTGCAGGCGATTGTCTCGCTTGTCGTCATCGAGTTCTCTCCTCTGATCGACGTCACACGATAGAGGGACAACTGGTACACGAGGACTGCTTCACTTGTACTGTGTGCAGCCGGCATCTAGGGTGAGTATCCATCTATTCAGTTATGCTGTATCTGTAACACTGGCCTTTTCTCCCTCGATTCTAACTCGAAGACGGGAAAATCTTCACCTTTTCCGCGCAAAGGTGTCATTCGGACAAAATAGAGACTAGACGCTTCGGCTTCACCGGTTACCTAATTGTCTATATAAATTTGCACTCATTCGCTCCGAGAAATGAAAAATCTAGTAGTACACATGCAGCAGTAGAAGTAGCGTTGATAAATGTCTTGACCTAGCTAAGCCCCTGTCCCTCTTTCTTCTCTCAATCTCTAAAGCCGGGGCCTCAATGGGGGCGCGGCCCGCGAACATTACTTCCGCCGCTGATGGATTACTCTTCTGTTTTCCCCCATTTCCTTCCATCTCTCTCTCTCTCTCTCTCTCTCTCTCCTCTTCCCAATCCTTCCATACAGTTCCTTTCCTTCCGGCATTGAATCAACACTGTATATGCTGAGTACAACACCTGGGCTACTTCAGACAGTCTACGACACCCTCAGTATTAAGTGTATTCGCGCGTCGAGAGAGTGTGCGAAAACGAGAGATCTGCGAGTGTATCATACAGATCTCAGGTACACTCAATAGTAAGTGTATCCATTCTGGGTGTACTCAAGTAGTCCACAAAAGTTATCGCGACATTGATTCGGAATGCCTTCTATCCTCTACCCATTTTCCCCTACAGACAGTTCCTCTTTGCCGGCATTGAATCAACGCCGCATTCTCTCTCTCCTATTGTCAGTTTCTGTTGAAGTGTCTCTTCCTCTTCCTCTCACTCAGTTCTCATTATAATTCGTCCGGCTCAATCTAATTATCGCGCTCTGATTCTGAAGGGAAAAGAGGAGGAAAGCGAGAAGTTATTACGATGGCCGATCTCTCTCTCTCTCTCTCTCTCTCTCTCTTATTTCCCTTCACTTGCCCCTTCTCAGTTTACATCCACTTGTGCACGCAGTTATTCTGCTTTTTTCACATTCTTTCATGAACAACAAAGTCGTTGCTCGCATGTTCGAGAACTTGGCTTCCTACATTAATTATAGCTTTCAAAGACATGCATCTTTGTTATTTGATAAAAGTTTAATTATAATTATTATTGTATTGACACATTTCAGTGACCTCCAGCACGTGTTCACCAAGGGTCGTCTCTACTGCGAGGAGGACTACCGATTCACGGGAATGAACGAGACTACCGAAAAGTGCGCCAAGTGCGCCACCCCCATTGTCGATACGGTAATTGTGTTCATTCATTTTTCTAGATCCGACATCTCGTTCTTGAAACAAATCCTTGAAATTAAAATATGGAATGATGCAGGTGTTGCAAGCGCTGGGTCGCCAGTTCCACCCCAAGTGCTTCCGCTGCACGAAATGTCGATGCTGCCTGGACGGAGTGCCGTTCGCACTCGACACCAAGGGAGAGGTCAGTTGAATATCCCACCTATCTTTAAGAGTGTCAATATCCGAAAAGTAGAAGGTTGGGAATCACTAATAGAGCTGGACGCCACGTAAGTTCGAAAGTGAAGAAAATTCAAAATGTGCACTTGGCTAATGCGAATGCTGTCTTTTCCAGGTGTACTGCATGCCCGACTACCACTCTCTCTTCGCTCCTCGTTGTGCCTCGTGCACCCAACCGATTCTTCCCGATGAGAAGACGGGCGAGACGATACGAGTAGTCGCCATCAACAATGACTACCATGTGGAGTGCTACACTTGCGAGGTGAGGAGGTTATCATTTACCAGTATGACGAGCCACGCTGAACCACTGTTATTTAAGAAAATATGCTATTATTCGGTACGAACTTTTTCGACCGGTCGGTGAGTGTGTGAAATAACGAGGCCATTTCTGACCCTCAGTGAGACTGGCCACAGCATACGATTTTGGCTATGTTTCGTCGCGTCGTGATCTGTAGTGTGTTGTAAATGAAGTTACTGATAGGATAGGCGCTGATATTGTGCAAAGTTTTACAAAAAAAACAATACTTTAATATTGTCAGGGATGCAAGACACGGCTGGCCGACGACTCTGCGAGCAAGTGTTTCCCACTGGGGAAACATCTCCTCTGCTACAACTGCCACTTGTTGTGGAGAAAAACTGGAGGAGAGACGCAGAAGATCACTGATCTTTAATCTTTAATATACCATTTCGAACACTTTGATTCCCACACTGAGAGAAATCTTGCTAAGAACAGGCATTCACATTGAGCCGCCTTCTTATATGTAAGTAGGACCTATTACATATTTGTAGGCCGTACTTACAGATAAGGCGAGTCAACGGGAGTACCTCTTCTTAATAGGGCTTCTCTTGGTGTGTGTCGTACTTGATTCCTATACTTATCATCCTTACTATCATTCACATCGTACATAGTCACAACTCATTTCGTTCTGCTCATATTGTACCGATTATTCCAGTCCGATGCGCGCCCCGCTTTACGCCCCCACCCAGACTTGCGCCCGTTAGCATGTATATCTTGAGAATCCAAGTGCCTTCTTCCCCGCCGCATCTCTTTCCGCTGTTCCCCCACACACACACTCCTCTACTTCAACGCACGTTACTAGTTAGTGTGAAAACGCAATCCAAATATGTTCACCGCACGACAATCTTCTCCACATTTCACTTTCATCGATCGATTTCCGATTTCAATCAATAATCTCCATCGCTCCCTCTCACAACTCGGTTGCAATACATTGCTAGATTATCAGATAACTACAAATAGTTTTACAATCGAATAAAGTTTTCTAATGCATGAGTTCCAGACAAAATTTGCAATTGTGTGAATATAACAAGATTATCAGTAAAAAAATATTTTTTGACAATTTTTTATCATATTTCATAGTAAAATAGTTCTGCAAAGTGGTTTCCAACTTTCATACATATTTAACATGATTCAAAGGATACTACGCATTTGAAATGAACAATCATTGCATCGACTATGCTGCACCTCCTTATATTTTCACCCAGACTTCTTCTCCACGTGATTTCTCCAATCCGCCGGAATTTCGGTTCACTAGGCCAAATCTTCCACGTATCCAATCTCCATGTGGATGGGGAAGGAATGGATGGCAGCACCTCATTTAAGATACCTTCACTCCTCGATTCAACTCCCCTCCTATACTTTTCTCCTCTTTGAATAAAATGAAATTCTCCTACAAGACCCATCTTCTCGGTCTTATTCTTCTGATTATCAATGTGAGATTCTACAGTTATTCAATGACAATTGTTCTATTGTTTCGATTCAGCCCCCCACTGCAGTGAACTACTGCTACAGTGTTCGCTACTGCACAGTGTACCAAGTTCGCTGAGCGCCACACGCAGGAACGACCCAAACCCATCCAAGAATCAATGCCTAACTTTTTGTAGCGGCAGCATTTTTTCCCTGCGTATGTAAAAAAAGCGATTTTTTATGCCCTGAAGGCAAATGAAGAGCAATCTTGACCAAACTTTCAGAGATGTCTGGGCTCTCAACTTCAATCATTTTGAGCCCTAGAACGAGCCTCTAGCTTATCTGGGAGTCGAGTTATGAGTTTGCAGCCCAAATATTGCAGCAAGTATGCTGGAACGGAGAAACATCGCAGCAACGTGAAATTTTTTTTTCTGAGCAGTCCTTGGTAAGGTCGCAACACTCAAATATTTTGGCTAGTGTGGAAACACGTTCCTAAGAGATAATTTTTTTCAAATAAGTGGTGTTCAGTTGCGTCATCATTACGCAACACGTTTCCATTTCCTGGATATGGCATTGCAAGCTCGTTATTCACCGATAGATTTCCCATCTTCGATGATATTTTCAGCTCGATTGCTCGAATGGTTCAATAATTATACGGGAAAATATAAGTGTGCCAATACTTTCAGGCGATACTGTATTTCGAAATCAATCACCAGTCGTGCCAGGTTACTGCACAGAGCCGGAAGTCTCCAACTTTCCTTACTCTGGAGACATTGTCTCCAGCTGAGAGAGCATGCAAAATCGAGAGATCACCTCTCACTATCTCTAGCCCGCTCTCCCCACATCTATTATGACAGTTATTCTTTCCTTTCATAGTGAGGTTTCCCTACGTTGCACTTGTTTTACAGTAATGCACTATTTCTGGGATAAATAGTGTGTTTTATTTGCACAAATCATAAGCACACAAAAAATTATTTAAATGACTCATGATTTTATATACTATGCATGGCATGGAACTACTGAAATTTGGTCCCTGCAAATTATAAAATAAGCAACATAACGGAAGGCAAGAAGAGATCCCTGACACAGTTACTACTCGTCTCGCAGAACTAATTATCGGGCCGATCATCGCGCTCGATTCATTGTGTTCTATAGATGACAATTATCTCCATTGTTCATTCATTTCATTTTAAGTGTGGGTGTAATATCGCGTGAATTTCCGTTCTGAGACTGTGATTTGAGAATTCTTCTTTGGCAGTGTTTAGAAATGTCTAGAACCATTTCATCGATCAGAATGGTGCACTCCCCGAGCTCCAACTTCTGCTTACAGGCAGATGTCAGACGCACAATTGTTGCTTCCCCTCATTTTCGTCACAATGATCAGTGAAACGACGATAGAAGCCTGTGCCCCGACAGATCCGGGCACTTTCCCGAGCGGACCAACAACGACCACAACAACACGTACAAATATTTCAATATTCTCATTATGCTGTGTTAATTATCAATAAGAATCGCATGAATAATATCACATTACCATCAATCATGATACACCGGAGAAAAATATTTATTGAAATAAAATGTAAAAGTGCCGTTTTCAGTGCCTCCGTGTTGTCGAACGGACATTTACATGACTGGAACGGGCCGCGCTCTCTTCGATCCCGTCCTCGTTAAGTGTCCAACACAGGCCAACTTTATCTGCAGGTGATACTGTTAACTTGGTGTTAACCAATAAATTCAAGAATGATTCCCTTCTTATTCGGAGTGGTTAGTGGTGGTAATTAATTGCATTATTAAGTACGGGTTATGATTATACTGGGTTGTGATTGCACTTACGTAAAAACTATAATTTCGAAATAATCAATTAATGTATTTCTATTGTTTCCAGTGTGCGTGAAGACCTCATTCTCGACCCGACAACTATCGAGATCAACGGAAATATGAGGGTGGCCACGGGGCCTAATGGAACCAATTCAATGTTTGTGCTGACGTGCAGGGACAGCGATAAGGTGCGTAACATGCTCCTATTCATTTCGAAAATAAAACGTTCCCTTCGGACCGTTTACTCGATTTCCACATTTTTGCCTATAATTCCTGAAAAATATGTTCCATTTTGCAGGCGTGGACGACTGCAACGGACGTCGTCGTTAGCACCATCACATGCAAGAATGATATCGCTTGAGTTTTGTGAACGGACGGATTCAAAAAAAAAATTAGAAACAGTAACTATCACATGCCAAATACAGGTTCCACAGGGTACACAAAAATAACTCACCACATCATTTTGTATATTTTACCAGGCCTTTATTTTGTGAGAGTGAACAATGGATTGAATCATACTTTCCATATTCAATTCGTGCCCGATTAGGGAAATGTGTTGTGCATACTCTGTTGTCCACTCACTGCGGCCTATTAGTTGAAGCTGCTAAATTTACGACTGAATGACATTACGCATAATTATATTGTGTTTATATATGCATATCTTTATCATTCTATTAGTACCGCATTTCTTCGTCAATTGCAATAAACGATAATTTCCTCGTTCGCGATTCATTGCATGTGATATCAACTGTTTCCAAATTAGGAATAGTTGCTGACAAAATAATATTTACTAGAGATCTTAATAGCCGTGACAGTGTAGTACTGGGCCACAAATATGGGAAATGCATAGAATGCAACTAGCCAGAATTAGATTAATATATTCAAGGAAATACGGGGTAGCTATTCAAGAAACAATTGCTTTTTACTTTGTGCCAAGTTGGTCTGCCAACCCAATATTTATGAATCACATTTGTTAGTTGTCTGCGACTTTAGCTTACACTTAGTCGTGTTACATGGTAATCGATCCGCAGGTCTGAAGAATGACCGCAGTTCTACTGGTAATTAATTCTGTTTCGACAGTGCTAATTAGCAGGAAATTATGTAATTGAGGAAGAACATATCGCTGACACAGTTAATTCGCAGTGCTGACACAGTTAGTACCGAATCAAATAGCGGTCCAGCTAATTATCTAAACAATTATTCTCATTCACTTTCAATCAGTTCACTTCGTCAGGTTGTCAGTCCTGAGCAGCTCATTCTGCTCAGCATGTTCTTGCTTAGAACAGTGCGCAATATTGATATGCGCGCGAAGACATACTCTTTTCATCTCATCGCTTGCTCCTGTCTCACACGTGTATGGTCGGAATCCCTCATTCCAGACTGATGTCGGTATTCCAACCGCTGCTCCGAATCGTTATCATCACATGTATCGCCCCTATGCTGGAAGCATGTGCTCCAACAGATCCTGGCACAGGCCCCGGCGGACCCGTAACGACTACAACAACGCGTGAGACCCATTTATTCCTGTGTGTAACACTAGAAAAAATATCAATAAAAAGTATTCGCTCTTGTACAAGATAGTTTAGCCCTCTTATACTTTTAAGAAGTTGTTTATGTTAATAAACTAAATTAAATTTTATGCATCAAGTGCCTCCGTGCTGCCGTACCAACATCTTGATGGAGGGAACTGGCCGAGCACTCTTCAATCCCGCCCTTACGATGTGTCCGCATGAAGCCAACTTTATTTGCAGGTAAGTACGTTCTTTTATCACAATAGATAAAAGAAAGAAGTAGGCAACGAATCGAGAGTTTGATGTTGGCTTTATATATAATGTACTCTCTATGGAAAATGTAATTTGCAAGATAAGATACGATGCAAGATTGTGCAGGGTCAGTATTTTCATTTGAGTGTTCGTGACGATCTGATCACTGATCCTACCGAGATCTTCATCAATGGCGGAACTTCCGTCGCCGTCGGTCCAATGGGAACCAACTCATTCATCAAACTGACTTGCAGAGACAGCGATAAGGTTCTTTTTTTATATATTTTTATTATTATGCCAACTTCTGCATATGGACTTTGCTGAAGTTCATTTCCGGGAGCTGTGTTCGTCAATATTTAGCAGCATTTTAAATATATATATATACATATATTACAGGAATGGGTCACGCCCATGAATGTCGTTGTAAACATGATCACATGCAAGAATGACTTCGCATGAAGAGTGCGTTATGTATTTACCGAAATAGATAATATCCAACGAATATCTTTATTCACTTATTTGTTCAATTGATCATCTTTTACTTTTGTTTCTTTTTTGTTTCTTCTTCTCTCCATTACCTTTTCACACTTCAACCTATCACTCAATCGTGTATCATTCCCAGGTTCTAGTGTTTAATTTTATTTCTAAACTCGTTTCACGCTAATCGACCTAGCACTATCTATTCATAATATCCAAATTTCAAAAACCGATAAAGAAATCGACGACGTAAGTCACGAAGAAAATGAGAGAAAGGCATGACGAATAAATAATTGGGGGGGGTTCAGGGATCATTAGAAGTTCTCGATTTTTTCTTGATTATTGATGATTTGACTGAAACTGTTTTGCTTAGAATCACACGCCGTATCTGAAAAGTCGTTGTACTGAACTCGATTTTTCAAACAACAACACGTACTTCCTTTCTAACATTTGCGGAGAGTAGCAAAAGCGTCCACGAGGAGCAAAAACACTGATAGTCGACGAAAATAAACCTGCAAAAAGAGTTGCCCATGGGTGGAATCGAACCACCGTCGCCACGGCCACAACGTGGAGTACTAACCACTATACTACATGGGCCGAAAGCAAAGCTGCCTGGGGCGGCTTATCAGCACACCTTTTCTGGTAAAGAAATTCGGAGACTTCGAAATACATGTAGAGAGCGTGCGCGGCGGCGAGCAAAGTTCCGAAGGATTGCAGAGCTCCGACGAGAAGTAAAGAGACCGGAAATAAATTGATTGTCCTTTGTGTTTCCTAGTTTATTGGTATTTCGCAGCAATTCCCCCACTCTTCATCGAAATGCGAGACGAATGTCTCTTCATTTCGCACACACTCCGGCCGGTAGATGAGAGAGTGCATGGAATGAAGAAACCTCGTCTCACTTCGCAGTTTACTCAACTGAGAATTCTCACGCCTTCACAAATGATGCTAATCCATGAGAAAAATTCAAGGGAACTTAAAGAGGAAACAAAAACAACGAAAACATCTAACTTCACTCTTCTTGTGTCGTTTATTCATTGTGGCCATGCACGCCGCAGTGATCAGAGTGGTGATAGTGACTATTCCCGCTGATGAGAGATAAGTTGATAGTGCGATCAGGGAGTTACGGGGCTGGAAAACACATTAATATAGCGGTTGATATTTTAAGTTTACGAACATATCCGACGATAACTTTTTCGTAGTTCATTCCGAGACCGTTGACGACGTCTGTGTAGAAAGCCGGAAAAATATTGATAATACGATATTGCGGTGATAGGATAAATGTCATTAGACATACACGCCAGTTTTCTCGTATCATTTTCTAATAACAATATTTTGAAAAAATAAGATACCGGTGAGATCAATAAATGCCCGCATAGAGGAAGAGGAAGAATCAGCACGAGAACTACACAGATGGGAGTGAGGAAAGCCCACGTCTGAAATATCGTAAGAATACGGTCAATAAATTCTCGGTGGGCTACAAAACAATCTTTTTTTGTCAAAATATTTTTTTGGGCTTACAAAAATTATTTAAACTGCGATGTTCGGAAAATCTTTTTTGACCTTGATTATTTACAAATTAATTACCGATTTCCCTTCCGGCTTCGCTAAACCACTCACTTTCGCAAAGTGAACATAAAATATTACGGAACACAGTCGATTCACCGACACCATTATATTGGCGAATAGCTGAAAACAGAAATGTATTTCAATGTCGACTTTATAGCGTCGAAAAGATGAAGGGGTCTGTCTCTTCGCTTTACTCGAATAATTGAGTCACATCATTTTACCCAGTTGTGCCACTATACCCGACGGTCTTACGGAGAACGCGTTTTAAAAGCTCTGGCCCCTCCAATTGACTAGTATTAAAGTCGACTAACCATAGCGAATGGTAGATAATACAGGAGAAAGTAGGGCAGTGTGAGGATGAAAGTGGGTTTGGATAGAGAAGATTGCATTATCGCATCACACAGAATACCAATCCCAGGAATTCGCATGAAGATCAAATTAAAGAAGAAATAAGCGATTGACTGTAACATTTCGTTATTAATTTCACCTTTGTTTCTTCAAATTATAGAAAACTTACCAAACCCGCGGTTAAAAGATACAAAGTGAAAAAAGAATCATTGAGAATGCGAGGTCTTCGCGTGCGGTAAGATTGAAACAAGAACAAGTAAATTGAAAATGAGGGAATGGCTAACATCGTCTCGAGTATCACCTGTAAGACATTTTGAAAATAAAATCATTTGATGATTACAAATATATGTAATTAATAAACATATTTTTAAAATTCAATTCAAACCTCGAATACGTCGAGAACTGCAATGTGGCAGTTGTAGGTCTCGCGAGAGGCCGACATTTACTGAAATTATTAGAATTGCACTTATTAGAATAAAGAGTGGGGGCTTCTGTGACCTCGATTTTCCAGGACCAGATTGCTTATTTAAAGTTTAAAAAATAGGCAAATTTATTCTGTAAAATCGAGGTCACAGAAGCGCCCACACCACTCATATTATGATTCAAGGAACATCAAACGGCGAACATGAACTAGTGTGATATTGGGGGCAAGCCCCTCCCCTTTCCCTTATCACCCTTCCTATCCCCCCACTATCACCCCTCCTTTCCGCTCTTGATCTACTGACCTCTCCCTCGAGAAGGGAAAGGGGCGGGACTTACCCCCTAAAATAAAGAAGTGCCGAATTCTAAAATGAGGCAATGAGTCAATAATGGTGTACATCTGTGATCTCCCTAGTCAAAACCTTTTAAAAAATTAAAAACAGCCGTATTTTCTCATCCACGGACGAATCTATGGTGCAACAGATAGGGGGAAGCATTCACAGAATGATTCTAGCTCTCCCACATTCGTACGAACAGTGAAAGTGAAACATGTGGTAACGACTTATGGGAATATTTCCAAAGAATACATTTTATAGGAGCCACTTTTTGGGTGATGTTCTCGAACTCAGATAGGACATTTTGAAAAAGTTTACCAGGGCATATTTCCCCTTTTTTAAACAGTGAATGTTTTTGGCACGATTACACACGTAGGTCATAATTGCAGACCACTGAAATTGTCTACACCTCAAGAATCGTTGCGCTTCTGTCATGCCCCCGAAAATGTTGATAGAATTCAGTTGATTTTTACACTGCAACAAAAATTGAACATAAATATCATTATAGGAACGCAAGGACCTTGCGGCAAGGTATGAACCCGCCAACCCAGACCACTCATATTAATACGTATAATACTCTGATTGGCCAAATCGTTGACGACTGGTTCGAGGTCTCTCACACTCGTATAAACAGCGCATGAACACAACCAAAAAATACAATGAAATCGATTTTGCCAGAAAACAATTTTAAAACAATTTTTATTTTAAACCTTAGCAAATAGTATTTGTATTTTCAGAAAGTGGGGTTAGGACTCCATACCATGGTAATCCATGATCTCCATGTTCTCTCGCTAGGAAATATGTTCTCTGTGTATAATTTATTTTTCTCCATTTTAGGGTGCCGATCGAGGGCGCAAAAATATAGCTGTTGATTTTTTAGATTGTCTATCAATGCATAATTAGTATTGACGGAAAATGCGGAAAATACTTTTGCAATTAAATCGTCAAACGTTAACGTAATCAGTGCGGTTGTATACGTGCACAGCCAAGTCGGCCATAATTGCAGAGCAACACATCTGACCAGAGTTCAAGAACATTCTAGCACAATTCTCTCCACTAAGAGAAGAAATCGAGAAATCAGTACACCCCGCAACAGTGCACAAACATTTCCTATTGTCTGTGTGACATTTGAAAGTGACTGATGAGCAAGGTGGGATATCGTCATAGTCGGACTTGTTCCATTGGTGAATTAATTGGACTGAATGCTTCCCGTACGTGAGCGAACTCAATTAAATTTGTCACTTCATTTCCCTTTTACTAAACCAACGAAACTTTCGTGACCAAAACCAATGTGGTTACGCATGTACACACTACTAATTACATAGTATGCAGAGCATTCATTTTTAGAAACATTTTTGTTGCTTCCGACATGGATGACTGGCAGTGAAGTTGATGTGAGAAAATAAATAAAATAACTTCAAAATTGTACAGAAATCTGTGTTGAAAAAATTGTTAACGCTTTTTTTAAAAATTATGGTTGATCATTTGATGTCTTTGATCGTTTCTTGGTCACCGACGACTTGGCCGCCCTTTTGAGCAATGAACGTCGTATCTGAAAAATATGAATAGGGGTGAAGCGAAAATTTTGCTTACCTCTCTTCTGACATTCGCCGAAAGTAGTACAAGAGTCCAGGCAGAACAGAAACATTGATAGTCGACAATGATGAACCTGAGCAAAGTTTAGATCATAAATGAAATTCATAGATACAAGTGAAATGATTAGCCCATTTTGTGAAGTACCCAGAGGGCTAATGAGAAAGGAACAATCCGATTTGAAGGGAACGTGAAAGAATGTTTCTCACCTCTTCTGATAGAGAATGTCCGAGAAGTCATAGTACATGTAGAGTGCATGAGCCGCGGCTAGGAGAGTTCCGAATGATTGCAAAGCTCCCACAAGAAGTAAGGACACCGAAAATATATGCTTTATTATATTTTTTTTGTTTGTATCATTATGTTTTTCATCGGCAACAGCGTGTGCTACACGTTTTCCACATTGCGAATTCGCACGCTTTTACAAATGACTCAAAAAGTTGTTGAACGCTACAAATAAATGTGTTTAGTCCTTCCTGGAATAAACTAACTCCTTCCGCACGGTATATCACATCATTCCACAGGCCGGTCAACCTTCCAGAAAGGCCTTTGGAGTGAGAGAGCGTGTGAAATCGAGAGGGACTCTCTCACTTTTGCACACTCTCTCGCTCTAACCCTGGTCTGTAGCTTTGGAATCATGTGATATGTATTGTGTTGGTGAGCATAAAGAGCGCATGGGATGAGGTTGGATAACTGTAGTCTGTGAAAGAGACCTTTCAGGCCAAATTTTGCTATACGTTTATAAGTACAAAATTATTTTCATAAAATAACTGACCTCACTCTTCCTGTGCCTGGTCATCATTGTGGTCATAGCTGTAGCAATGATAATAGTAGTGATAGTGACTATTCCGGCGGAAGAAAGATAGGTTGACAGGGAGATCAGCGAATTTTTCGGCTTTAAAAAGTTCATGTTGAGGTCTATTAAAATTTTGAAAAAAGTGTACTAACGTATCCCCGAACGACTCTCACATAGTCCATGCCAAGCCCCGTTGCGACAGGATTGTAGTACGTCTGAGAAAAACTGATACATGATAGATAGTGGCTGATAGAAGGATACATTTTTTAGTCATTTCGAAAATTGGGAAGGCGCTTACCGGGGAGATCAATATCTGCCAACTCAGAGGAAGAGGCTGAAGCAGTACGAGAATTACACAGATGGGAGTTATCCTAGACCACATCTGAAACCAGAAAATACATTACTACATTACAAAAAAAATACATTACAAATTGTCAAATATGAACAAATTTTCAATTATCATGTTCTCAAAACTGTTCTGAAATTGAGACAAGAGAAGGACTTTGGAATAAACTTTATTGAAATGTTATCTGCTTCTCTATATTGTTTTGCAATTTTCATTCGGCTCACTAAACTTCCTTCCAACTTCGGTAGGCCACTCACTTTTGCATAGTTCATAACGAAAAGTACGGAACACATTCTGTTGATTGAGATCATTATGTTGGCAAAGAGCTGAAAAATCGTAATGAACACTCATTTTGAATTTCTGCTAACCCCGAACAAAATATGCTTACCATAGCATACGGTAGGTAATGGAGGAAGTAGAGCATGGCAAGAATATAAGATGGTTTCGATCAGGGGGATTGCATTATGACGTCGCATAATAAGCCAATACCAGGTATTCTCATGACGAACAAATTGACGAAAAAATTAGCAATTGACTGAACATTTTAAATTAACTTTCTAGATTTTTGAAAACTTACTAAGACTGCTGATAAAATATACAAAGTGAAGAAGGAATCGTTCAAAATCCTCGGCCTCCTTTTCAAATATGAATTGAAAAGAAAGAAATAGATGGCGAAGGAAGGAACGGCGATTATTGTCTCGATAATTATCTGAAATATGTCCGATATATTGTGCTAATACAAAACGTAAATGTAAGGAAAAAATTTACATAAACATCCAACCTCAAAAACGTCGAGAATTTGAACATTACACCTGTGGGATGCCATCTCCGAGTTCGGAAGACGATTTTAGAACGATTCTTCCAGAAGAGAATAATCAAAACAGGAAATGATGGCGTAGCAACCTAAAAGCGGAAACAAACAATAAGGCTGTCGAAAATTTGAAAACTCTCGATTTCGCAAGCTCTCTCGTGCTTTCTAACCGGTGAGAGAGCTTGCGAAATCAGGAATGCGAATAATTTCTGCCCAGCCCTGATTCTCACGGCCGTGGGTTGTGCGCTATGCGAAGCAAATTTGAGTGGCAACATTTTCTGCGAAGCTCCCACGACGTACAAAGGTCTGCGGGTGTGAATATGCGTGTTCTATGTTTCAAAGAAAAGTATCAAGTGGCTGCGATCAGGTACAAATGAACCCACACCTAGATAGAGAAAGAGGAACGGAGCAAGTGAGTGTGCAAAAGTAATAGAGTCCCGATCGATTTTACACGATCTCTCACTCCAAGCCCCCTTTCTGTAAGACTATTCTGGCCCGTGGAATGACGTGCGTAGACCGGTGTAATGCGCGCGAAATGCATAGTATGCGATAACGGCTCAATGATTTACTTGCTGACAAAGATTTGAAGGAGGAAGTTCAGAGAAACTAAGATCAAGTCCACCAAGCACCGCCTCTACCCTCTTCATCTCTGCACTCTCGTCTGGCAACTATCCTCTCTCTATCACCTCTCTTTCTACTACTCTCTCCCCTTTCGGGTAAAATAACCAATCGGCGATAGGGTGTGTTTGTCTGTGCAGCACAGTATACTCGACTGTCCTTATCGGGAACAAGCACTTCTCTCATTTACAACCTTTTCTTCTTTTATTCCTTCTTTCCATCACTCTTTTTTTCAGCGAAGATTGTTCGCCTGATTGTTTTTTTTTCACAAGCTGCGTGCCTTTCAATTGGGATCTTTCACCAGAAATGCAGCATGCGCGAAGGATTGTTGTAGGTCACATCGAACCCTACAATCCGGAAGCACATGCCGCGCTGGAAAACCGGAGAACTCCCTCCCCTTCGGGTATACAAGTTAGCGCATGTCTGTATGTGCACCACGATATGCCCGGTTGTCCTTATACTGAACAAGCACTTATGTTGTTTACAACCTTCTTTTCGCTAATTCATTCACTCTTCAATCCATTGGTACTCCAACATGCTTGATGATCACAATTAGAAGCTGTTTATGTTCATATTATGATAGAAATGTCCTCCCCGCCAGTATTCCCCTTTTCAGTCCATTTCATTAGTTCCCCTCATTCAGTGCACGGTTCGTTTCTCGAGCTTCTTGGGATGGACAATCAGCGTGTTGACCCAGCACGCAAACGACCCGAATTAGTGATAAAAACACGATTAAAGATCCGAATCAGGGTATGCCAAGTGGCGCATAATTGGAGAGCACCGCAGATGTCTAGATTGATGTTCAAGCACAATTTTCTCCACAAAGGGCATGAATCATCAAGACTCCTCACTATAAATATCTGACATTATTTGTTAATGAGAAATCTCGCCCGGTCATACTGTAGCACACAACAATTAAGTCCAGCACAGATTTCTGCTTCGCGTAGATTTTTGGGTAAAACAAAAACTCTCCATATTAAAATGGATTAACACCTATTATTGAAGAATCGTTTTGCGGAAATAAAACTTCGGCATTGCCGGAGGGAAAATATCTAGAATTGCGTAAATGTAAAAATGAAAGATATTTTAAACTTTTCTCGCCTTAGATCGACGTTTATCAAAAAAATGCATAGAGTCGAAAAAGTCTAAGAATTTTATGGGGGAATCGATTGGTACCACTTATGAAGCCCAATGATGAAGTTTTTGAAAAACCGGAAATAGCTATGACGTCATGCCCTGAGGCGTAGAAGCATTTTCACAACTTCTCAACACCACGAATCGACTACTCCTGGGCTACTGTGCATTCTAAAATGTTTAACTCAACAACTCATTTTAGTACTGTGCCAAGGATAATTCGACTGAGTCAGAAAGTCTCTCCTATAGGAGTATACTCAGTTTCTTTTTGTAAAGTAAACACTGTGCTCAAAACTAGGGATGGCTTCGCAAGAAATGACTCTCTTCATGTCGCACACTCTGACACCGGCCTGACCGACGCGATAGTTAGTAGATTGATGTGGGGCATTTCTTATCAAGCCATCCCTACTCAAAATATAATTCATACGTTTCTAAAAAGGGTTATTAAAGATCATTAGACGTCTTTGGTCGTTTCTTGGTCACCGAAGACTTGGCTGCTCTTTTGAGTAATGATCGCCGTATCTGCGAAATTATAATAAGGAGGAAACAAAAATTCCATTTACCTCCTTTCTCACATTTGCAGAAAGTAGTACAAGAGTCCAGGCAGAACAGAAACATTGATAGTCGACGATTACGAACCTGGGCAACTTTTACTTCATAAATCGAAATATACATGCAAAAATGTTGGCCCGCAATATCTTGTGAGGTAGCCAGAGGGCTGTCGAGATAACAACAAGCAGATTGCATGCTATCCGTACGCGAACGCGTAATGTTTCTAACCACTTCTGATAAAGAATATCCGAGAAGTCGAAGTGCATGTAGAGAGAATAAGATGCGGCCAGCAGTGTTCCAAAGGATTGTACAGCTCCCACAAGAAGTAAGGACATCGAAAATGAACGCTTTCTGATCCATGTCTTGTGTTTGTCATTGTGTTTATTGATTGACCACATCGTCATCTACAAGTTTCACACTTTGTGAGTTCGCACGCTTTCAGAAATGACTTTAAAGGGACCTTGCATAGATAGCGACATTCACTTATTTAGTAGTATTTGGACCACTGATCACGGGAAAAATAAGAACAAAAATTTCAGACTCTTAGGAGAGGCGCTACGGCTTTGTCCTCTAACCACACCACGATGCATCTAAAAGGGCGACTTTTCCCAATTTATTTTTAAAATTGTCGCAGTTTTGGAAACTTCAATAAAGACGAATTCCTACTGTACGCTGGATGACCGCTAAGTGGAATTCTTAGCGTTTCATCTTCATTTCCCGTATCTGTGACGTCATTAGGAAACGTGGAACTTGCACACTACGAGATTCAAAATGATCATACCTCGAAAGGGAAAGTTCAAAGATTTTGTTTTGTTATTTTTCGGTGGTAGGGGACTCATATTCCACTAAAAGAAAAAGTTGCCAATCTATGCCGGGTCTCTTTAAAAGTCGGTGACAACTAAATATAATCTGTGGAAGATTTAGTCCTTTCGGTACACTAATCCTCCTCACTCCACACTTTCGGTGAGCAAAAAGAACGCATCGAATGAGGAGGCTGGATAACGGTATCTGTGAAAGAAACCTTGGAGGTAAAAAATGCAAAGGTACTGATAATAAATACAAAGTTATTTTTTATAAATAACTGGCCTCGCTCTTTTTATGTCTGTTTATCATTGTTGACATTGCTGCAGCAGTGATAATAGTGGTGATAGTGACTACTCCGGCGGAAAAAAGGTAGGTCAGCAGGGATATAAGCGAGTTCTTGGGCTGCACAAAGTTTATGTCCAGGCAAAGTAAAATTTTAGAAAAGTGTACTAACGTATCCCCGAACGACTCTCAGGTAGTCCATGCCAAGCCCCGTTGCGACAGGATTGTAGTACGCCTGCGGAAAAAACAGTATAGTCAATGGATCGGTATTTTCAATTTTTTTTGTATTCTACCAACAAATGAAGAATACCAAACTCCTCATATGAAGACTAGTAGGATAAATAATCGCATTAATTGAATTGGAACCAGGCAAACTGTGATGTCTAAAATTAAGCCGCCTACCGAGGAGATCAATATCTGCCAACTCAGAGGAAGAGGCAGAAGAAATACGAGAATTACGCAGATGGGAGTTATCCTAGACCACATCTGAAACCAGAAAATGTTTAGAATAGGAATATAATAGTAAGAATTTTCTGACTTTCATTATTGCTAAACCTTTCTGGAATTAACACAAGAGAAGTTTTTTTTTTCGTTTTTTTTTGGAGTTTTCGAAAACTTGGATAAAATATGTACGTTGTTTATGTATTTTAACTAATCATCTCTCCCAACTTCCTTCCGACGGCTAGACCACTCACTTTTGCATAGTTCATTACAAAAAGAACGGAGCACATTCTGTTGATCGAGACCATTATATTTGCAAACAACTGAAAATTTTGAATCGAGCTTTTGTATTACATTTTTGCCAATCCCAAACAAAACCAACTTACCATAGCATAGGGTAAGTAATACGTTAGAAAGTACAGCACAGCAGCAATGCAAGTTGGTTTCGATAATGGCGACATTATGACGTCGCATAGCAATCCAATGCCAGGAATTCTCATGACAAACAAATTGACGAAAAAATTAGCAGTGGACTGAACATTTTGAATAAACCTTTTATTTTTTTCGAAAACTCACTAAAGCAGCTGATAAAATATACAAAGTGAAGAAGGAATCGTTCAATATTCTCGGTTTCCTTCTCAAGTATGAATTGAAAAGAATGAAATAGATGGCGAAGGAAGGAACGGCGATTATTGATTCGATGATAATCTGAAACTTTTTTTGTTTTATTTTTATAATGAAATGACATATTTAAATTAGTAATTCAATCAAACCTCGAAAATGTCTAGAATTTGAACATTACATTTGTGGGATGCCATCTCCGAGTTCGGAAGACGATTTTACAACGATTCTTCCAGAAGAGAATAATCACAGCAGGAAATGATGACGTAGCAACATAAAAACGGAAACAAACAAGGCTGGGAAAAAAATTGAAAACTCTTGATTTCGCAAGCTCTCTCGTGCTCTCCAACCGGCGAGAGAGCTTGCGGAATCAGGAATGTGGGCTATTTTTGCTCTGCCCTGATTCTCACGGACGTAGGTTGTGCGCTATGCGAAGCAAATTTGAGTGGCAACATTTACTGCGAAGCTCCCACGACGTGCAAAGGTCAGCGGGTGTGAGTATGCGTGTTCTATGTTTTATTGAAAAGGATTAAGAGGCTACGATCAGGTATCTACATTGGGTAGGCCCTATAATGAGCAGAACATGACATGCTAAGTGATGATAACGATGCAACGGCAGAATGTTTTCAAGGATTTTAATGAGACCGTAGAAGTTCAGAGAAACTAGGACAAAGCTTACAAGGCACCGCCTCTGCTCCCTCTCTTGATAAAAGTATGGCTCGGCATGAGAAGCACTGAGACAAGCCAGCGGACGCTTTGAGAAACGAATGTCCTGAACTACACACCTTTTAAGCCCAAACTAAACGCGACTGCACACAGAGTATTCATGGTCGAAATGAGATGACTAAACCTAGATCGATTATTCAAAACATTGTAGACCAAAACTGATTTCAGCACGTATTATTTTGTTCTTCCTTTGACGGCCCAATTGAACGGATGCTTGCAGATCGCGCACACTCGCTCCTTTCTTTTCCCCTTTTATTTTCCTCCCCCTTCCTTCCTTCTCGTCTGACTCATGAAAACTCAGTCCTCGATTGCGCGTGTGCGCTAATCCACAGTGTGCTCGGCTGTCAACATCTTTTCCGCTTCAAGCACAGTTCTCCTCGCGTTGCTTATTTTCGCTGTTTTTTTCGCTGTTTTACCTTGTATTTTCTATATTTATTGAATGTTTTAGGCATGTCAACGTGCTCGGTTTTCTTGCGACGACATACAATGTTGCCATACGCGGAGGGAAAGCAGTTTCTGGCGGGTATTCGCTTTTCTCCCTTCGTTCCCATGGAAATCCGCTTCAGCTAACGGTCCTTTTCTCGAGTTGTTCGACGTGGAATGTACGAGTGCAGAGAGGAAAGGAAAGGACAACGAAGGCGTGACGAAAACTCGCGTTTTCGAGGTAATTAAACTGATTTATCATGTTTTATTGAAAATATGTATTACAGAGGAGCCATATTTACCATATTCTTCCAGCAAACGACGGCGGTGCGTTTTTATCTCTTGTTATAACTGTTCATAACCTTTACTTTAAAATTTTCAAAATGTCACTCATATTTACTTCAATCAGTGTATTAACTTGGAAAGCAATGAAGCAGAAAAATAGGTTCCAATTTGTTTAAGTAGTAGTAGTTTGATGCATATGACCTGAAAGATCCACTCGTCTTGTTTTAAACACTTTTTAATCACTTTACTAGGCAGTTGCACATTCCTGGCATTGTTGCTCTTTAACAGGCCATGTGATCGCGATATCAGCCGAGAGCAGAGACGGCTGTCGCAAGTTCTTTGCACGTATCGTTCATCGGGGCATCATACTCAATGGAGGTGAGCATTCGAACGGCTCAAATGGGTGTTCTTCTGTGGATTGGACCAGTTTTGTATAAATAACCCCCCGGAACATTTGCACGATACCATAGCGTAAATGTTACAAGCACCATGGAATAATATGGAGTTACAAGAATGGATGATTGCTTCGTGCTAGTATTTGTAATCCCGCAGGTTACGCCATCGACGCGTCCCTTCATCAGTTGTGCGAAAGCGATTCGGCGATCATCGATTCGCTAGCCGAAGTCGTCGAAAACACGAATGAGGTGTGCATGCAAATAAATAACCCTTCTTCATAATGAGTCCAACCAACCTCCCTCATTGTGAGGCGGTGTAAAACATTGTTCATAGTCGTATATTGGAGTGCTCAATTTGGGGTCAATAGTTTTTGTTACTATGTATGCATCATATAAAAAAACGATTCATGTGATGTCCTTCGATGTGTAATTTGTAATTCGCCTCAATAATTACAGTTTCTGCTACTCACCGGCGACAGTCTCATGCACTTTCGATACAACTTTGATGAGGCTAGCAGAGATTTCAATCTGCAGTTTCTGGAAGTGATAAAGATGAGGTGCAGATTCAAATGCTCTATACAAAATCTCTAAAAACTGTAGGAAAAAAAAAGAAAAAAGGTATCATTCTTCAATGGATATAAATAATGCAAAGTAAGAAGTGGGGGAGACTGCTAGACAAGTGTTACATTCGGAGGAATGAATCTGGAGTGCCCACCTTGCGCCAGACCTGTTAACCTGCGCGATCTAGTTACGACTACCAATCCCCCGTCCCTATTTCGCGGGTATATGGCTAACTTTTATAATTTGAAATAAAGCTTTAAAAGGTGAATAATCATCATTCTCAGCTGGGTGTTTCCTCGCCAGATCTCAGCTGGTTTTCCACTCTCACCCACTTATCTGTCACCAACGGCGGAGTTTGAGTTCATCGTCACTTCCATTGACAAGAGAAGGAATGAATGTGCCAAGTTCAGCTTGTTATATGGTACATGGACCGGAACTGGCTGGCATCAGCGCGAGTTCCGAGTAGGGTTTTTGTCATATTACGCACTCTCTACTTCTTCTGGTTACCGCCTTGCCATATGCAACAGATCATACCAAGATAATTAATTTGAAACACGGTTTTAGGACGATGAACAAACGTACGTTGCTACGATAATTCAAGAGCTAAACGTCATTGTTATTTCATGTTCGAAGTATACCGCACTCTTATCTACGAGGTACGTATTTCGCAAACGATAAACTTGTTCGAATTCTCACCCATCATCGTCGGATTAGAATATTTTACTCGTAAAGTGTTATATTTGTGTTCCCATTTATAAAATACAAACAGTGATCGTTTTAGGACACCGCGAGCTGGTCCGAACTTCAGGGAAATGTGCGTTTTTATTGCTTTCTGTTCTTGAACAACATTTGATTTATAGTTGTCGCCATTCCTCAGTTCACGAGTCTCCGCAACGGATAATCGTTTGCAAGGACGAACAGATCTTCGATATCTTCATAATAGCCGATGCAGTTTGTTACCTCTCTTCGCATCTTCGCCATAAGCCACGCTTTTAGGGTATATCAATCTGGAAAATTGAAGGCGGAAAGATGTCCTTCCAATCGATTCTCGGTGAGTCCCTGCATGCAAAGTAATGTAAAGTAAAGTACGCCTTACCGGTGGACCCCGGCCGAGAGGTCGCTTGTCGACGCAAAGTGCTCTTGATTCCGGCAGCAACTTTACCTTTACTTTACCCGCATGATTCAGAGCTGTTATGGTACCGTGTAAGGAAAACCAAAGGTTCTTCCAGACTATGGTCCATCATTCATGCGTGACAATGTTGCCGAGCGGAAGATGGAGGCGCTCCAGAAAGATAGATTGTTCCGACGAAGAGGTGGGCCGGAGCTGAGAGCAACTCTCCTCTCGAGACTCCGCCAGATGCAGCTGGATTCCGTCCTCGAAGCAACTCTCGTTCAGAGACAGATTGTCAGTGAGCTTAAGCTTAATCGTTAATTGTATTCCTTCGGAATAAAAAAATAGCAATTGCAGAACAATCGAACACGCCGTTATGTGCTTGTTTCATTCATTTCCGGAAAGATCGAGGTAAGAGTGACAACTGAGATGTAACTACGATGCGTTGAAAACAACTGCAGGCCTTCGACGTCGATGCAAAAATCCAACCAACGAAGACAACTGAAGTCTATATCAACGGGCATGATCGTCGTATCAAGGTGGTTAAATACTTAATAAGGTCTGTAGCGAATCGAAATATCATCTAAGCTAAATTGAATATCGATTGATGGAAACACCGATGGTACCAAACGATCTTCGTGATATTCATTGATACAAACATTATTATCTGACATCAGATGAATACGGCTGGACTCTACGCCAGCTGGGACAGCCGAAGCGGCGATAAAGGCTTCACCCATCTCATCGGCATTGCGAAAGGACGTCAAATTGTTCACAGAGCATCGAAGAACGTGCCTTCTGACGACGTTTGCATGGATGGGAAATGTGAGTGCACGGAGGTTGATGTACGCAGCCAATTTATGGACGATGTGCAGCGTACAGCAACGTTGTCGCTGCTACGACAACCGTCGGCGATCCGGAGACGGTCGCAGTCTACTATCATGGGCGCGAATTCTGCATATGCCTGCTAGACACGCCAACAGCGGCGTGCAAAGGGGCCGGTGCATCGATGCTGGATGTCATCGTTGACTGCTTCATATCAGAAAGATATGTCGCGTTAGTGAGCGAAAGCTTCGTGGTGCGAAGTTTAAACACTGCATTTTACAACAAAAAAAGTAGTATTAAAGGCCGTGCTCGACGTCGATGAAATCTTCCTAGAGGACGGCAAATATACTATTCCGAAAATTAATCCAATCCGACTGACAGGTTTCTTTTTTGCTTTTCAATTTGCGAATAACAATATACTGCATAGACAAATGTGTGTTTGCGTATGTGTATCAGTGGTATAGACACTCTTCATGCACACTCCCTCTCTTTCGCCACTGTGTATACTCTCTTTTGATCATTTTTCTTACTCACACTCAGCAATAGTGACGTTACATCTTTTTTCAGCTTGGGGTGTCGATGAGCGGTTTACATGCTTCAGTGCACAATCGAGTCATGGAGAGGAAAAGGTCAATCCATGAACCATAACGTGAAGTGCATCCTCCCTAACCTAAATTAAAAGGGCCTTTATCGCCCTTTTAATCACTTGTTCAAATGCTGCTTCCTTTCCAGCCCGTTCTCGTCTTCGGCACATCGAATGGAAATTTTCTACAAGTTGTAGAAGCTGAGCTTCAGCAGCGCACGATTCTCGTTGCTTCGAAGGTTGGTTAAATAGATCTGTGTTGAGCTGAGAATGAACTTTAAGGTGGCAAATGTGCGCATGGCCGAGTCAATTGTCGGCATCAAGGAGAACAGAGAGACCGGGTGGTGCATGATCCTCGGGCGAGAAGGCACTCTCACGCAGATCTCACCCCAGCACTTCGTTCGTGAGTAAGATTGTTTCAAGGCATTTACCGTCATATCAGGCCTCTCACGTAAGGTACGGGACAATTCGTATTTTCCATGGTACATTTAAAAAATCGTGTTGTTTTGTTCTTCAGAATATCGAAGCACTTCTGCAACACTATCGAAAAATGCATAAATTATAATTTTAGCATTTTTTGCTGCTGCAGCAGGCGGCTGCAAAGTTTCAGACATCACACTTGGACCCGGTGGAAAATGGCTTCAAAATGCTTCAATTTCAATGAAACTTTTTTTTCTGGGCATCTGTTGGCATGTTCTAAAAACCCCCTGAGTAATTTTGCGACTTCTCATTTTTGAAATTCTGAGCAGTTTTTCACTAATAACTTTTATATGAGAGGAATCGCGGTAGAATCGACCATTTGAGGGGGGTCTGCGGCGGTAGAATTTTTTCTCACCAAATTTGCTGTAAAGAAGATGCAAGGTACTATCAACTGTGCTCTTTCTAATGGTGTTGTCCGATTTTCACGAAACCGCTTATTTTTCGAGTACGGGCGTGTCAAAGTGACGCTCCTTTGACATTTTACGTCGAGTGTGCCTCAGAAGAAAAATCATAACTTTCTTAAAAGTTGAGATATGGAGTTCTAGTTTTTAACATTCGAAAGAGGAATAGTTTCCCCTCATTTTGGCGACCACCACGTCTTTCCTGGATGAACGGTCGGTCGAGAGTGGTTGCTTTTGTAAAAATCGTCATAAATCATCAAATCGGAAAACCTCCGACAAGCCACTATGCGGCTTTCGTAGACCATAGTTATGTTCAACTCCACCGCTAGTTTCAGCCGGATCGGTTTGTGAGAAAAAAAAGAGGGCTGGTTTAAATATGCTTCACCCAAACCAACCCCTCCGAAAAATAATGTTCTAGTATGTCAACCTATTGCATTTGCGATCAAAATTAATCAGAATACTCGGAAATAAATATTAGAAACCATAAACCCCCAATAATCCTTGGATTTAATCAAAAACTTGACTTTTCAGGAAAAAATTGCCAAAAATATTCAAATGAATGAAAGTAACGTTTATATAGCGTGCGAGGTGGCAAATTGACTTTTACGGCGAGTATATTTTGGGACTAGATCCCCAAACAAGCCTGACAAAAAGAGGTCAATACAAACTTGAAATATTTCAATCGGTAGATTTGCAAAATTTTGAAAAAGCAGGGTCTAATATCGCTTGTTCATTCTCGATCTATACCATTCTAACGATGGGACAGTATTGATCTCAATGTGCTGATCAACTTTGCTTTTGAAAGTGAGTTCGTATCTGCTCATTGAAATGCGCTAAAGTCTCTAGAAGTTTGCGATTGCGCGAGGGGGACGCGCGCTCTAGCCTCCTCGCGCTCTCTCACTTTCGCACACTCTCTCGCCTAGTACGCACCTAATGAAGAAACTAGTCGTTTTACGAATATTTGATATACACGAATTACATGTTTGAACTCAAAAAGCACTTTCTTGGCATAATCTGACAGATCTATGACCTCCCCAGGTGAGAGAGTGTGCGAAAGTGAGAGAGCGCGAGGAGGCTAGAGCGCGCGTCCACCTCGCGCAATCGCAAACTTCGAGAGACTTTAGCGCATTTCAATGAGCAGATACGAACTCACTTTCAAAAGCAAAGTTGATCAGCACATAGAGATCAATACTGTCCCATCGTTAGAAGGCTATAGATCGAGAATGAACAAGCGATATTAGACCCTGTTTTTCAAAATTTTGCAAATCTACCGATCGAAATATTTCAAGTTTGTATTGACCTCTTTTTGTCAGGCATGTTTGGGGATCTAGTCCCAACATATACTCGCCGTAAAAGTCAATTTGCCACCTCGCACGCTATATAAACGTTACTTTCATTCATTTGAATATTTTTGGCAATTTTTTCTTGAAAAGTCAATTTTTTGATTAAATCCAAGGATTATTAGGGGTTTATGGTTTCTAATATTTATTTCCGAGTATTCTGATTAATTTTGATCGCAAATGCAATAGGTTGACATACTAGAACATTATTTTTCGGAGGGGTTGGTTTGGGTGAAGCATTCTTAAACCAGCCCTCTTTTTTTTCTCAAAAGCCGATCCGGCTGAAACTAGCGGTGGAGTTGAACATAACTATGGTCTACGAAAGCCGCATAGTGGCTTGTCGGAGGTTTTCCGATTTGATGATTTATGACGATTTTTACAAAAGCAACCGCTCTCGACCGACCGTTCATCCAGGAATGACGTGGTGGTCGCCAAAATGAGGGGAAACTATTCCTCTTTCGAATGTTAAAAACTAGAACTCCATATCTCAACTTTTAAGAAAGTTATGATTTTTCTTCTGAGGCACACTCGACGTAAAATGCCAAAGGAGCGTCACTTTGACACGCCCGTACTCGAAAAATAAGTAGTTTCGTGAAAATCGGACAACACCATTAGAAAGAGCACAGCTGATAGTACCTTGAATTTTCTTTACAGCAAATTTGGTGAGAAAAAATTCTACCGCCGCACAGTGAAAATTCTACCGTCTCTGGCGATTCGTCTCATATATGAACACATTCACACCCAATTTTTTGATATGTTGTAGCCCTTTCAATTATCTATCGAAGTTATTTTTGACATATTTCGTGAATCGTGAGTCTCGGGTGTGTTTCACCCCAAAAACCGCTGACAACAGGCGAAGCGTTGCACGGCACACAGAAAGTCAGCTTTGTTGACTTATTGCAAATGCATCTGAGAGTCCTGGGTTCGAGTCCCAGACCAGGAAAACATTTTTGCTAATTTTTCAGTTCTTCATGTATAGAATTTGACATGTGTTATTTGGTATTTATTACCTTTCTGAGCGTGCTGCTGCAGCTGCAGCTGTCGTAAAGAATCGGAGAGGAGAGAGGGGCGAAACAAATTTATGATATTCAGGAGAAACAAATTAATGCAATACAATCAGGATCAGAAAGGGAACAAAATAACAATTATATATAGAAAACGTTCGATAAAGAAACCTAAATAATTGAGATCAGCATTGTTATTTAAGATATTCAAAATATTTAATTTGTGAATACCTAATCCTGCTTCTCCGTGAGACATTCTCTCGTTAGTCGTTCGTTAGAAGTTAGAAGTTCGTTAGAAGTCCCATCGTTAGAAGACTAGACAACAAAGATCGAAGAACACGAACGTCATGCATACCAGAAGTTCGCGAGACGGGTTTCAGAGTTTTCGAGTGTCTACGACAACTGAAGCTGCAGCGCGCATATAAAGGTAATAAATACCAAATAACACCAAATTCTATTCATGAAGAACTGAAAAATTGGCAAAAATGTTTTCCTGGTCTGGGACTCGAACCCAGGACTCTCAGATGCATTTGCAATAAGTCAACAAAGCTGACTTTCTGTGTGCCGTGCGATGCTTCGCCTGTTTTCAGCGGTTTTTGGGGTGAAACACACCCAGGACTCACGATTCACGAAATATGTCAAACATAACTTCGATAGATAATTGAAAGGGCTACATCATATCAAAAAATTGGGTGTGAATGTTTTCATATGTAAAAGTTATTAGTGAAAAACTGCTCAAAATTTCCAAAATGAGCAGTCGCAAAATTACTCAGGGGTTTTTTTAGAACATGCCAACAGATGCCCAGAAAAATTTTTTCATTGAAATTGAAGCATTTTGAAGCCATTTTCCACCGGGTCCAAGTGTGATGTCTGAAACTTTGCAGCCGCCTGCTGAAGCAGCAAAAAATGCTAAAATTATAATTTATGCATTTTTCGATAGGGTTGCAGAAGTGCTTCGATATTCTGAAGAAAAAAACAACACGATTTTCAAAAATGTACCAGAATGGTCCCGTGCCTTACGTGAGACGCCTGATATTCAAGTATTCTAACCAACAATTAAAGAAGGCCTCTCACGAGTTTTTGGTCACATAGACTGCCAACACAGTGCTGTGGGGAACGCTCACCCGATAGTTTACGTAAAGGAACGACTAGAAATTGCTCCTATTCCGAGTGTGCGCGCTCCTTTTTTGCGTTCCGGTATACTGTTTTGGCATATTGAAAATCAGGCAACGTTGGACTCGTTGGAGGCATTCTTTAAGGCTCTACAACCAACTTACACTTAAATACTCCTTGCGCAAAGGGTGGTTGATGGTTAAATTTGAAAGGAGTTTCCGCACATAAACATTACAGCAAATGCGGACTATGCAAGCAAAGCGATAAATACGCTCTCTGTCGATTATGAGGGCAGTTTCATCGGCTTTCTCACCGTCCAAGCGAAGCAGAGCTGCGATCGTATGGATCTCATCGTATCGACATGCAAGGTTTGTTCACATTCCCATGTCCAAATTATCTAGTAGATAGAAGCAGTGTTTATAGTAATGCGAGATATGTGTAACATATTGCAGGGCACACTCTTTCTACACGAATTATCCCGTCTCGAGATCGTTTGCTCTGTGACGGATGGAACCTTCTCGAACGTATGTAAATAATATCCTTTAGGAACTGTCAGTCTTTTTCCTTCTCACATTAGACCATTTTTTTAATTCTCCTTTCGAACACCTACATAATGGCAATGCGGCTATACCCCTCTTGATTCTGGAACTCACAGAAATATGTTAGGGTCATTTCTGGCACTACGATTTATACAGACTCTGGAATAACGATTAACCATAAATAGTAGAAATACTTGATGCAGGATCCGATCTCTGCCCATTTCGTTGGTGACAGCAGCGACCGGCGCATCAGATTGATCACAACCTTGACAGCATTAAAGGCTGGAGCAACGCCGGTGAGCTTATTTAAACACGCCGTAATTTTCAGTGTTATCTTTTCTTTCATAGTATGAGAAGTGTTTAAAGACGACGCCGTTAAAAGATCATGACAATGTAAAATATCACTTTGGGTTATTCTGCAGAGGCTGGTTTGCGTGGAGGGAACGTTGAAGTGTTTACCCAAGGAGTTCAATCCTTCGTCAACCATGTGCACAGCCCATATGGTAAGTTATGATGTAGAGACATATAACTTGTGAAATGTCCATTTGATTCAGGTTTGTCATCACACTCAACATCTCCATGCAATCCGTCGTAGTAAGAATGAATCAACTTTTTTCATTTGCCAATGAATACAATTCTTAAACGAGTAACTATGTAACGTCCAACAGCGTGAACAATCGCTTCGTTTCTGCATTAATTGTAATTCGTTTTTGAAAGAAAGTTGCAGGTGGTTATCTCAATGCTAAATTCGTTTCTACCAGGGCGAATATGATCGATTTTCTCGAGCTCACACGAAAAGGTTAAATATTTTTCATCTGAGGCCTATTGAAAACCTTTTTAAAAAGAAATATACTAAATTCAGGATGTCTCAAATCCCTTTCGCTCGATCGTGTGAGAGGCGAAAACGAAGATGATCTTCAGGTATGAAAACAGTCACGATTTTATAAATAACCTATTATTTTTGCAGTTGTCTTGCTCGGCAGTGGCCTTTGATGATATCAACTATGCAATTCTCGTGCTAATCGGCGCCGATAGCGGCGAAATCTGTTTCCGGTCGTGGAGTACGGTACCTTTTTTGAGAGAACTTTACTATTTTATCGATTCAGAAATAATGGACAACGGGATTATCGATAGGGTGCTGCACAAAGATAGCTCGAAAATATTAAGCGTGCGTTTATTTCTGTTTATTCATGAAAATGTGGTCATAATTGGGAAATGAATTGCAGGTTAATTTTTTCAACGACGAAATATCTGCCGCCAGACCAATTCTCTACGCAACACTCTCATCTAAGGACCTTAAGTATCTCGACATTATAATTTGCTATATATAATTTCTTTAATAATTTATAATTTCTATTGAAAAAAACACTAATATGTCAGAGTTTTCCGAGTGGACCTCGGAACATTGAAAGATGAATTATGCTATAATATTGACATGATTACACCGAGGGACGTGATCAATAAGGTAACTTGTTTTTTATCCCAATTCGGTGAAATTCGTTTTTTTCTCAGATAATAACTGCTGGTGATGGTCTTTCGATGCATGATCTGTGGCTTTTCTACGAGAATCGAGTTATTTTCCTTATTGGAAGAGGGGGTGAATACAAGAAGAAGCCTGTTGTGAGTCAGAGTTCAAAACCAAAAAAAAACCCGGAACTAGTTCCAGTTTGGCCAGTTTACACCTAAACCCTCTTATATTTTAATATATCTACGATTATTTTTTTGGGGGGAGATCTTTTAAGAATGAAAATGCAAAATTTAAACATACTTTTTTTGGAGGGAGACCTTTTAAGAATAAAAATGCCAAATTTAAAATGTATCTACTCAGAAATTGCCAACAACCGATTGGGCGGGAACCGCTTCTGCTGTATGCTTTTTGACTACAAGAACAGAGAGTGAGCTTTTCCGAATCAGCTGAGGTTAAAGATGATCGAAACTATGACTGTGCAGACTCGTCTTCCACATATTTGGACTTGGTTTTCGCAGCTAAGAACAAAGGAAGGATCGGTGTTTTCGCTGCTTTGCAGGTGATGCCTTTCTTGAAAAAAGTTTAAATTTGCTACTGGTGGCAGTTCCCGTCGTAATTTAGGGGATGTTGGGGGATTAAAGTCCCCACACTGTGAATAGTAGACTTGACCAGACAAAAAATCCATTGTGTCCAAGTGAGACCGGTCAAAGTTATTTACTTGCTCATTCCGGAAAATATTATTGTTTAACAGTCGTTCCGATTTTAGTTCTAGTTAATTAGATTGAAGCTCTCTACAGAATGAGGGAATGTCGGTGGATAGACTGCACTTCGACCAGTGGCCCGCACAAAACACCTCCACTGCAGTGGGTGAGCAGTGTCTGCTTTCAAAGCTATTTATTTATTTATTGTACACAGAGCACGAACCCACCTAGATGTCAACATCTAGAATTAACCTCTCTTAGAAAATTGGCAAAATACGTCATGTATTCAAGAGTGTAGAGAGTGAACTACATATCTTAAAGATAAGATACTTGAAGTCTCTTGATGTCGACAAGTTAGAGAGTTCGTGCTCTGTGTCTGATAGTGACTTGAAAAAAAAATCAAGTATGTGGCGAAATGTGTAGTCGCAATTCCATTCATATTTATCAGCACTCCACGCCGAACTGATCAAGTGCGAGTCGCAGAGCGGGGAAGCACATGATGTGACGTGAGTTTACACAATTTTAAGCAGAATAATTCCGAGTGGCTATTAGAGAAGTGGTCAGGAACCAATAATAGCTTACATTTCATCGTCTCTGTAGTTTCCCATTACCATTCTCAGGGTTCGACTATTTGCACTCAAAAAGAGCAGTGAATCAGTGCACATTTCGATCGGTCGAATGCGCGTCGACCTGGACGGATTCCGCGTCCTGAAGGTAGTCCTCGGAAGGATTACTGTAATCTGATTACCGTATCCCTCAGACTGCTCATCTCTGCAAGATTCGCACTGCTGTTCCGGATCCGTGTCATTTCGTCGTGCAGAGTATGCCTCCGAGTGAGAAGCACAGTGACAGGTAAGGGTAGATATTATTAATTCACAAACACTCGCCCAAGGTAATAAAATGTTCCGCTCCGAAACAAAAGATTTTTCCTTAGCAAGAAAGCATGCTAAAGCGAGAGACAAGAAAGAGAAAAGAGAGTACACGCCCCACTAGTCCATTTCATGAACATGTCATTTTCAAATTGTAGTCAATTTAATGACCTATCTTGCTTATTATTAGACAACAATGATATTAGCCTATATCGATTTGTTGCGTAGAAAGATCATTCAAACGGAATGGTATTGGAGAAAGGATATCACATAATTGAGAAATTCACAATTTCCCTGATTGATTAAAGAACAGTTCTCTTTCAGGACACCGCCGAAGTTTGTTGTCGTTACGAGTCCTCGGGGATCCGAAGTTATAAGGATCTGTCCGAAACAGGAAGAAGTACCCGAAGATTTTCATTCTGGTGATATCGAATCGCAATTTGAGCGATTAGAAATATAATAGCATCACATGTTTTTGTATTTCACCAAATAACTTTCTTGTCCTGTTCGCACCCACATTACCTGATTCTCACGATAAAGAATTACAATTGTGTATTTGAAGCGTATTATTTTGTCCCGATACGATTTCGTAAATTTCGATAGTATGAAATCGTATTATTTTGCACGAATCGTAATTAAATATAATGCGATTTAAAATTTTGAAAACATTTAAAAAAACAGAATAAAAATTGTAAATACCGTATACTGCAAAAATAGAAGTTAAAGACCTCATTAGGTCTCGCCACGAAAGTATGTTATCGACAACTGGCTCTCGACCTTGTTTTTCGCGCACCCTTTTTAAGTTTCGCTGCCGTTCTTCTTCTATTCTCTTACATTGATGTCTTCTCACACTTCGGGTGCCTCTTTGAGACGAAGATCCTTCATTCTCTCATCGGATCAACAGAAAATCATCAGTGGTAAGGGAGTTGCTCCACCATTTGCTTTTCTCTGTTTTAACGTATCTTCTTTTCTAACTTTATTTTCTCAGCTCACGGCCCATTTATCGAGTCAATCGATGTGTCCGAGTGGGAGGCGCACAATCACCGACCGACTGAGCCACCAATTCGGGTCAAACCCTTCGCGGTACGTATTTTCATTAGCTTCCCAGTAATTAGTGCTTGATTGTGTTGTTACAATAACTAGGGAACTTCTTTCAGGATCTGGGCGCCTACGTCGATACTGTGCTGCCACTCGGAGCAACGGGTGTGTTTTGATTTTAATATAATCTGCAGACCTTACCGTCAACCCCGTCAGCGGATAATCACTTGATCCCTACGCACCTTCACCTTTTGCATTTGTTCTAGTGTTGTTCCTGCTCACAAGTTAGCGAACTACAGTCTCCGGTGCAGATGCTTAGCTTTTACCATCGCAAAGCATATCAGAATTCACCAAATTATCACTGTAAATTGCATCGATTATTCAATATAAAATATAGGTATATCTATTTCTCTCAGGTCACGTCGTCGCTATCAGCAACGTTCTGCAGGACAAACCCAATGAGGAATGCAAAGTGTACGCGACGCTTGTCCCTCTGGTCTATCTGGTCAACGGAGGTGCGCACGTTCAATATTTTTAAAAAATCCCTCTGGAAGATAAGTTTTCGAAGAAGATGCACCGTTTCTTTTACGTCAATGATATCAGTCCGCAAATAACAGTAAAATTTATAATAGAATTGAAACTTCTGGTAAAGATATGGTGGCAATGAATCAAACCAACAAAACAGGTAGCATCGCTCGGAATCTTCACGAACATTGAAAAGAAATGATAAATTACTTCTTAACTCGTTTGAGCTACCTGTGCTTACTGTGGTTTTAAAATGCACAATATCATAGTGTAAATAAATAAATACGTCAGGTTTCTTGTATGCCCGTAATGGCTTCGTGATCAACACTCAACCTCTGAATGAGAAACCCTGCCAACCGAAAGTGAACGTCATACCGCACTCAAACCAGGTCAGTAGTCATTTGGTTTTTATCATTTAACCAATGAAGTAACATGTTTAGCTGCTCGTTCTCACTAGCGACTGTTTGAAGATTTTCGAATACGCCTGCAATACTAAAGACACCACTACTGCATTCACTATGTCCCTTAGCGGCACTGTACTTCTCAGGTTAGTGCATATTTTTTAGTGTGCTACAAATAATCTTACTCATAAACTTCACATCTTGACGTTCATGCTGTTACTTTTTCCAAATGGTTTCTATTAGGGTTGCCGGATCAAGGGTCAAGGGTTTGTCTCTCTCTCCCCTGACCCTCTCTCTCATTCCAAGTGTGAGAGATAAACAGCCAGGGGGCCCAAGGGATTGGAGTGATAAGACGCCGAGAGAGATAACAAACCAAGCGCTTGGTTCTATTCAAAAGCGCTATTTCGTTGACTAATTGATTGAAAAATAGTTGATTGTTGTTTGTGTGAATCCTACTCACGGTAATAGATCAATAACAACATAAACAACTTGTTTAATCATGTAGGGAAATTGTTTTTGTTTCACGGAACTGAAAACCAAGGGCTTGGTTTATAAACCAAGCCCTTGGTTCTCTCTCCCCTGTGACCTCCCTCTTATCAAATGTTGCTCGAGAGATCACACTCTCTCAGGCGAGAAAAACCAAGCCCTTGACCCTTGGGCTTGAAACGGCAACCCTAGTTTCTATTGATCAATGCCGTACCTTTCTTAATAAAAATGTGCATTCAGTGACTAAGCATCCCGAAATACGTGTTTCAACCCATAGCGCGGAGCATGACTGATTTCACGTCTTTCTGTCCGAAATAATGAGAGTGTTGGGTTGTTTTCATTCGAAAGAATGCCACTGTTAGCATTTCATTTATGGCGTCATACCATGGGTATTGAAGGAACGACTGGCTCCCCCGTTATCCTGAAGTCGATCCAATGCTCCCTCTCTTCATTTCTTCAGTCCATTCATTTGAATTCATGCTTCTCAAGAATCCCAAGGTTGTTCGGCTATATTGTTACGGTAGCATTTATATGATTTACAGGTCGTCATCATCGCTAAATACACTGACAGCTGGCCGACCGGCAACATTGCCCTGCATCCGTATGAAGTATGGTAGTTGTAGATACTGTAGGCAATTGGTTGAACTGGTCTCGGTACAGTAGAAGAGTGCGCACTACCACGGTCTACTCTGTTCAAGGTGTCGCTACCATTGTCTGGAGACAAATGCTCGCGTTGTAGTGAAGTATGATTCTTACCTGCATATAAAGGATGGCTTTCAATTCCAGATGAAAGGTCCGGTCACGGCTGTTTATCTCGTGCACGACATGAAAATCGTCCTGATCGCCGACCACAACGAACTACGCGTGATTCCCGCCATTGGATTCATTCCGTAAGTTGTAGTGTCTGCGTGTATGTTAGGATCATGATATTCAACAGCGTAATTATCAATATTGCTCGAAAAAAACTACTTTTTTTTCCGTCAGAGGCCTGCAAATTCCGCTCGGCGGTTCGCCACCTGAAATTAGGTCTAGTTTATAGCTCCTCTTTACTTCGCAAATATATATATATATATAAATGTTATTATTGATCATATTTTCTTATCATATTGCAGCAAGGAGCAGCTAGACATTTTTCGAGGACATAACACCCGTTGGTCTCCAATGTCAGTTTATTTATGTCCAATTCATTTATTTAAGAATTTATGTATGATTTTAAAAAAATTATGTATGATTTCTCTTCCATTTGCCACTGTATCACATATACGCTTTTATAAAATATTGTAATAGTCATCACAACCCATCATCGCAATAACAGAATCTACAGCAATATTTATCAGGACTTACCGTAATATTATTCAGTGCTTGTTTGCAGTGCATTCGAGAGCATCGGAGAGCCAACCACGCAGATCTCAGTTTCCGATCGACAGACAACTACTGAGCGCCGAATGGTGGCTACTGTAGGGAGTACGGTAAGAGACAATCGATTATTGATTTCTTTATCCGGGCTACTGCGATACTGGGCAAAGTCAACTCTATTGTTTTTGTTTATGGTGAAGCAATGGATGATCATGATTTCATCAACTGCACACTCAAGAGAAAGACAGTGATACTTTAGAAATTGAAAAATTATGTTACAGTGTAATTTTTTAAAACATGATTTTTCCTTATAACTGGCGTGTCTTTCTCTCAGAAAATCCGTCTATGGACTCTCACTTCGAAATCGTTCACTGCATTTGGAGCGATCGATTGTAGTGCGAGTCCCGTCACGGCTTGCCTGCTCTTCCATCGATCGACGGTAAGCATACTGTAATCGTCCTAGCTGCAGCGTTTGCTGGCGAACGTTCTATACAATGCAACGCAAAGCAAAAGCTTGTAGAAATAGCATAAATGTGAAAATTTAAGGAAAAAACGTATGATTATCGGTTTGTCATTATCATTTCCTTATTAATTAAGTTAATAAACGTGTCGTACTGCAGCCCTATCAGAATGACGATTTTTCCGAGGATTCGATGGTGACTCGGCAACTTATCATCAATCTAATGAACGAAGCAAGTGGCTTCGAATTCGCGGTCAGACTCTATTTAATATTCAGATCGCTATTGTGCTAATTCTTTCGCCAATTCTTTGTTTTTTTTTAAAATTATTTTATTTTAAATTTTGAATACTTCCGAGCAGATTAGGGCTTTGAATTCTACCTGTTGTGCATTAGACGCAGCTAATATCTGTTTCCCCTGGTGTCAACCAATTTTAAGGATTGTTGAATTAAAATTAATTTAATGATTGCAGCCGATGCTCAAACTCGCCTTCCAACAGAATGGGTGCATGACCATGCAGGAACACATAACCAAGTGCGCACTGAGAGAACACTGCCCGGGTTAGTCCATGAGACCTACTTAATACGACAGAGTAATTTTCTACAGTGCATCTTATGTTTGGCTATAGAATACTTACTTGAAACCGCGTTCGATTCAGTTAATCACTTTCCTGAACTCTTTCTCAATATATACTTTCAGAGGGGTACTGTAAGAGCATTGTCACAGACTTCAGCAGTGTCATCTCTGCCTGTTTTCGTGAGAAAAATGCTGCTGGTGGTGGGTTTATTGTTTTTTTCTCTCTTCATATTAGCTCAGTCAGCACTGCTCATTTCGATTAGCTCTCTATAGGTCGAAATGCTGAGTCGCTCGATTATATTAACCTTCCGAAGTGGATGGTCCAAATTTTCACACAAATATTGTAATACAACTATTAATTATGTCAGGCCGTATGCTAGATGGAGTCAGTCCCGAGGTCATCACTATTATGCAGAGGATCAAGAGGAAGGTGGGTTTCGGTAGTTCAAGCAGGGTTCCTAGTAGTAGCTGCAATACGAATAATTTTTGAACCGTTGCAGGTCTCTGGACAATAGGGAAAAGATCATTAGCGATGTCTAGGAATAATTTCTATCCTTTCAGCCCGCAGTCAGGCAAGGAACGAATCCCATTTTGCTTGCAATCGCTTTCGAATCGGGCGATGTCAAGGTAAGCTACCGTACTCTCCGCCTGAGCTACAGTACTCCTTTCAGCTGGTCGACACCACCGCCTTCCGTTATCTGCAGACGCAATTCCCTCCAATGGAGCCCGACGATGTCGTCAACGCAGATATCATCGTAAGTAAACTTGTGGCATACATTATTTGCTGAGCTTCTTAGTCCATCAATTGTATTTTGTTCGCGTAATAATTTGTCTCTATAACCCAGTGGCTACAAAAGTACATACGTTTTGGAGTCGAGAGCATAGGTCAAATGGGGTTTTCGCAAATTCGCAATTAGCATAGGGCGGGGGATGTAGACAGAATCCTTCATGTGTCTGTCCAGCACCCTCTCGCTACGTTAATCCCGTTTACATGCAAAGTACAGAAGTGCCTATCTTCGCACGCGAAGACCTATTTGACCCATGGTCGAGAGATGTCCAGTTATACCAGGAGTAGTTTTTAGCCATACTTTGCTTTATCTGCATTCTTTTTTACCCTTTTTTATTTGTAATCTGTTCTCTTAACGCAGTCATTCTGTCCCGTGTGGAAGTCGTGGTCGGACGCAGGGCAGACGGCCAATCTCGAGGGAATCTACGCTGTGACGAAGCAAGGACAGCACGTATTCCGCTCGTTCGATCCTGTCTCGACCACCGTCCTTGCGGGTGAGTGCAGTATTTCAAAGTAGGGAAGAATTCGCAAGAAATGCTCTCGCCATTCTGCACACTATCTCGTCGGTCAGACAGGTGTAAGAGTGTGCGAAATAAAGAATCATTTCTTGCGAAGCCATCTCTAATCCAAATAGGTGAAACCATACCCAAATGACAAATGTATAACCTAGACTTCAGTTCTTTATCAGGTAGTCTCTCACTTTTTCTAATATGTTGCCATTTTCGCTGATCGTATTTTTTTACGAATGTATCAGTCTGTTGCAAAATCCTTTTCGCTTTCGCGAGCTGTCTCGGCTTTCTTTCTTTTTGTAATGGTTACACACGAGGGGTACCACCAAAATATATGCCCTGTTTTCCCAGTTTCCGGGTTATCCTAGTTTACCTAGTTGTTCTATAAAGAATTGGCAATTGATTTCTTAATGAACTTCACCACTTTCGGAATGTTTGGGATGGATCCTATTGTTATCGCTGTGATATTTGACCTGCACAGAAGGCGTTGTGGATCAGTCGTCGTTTGTCCACGCATGGAGCTACTGTTATCGTCGCCTACGGTAGAACGGCCGTTTATCTATCGATTTACGTCCCTGGCAGCGTGGGATACGGTAAGGTGCTCACATCTGACCAAAAGTTTCTACTCTCGCTGCTTACATATAAACCTTATGCATTCAACTGCTGGTTTCCACAATTATCCATCGAATAACGATAATCGTGTATTGTGTGCAGTAGAGTTTGAAATGCAGGTAAATAATTGGATTAGATCTCTTCATTTCTCATGCTCTCAGCACAATCAACCGGCGTAGAGAGTATGTGAAATGAAGAGCCTACTCCAATTATTTACCCGAATTTTTAAACGTTAGTGTTTTTGTTGTTGTTTTAGTACGTTTCGCCTTGGCTCCGAATGGTCGCCGATGTCTACCGTAATCTGCCCTATTCAGTTGACCATTTGTGCTACACGACGACTTCGCCAATCTCCGCTTGCTTCGCTCATCATTCGCATACTCTAGTCTGCACGGGCAATCGAATCGTCAGTTTTTAAAAATCATTATCTATTTTAGTTTGAACTTCATAAAGGCCATGTGAAAAGTCTGAACCGCGTTGCATTACTGCCTTTAATTTATTTGTCGTACACTACAAGTGTGCGACAACAAGTATATAAATGGGCGGAAAAAATATTTTTAAAAAATTAATTGGCGATCGGTTCCGATCGCAGGTAATCATGGGAACGGTCGCCGTTGGGGATGGCAAGTGGCGGACTGTTGGAGTGGGCGGAGATGTGGATGGAATGGACGAATCGAGTGAGCGAATACCGCATCCTAATCATAGACCAGAAAGTTCGTCCTAGGGTACAAACCCAGACAGCTTTTGGACTTTTTGAGGTGAAATTTCGAAAATCATTTCAAGTTATCCAGGCGCCGCAGCAGCGTCTGAAAAAAAATGATCAGATCATTTTCGATTTTTCACCCTAAACCCCCGAACCAGACATCATTTGGGACTTTCGGTAACATATGTTTTAGGACAGGTATCACGAGACATCAATCCGGGTCACAGGTCTCAAAACCGGCTTTTAGGAATATTCCGGTTCTGAAGCCGGAATCGTTGTAACTTTGTTCAAAATGAAGATAGAATGCTGTTCAAGAGCTCAAAATGTTCGGAAAAATATTCTGAACATTTTTTCTGCTAGCACATTTACTTCAAAGAGTGAAATGCGAGCGGCAAAATCGAAAATCCAAAGATAATTTGTAAAAAACTTTTTTGCCATTTTTTGATTTGAGCTGACGCAGAATTTGAAAGCGGAATATTAAAGAGCAAGTCAATATTAGTCATATAAAAAATAAAATTCATAAGAAAGGTGCGTTCTCAGACCCGAAAAATCGAGTTGAATCTCGGAATACTGCGATTTTTCAGAACAAATATTTCTAAAACCTAGAATTCCGATACGAAACTCATTGAAATGGACTATAAATTGATGAAAACTAAAAAATAAGGTTTCGTATAAATTTTTAACTGCATTTCACACAATCTGCAAAAAGTTTTAAATAATCGATTTTTTTAATGAAAAAAAAATATTTTAAAACAAATTTTCGCAATTTATTACGAAAATTATTGGAACAGTCAAATAATTTTTTTCCGAGATTGAATTACCATTTTGAGAGGGAATACTTACTTCTACTTATACTAATACTCTTTCTTGATGTATTTTTATACGATGTTATCAATTTTTTTTTCTAAGAAACGGGAGGGGACATTTTAAATTTAAACAAAAAAATCGATCAAGATACTTTTCCAGAATCAGCTACGCATATTTTTGATATTATCCCACTCATATTATGAGATTTAATAATAACGAAATTTTTTTAAATAAAAAAATCGATTATTTAAAACTTTTTGCAGATTGTGTGAAATGCAGTTAAAAATTTATACGAAACCTTATTTTTTAGTTTTCATCAATTTATAGTCCATTTCAATGAGTTTCGTATCGGAATTCGAGGTTTTAGAAATATTTGTTCTGAAAAATCGCAGTATTCCGAGATTCAACTCGATTTTTCGGGTCTGAGAACGCACCTTTCTTATGAATTTTATTTTTTTATATGACTAATATTGACTTGCTCTTTAATATTCCGCTTTCAAATTCTGCGTCAGCTCAAATCAAAAAATGGCAAAAAAGTTTTTTACAAATTATCTTTGGATTTTCGATTTCGCCGCTCGCATTTCACTCTTTGAAGTAAATGTGCTAACAGAAAAAATGTTCAGAATATTTTTCCGAACATTTTGAGCTCTTGAACAGCATTCTATCTTCATTTTGAACAAAGTTACACCGATTCCGGCTTCAGAACCGGAATATTCCTAAAAGCCGGTTTTGAGACCTGTGACCCGGATTGATGGAATTCTTTTCCCCAGAGTACTTCTACATAAAAGTTTGATCGAAATGAAAAATACTTTTTTGAAAGTTGTTCCCCGAAAGGGGTGTTTTCATGCAATCTCTCGTGATACCTGTCTTAGTATATGATCCTAATCTACGTTGGAGAGCACTAGTACCCACTAGGGTAGCGAGAATGGGTCTCCACTCCCGTTTGTTGACTGCCAATATGTTCATATGGTGCGCAAGAAAAATAGTTTTGTGTATATTATTGACAGCTTGCATAGAGAACGCTGAGAGAGCGCATTTTTCGTTACCCTAGTACCCACCAAGATTGTACCATGGACACTACTAGGAAATAAACATTCCGGATAAAATCGTTTGACATATTTGGGTTTTGAGATGCCGATATTTCGTTTTTTCGTTCAATATGACTATTATTCCTGACAGATATATAAAAAAAACATAACAAAACTTAACACACTTGCAGGTATCATTTCGGCGTATGGAGCGATCTACGGCACCGACGTGACCAGGGTACGACAGTATAATGGGGGGAATATCATTAGTGTTTAATAGCTTACTCGGAAATTGAAACAATACTAAGGAGCAGTTCGAAATCATCTGTTTCTGGTTGCAAGATATTACAAAAGTTATGACGGCATGACAAATTATTGATGAATGAGTGAATTTGTACAAGGGTATCGATGCATTCTCAGCCGGACGACCTGCAGCTGTCCCTTGTATGCACATCGAATGGACGCATCTACAGTTGTACGATGAATATGGTTAATATGCCGAAGAAGATTTCCGAGGACTTGCAGGTGGATCATTTTTTGTCATTTAAAATGTGCTTCTTGTGAACACGAAATTCCTCGGTTCTATTTTTTTTTTGCAGAAAATTGCTTGCTTATATGCCCGCTTATACATAGGTCAAATAAGTTTTTGCTAGCATGGAAAATCGCCTCTGCAAGTCGTCCGAAGCATGTCGGCATGCAGAAATTTTTATTTTTATGCATTTGGCCCGCTTTCATCAAATTTATCCTTATTATTTGGTTACTACTGATCGGTGTAAATAACCATGTAAGCTCTGGATGGTTTTGCAGAAAGTATATTAATTTTTCTCAGGAATTGATCGATGCTCCTGTCATAAATAAGTATGTCTTCCAAGAGGTACGGTGAAGTTCTTTATAACTATAATTAATAGCGAACAAATATGAAATTTGAACCTTTTTTGTTCGATTTTTTATTCACGGATTCCCTGGTTGTCTTCTGGTATTGTTTACCCGTCGTCCATTTAGTCCCTGTCGACTCCCTTCATTTCCTCTGACAACGAGCGAATTGTGAGTACGGTAACTCGATCGATCGATGGAATTCAAGAGATGATTGTGATGAATAAAGGGATCGATTGTACGATTCTCGTATGGAAGAGAACAAGGTACTTTCTCACACCATTCACTCAATAAATAATTCTCCCGACATAAATGCATAATATAGTACGAGCCGTACTGGCTAGGGGCGGACCGATAGGTGTTTTGTTGAGAAAACGTGAATGCCAATAGAGACTATAAAGTTTGGCCGGACTGTGGAATGTTGTTTGTTTCGTTACCTGGAAATATGTATATGCAAGCAAGCCACGATCGATTTGAGGTCTGACAGTGCTCGATACTGTGACTGCTGGTCTCGTCGCTCTCTCCCCTCGTGTGACCTACCGTAGTCTACTGATGAGGAGTGGAGATGACACCCGCCCTCCTCTCATTGTGCGCTACGATATGGCGGAGAAGGAGAAAGTGAGTGGAAAAAGGATACGGTTGCATCAAACAATTACGGTAGAGTTCTGTAGATGAGCGTTAACGCTAATTCCGTAAAAGTGCTCCGTATGCAAACTTATTGTCTCAACAATGTGTTTTAAATAAAGGTCACTAAACAAACCAATTTCCCTATATATTTCCAGACAAGTAAGTGCATCATTATGTGGGAAAGTTATCCGGATATAAAACTATTTTAGGACGTTCGGAGGGTGGAAATCAATCTGCTGGACATGGAATCGAGAGATTCGCTCTTCTATATGGTCGTTGAGAGAGAAAACGACGATTATCTGGTAGGAATCAATTAATTATGCTGTTTTTTTTTCTTTTTGAGTGGCAGTATTGCTTCAAGCGAGTCGATTTTTTATATAATGGAGCGGACGATTAAACCCGATTGTCAGATCGGAAATATACGATTGAAATATTCAAAAAAATGGAGTGTTATTGAATTGGAAATGAATACTAAACACAAAAAAATCAATATATGATCTCATCAGGACCACGTTTCCGCCTTTTTCACCTATCGATCAACGGACGAAAACTCTGACTTCTCAGAAAAGGTTCGAAATTATGGCAAAAATGAGATCGGATAACTTACTCTCACATGTTCTCTTTTCAACCAAAAGAATACCACAGAGTGAGATAAAAAAATAGAGAGCGAAAGAAGAAGAAAGATTGATTTTTGATCAATCGATTTATTCAGGGTGATACGATATTTGGGTTGGAGGTGAAGCTGAAAATGACGGAGAGAAACCAGCTGGTACAGGAAGCCCTTTTTCCCAAGACGGTGAGTTCAGAGGGAGAGGGGTACGGTAAGAAGAGTACGATCGATATCCATACACCAAAAGTTCGTTCTGCTAGCTTTTGGAATTTTAAGTTAAATTTCGAAAGAAAATCATTCATCTTTTTTCACCCTGAAACAATATCGATGATCTATGTGTACTACGTTGGAATACAACCAATCATTGCTATAGTGCATCGTTGTTCAATGAATGAATAAATAGTTTTGACAATAGCAGTAATGGAGAGAGAAGGGACTACGGACAGTCGTAGTGATAGGGATAGTGCAATCAACAATACATCTTCATTGATTACAGCTGCAAGCCGTCTACACTGCATCATTCACCCACGGTGTGTTTCACATGTTATGGATAGAAAACATTACATGATCGATAATATTTTGTATAAATGTGCGGAAGCCCCAATTCGCTCCAGTTGAAGTATACATGGCTGTCCTACTAGCACTTTGCTGTAAATATTCTGCTCCAGTTGAAGAGTTTATGAATGCTCCGCTCATCGATGAAATATCTAACTGCCGTTATTTCTAGGTGAAGGTAAGCGCTCGGCGAGTGTGATCGGAGTGCACGGCAGTGAGGCCATCGAGGCAAGAATGTACGCGGACAGTGAGTTCCTTCTTTCAATACTACAAAGTTCACTTTGTTACATTAAAATCGAAGATTGGAGGGGAATAATGGTTTTTTTTCTCTGACAATCGACTGCATCTTTTCATCACGTTTCAAACCGCTGTTTCGTACTGATTTATTCAACGTGTACAATTTCGCTAGGCAAGCTGCGTCCTCGGGCGACGATCGAACTGAGAAATGAGAAGAACGAATACGAGGTGAATTATTGATTGATTTATAGTTATCGATTAAACCGATTGATCTATAGAAAACAATCGTACTCTGTGAAATGCGGTTTCACCATTATCTCAAATGAACTTGTTGTGCTGAAAAAGTTGAGAAAGAGAAAGGAATCAGGTTGTAAAATTTCTTTTTAAATATTTGCACTCTTAGCACTCGTGTTCTGATCTCATCTCGTCTCCCGATTGTTCCTTCCTTCTTATTGGATGTAAGGGAGGAGAAGTGCTGCTGGTGAGGATGGAGAGACCAGGTATGTCAAAAAATGATGTGGTATCAATTGGAGAATTGATCATAAACTTTCTAAACATGCCTGTCCTACTGGCACTTTGCTGTAAATATTCTGCGTTTATTATGAATTCAGCACTGTCACTAAACGTTTGCACACACGAAGATAACCGATTATTGCTTCTTCCCTCATTATCTGGGAGTAGAATCTAATTATTTCATTTTTAGAGATGGATGTGGACTCGGTCAACTTCTCTGTGATAATGCGGGAAGAGACAGCGATTGAAAAGGTTCGACTTGAGACTTAAGAATCGATTTGAGAGTACAGTATGCTCAAGATAATCATACTCATATCCCTGCTTATCGAGAAATTTTCGCTTTTTTTAAAAAAAAAGTTGTCAACCTTTCACTGCAGATATCGATCTTCAATGGCACAACGTCCGATATTGCTAAGAACGATCGATTATTGTTCGCTGTGATGACGGGAGAGGCTGTGAGGTGAGCGACGATCGATTGTTGTGTAAAAATGGTACGGTAGTCGAGTACGGTAGATCCTGCAGAGTAGTGCTGGGAAAGCTTGTAACTTTTTTCTTTTATTGTGGCATTTTGGCATCTTATTGGTGGCTGGCTCGCAAGCCGGCCGACACATGCGTTGCTCTCGCCCGATGTTCGGGATATTTTCGTAAACCGTATCACCAGGTAATAATGTCAATCCTAACTTTCAGCGTGTACATTCTCGAACTGAAAGATGGTAGAGAATCGATTGATTTGCTCAATACGTGGAGAATTAGCATAAACGGGCCACTGAATGAGTATACGGTAGGTCAATCATGATTGAGTTCATTAGATCATACTGTCAATCTGAATGTCATTCGCTGCCAGAATAAGATTTAGGAGGTTGGATATTGCTCACTGTTACACCGAAAGTAAATTTTAATATCCACAGTTGCTCGCAATGGGCAATCGCCAGAAGTCTCACGACGTCTGGCTGGTGAACGCGTAGGAATTGCTCACGATGATTGGAAATGGAGGAAAATTCATTGACAAGATTGGGGTGAATAATTATTTTTAATTGAAGAAAATATATTTATTAAAGAAAAACTAAATTTGTAATAATTTTCGAAATTTCAGCGCACTCCATTCGCTCTCAAGGGACCGGTGTCGGCTGCCACATCGTTTACGGTAAATTGGGCGAGCGACGACGGAACCAGCGGTCCCCTGCCAGGTACTGTAGTATTACTGTAGCTACACTATCTGGAACAATTTTCAATCATACTTCGAAACGTAATGAGGAGGGGGCAATTTATATCACACCGCCAGAAATTAGGTGTTTTCCTCTTTCAGAATGCGTGTTCGTCACAGCATTCCACCTTAGACATCACAAATCGATAATCGAAAGAAAATATTTGTAGATACCTACTCGCGTTTCATGGATATTTTGTGTGTGGGCACATCGAGTGGCGAGATCTGCTGGTACTTCTCCGATTTCGTGAAACAACAGTACCAAGTGATGACGAGTCTCGAACAGATTGGAGTCGAAGACGCCGTCAGTGGTACTGTATTTTACCGTAATCTAGACATAGTTACGGTAGTCCAGAACGTACTTATACTACCCTTTGTTAGTGAACGCGTAGGGCACTGTTTTTCGTACTGCTCCTTCCATCACATAAATTAAAATTGGTTTATGTTCAGGCCTCGCATGTGAAGTGTACGAATCGATCGACTACATCGACCCGACGACTCTCCAGTTCCGGTAATCAATAAAGTTGTATTATTGATTGAGTGACCGTATCATATCCGAGAGGGGATTTTTTTAAACGAAATTCTTTCGGATTTAAACGGGTTGATATTGATTGAGTTCTTTTTTCTGGAATTTGTTTATTTTTCGGGCAATTCAATAATTTTCTGTTCGTTTAAGACAGATATCACGAGAGATTGCATGAAAATAGACGGAACAACTTTCAAAAACATATTTTTGATTTCGATCAAACTTTTATGTGGAAGTAGTGTGTATAAAAATTGCAAAAAAGGGGGGTACCCATACCCGAAAAATCACCCCGAAACTAGGAAAACTGAGATTTTTCGATAAAAATCCATCGTCTGAAGATATTTTCGGCTTTAAACACATTCAATTCACCTCTATATTGAATAAAACGGTAATACGTGACCGTCTGACTTGTTTCGTCGAGATTTTTATACATCTGCGAAACCTTCCAAAAAATCGATTTTTTTGTGTGAAATTTTTTTCAAATTTTGTAAGACTCAAATTTTTGCAAGCTATCACTCATAAAATATGTAGTTATTATAGAAACAATTGTTAGATTTAAGAGGGTTCCCCAAAATGTAGAACGAAGGTAAAATTCAAGGAAAAAATTAAAAATTATTTGTGTGGGGTGTTTGTGTGAAGATAGTTATCTTCGAAAATGAATAATCCATATTAGAATAAGATATCTGGCTTATTTACACATTCTCCGAATCATAGTTTGCAAAAATTTGAGTCTTAAAATTTTTGAAAAAAATTTCACACAAAAACATCGATTTTTTGGAAGGTTTAATTTTTTCCCTGAATTTTACCTTCGTTCTACATTTTGGGGAACCCTCTTAAATCTAACAATTGTTTCTATAATAACTACATATTTTATGAGTGATAGCTTGCAAAAATTTGAGTCTTACAAAATTTGAAAAAAATTTCACACAAAAAAATCGATTTTTTGGAAGGTTTCGCAGATGTATAAAAATCTCGACGAAACAAGTCAGACGGTCACGTATTACCGTTTTATTCAATATAGAGGTGAATTGAATGTGTTTAAAGCCGAAAATATCTTCAGACGATGGATTTTTATCGAAAAATCTCAGTTTTCCTAGTTTCGGGGTGATTTTTCGGGTATGGGTACCCCCCTTTTTTGCAATTTTTATATTTTTATATTAGCAATGTTGATATGCTCTTTCATATTCCGCATTAAAATTTTGTGCCTTTTTTGATATAAAAAATATATTTTTTTTCTTTGATTTATTTTGTGGTTTTTATATCAGAACTTTTTTGTGCCCCATTACGACTTTTGGGTGCAACAGATAAATTGTAGAGAATATTTTTCGGAGTTTTTTGAGCACCAGAACGACTTTCTAGCTACATTTTGAAGGAAGTTACGTCGATTCCGGCTTTAGAGCCGGAAAATCCCTAAAAGCCGGTTCTGCGATCTGGGACCCGGATTGATGGAATTCTCATCCCTAGTATACTTCCACATAAAAGTTTGATCGAAATCAAAAATTTGTTTTTGAAAGTTGTTCCCGGCTTCATGTAATCTCTCGTGATACCTGTCTTATTAGATGAAAGATGCGCTTTCCATCCAAATTGTCAACAATTTCACACATTTTCAGTGTGCGTCTCTTCATTCTGACTGCAAACCGAGTCACGGTCAACACTATACAAGCCAATGTGACATTGGGAGGAATGACTGTCAACCAGGTGATAACACACTAGAGTTAGTTACCTCTACCGGGAAAGCCCGGGATCGGTACCAAAATCCGTGCCGTTTTCCGAGCGGCCACCAAAATAAAACCCGGATTCGACCACCCTAGAACACACCACTGCACTCTCATTCTTTTTCGAAACGATTACAAATAGACTCTGTTGAAAACCATCACAATAACACACAATCATACCGAAGCAACAATGCTTGATAATTATGGGCACCAAATTTTTCAGCCATGGAATGAATATTAGATAACACTTTTATTACACTTTTTTCTCTTTCCAGATCGCCTCTCACAATCTCTTTCATTTCGTCGGCGACCCCAGTCAAATATCGATTGAGAAGAGTGTCGATCGAAGAATGAAAGAGGATAAAAAGAAGTACGGTAGAATCTGAGGGGTACGGTAGCCTCGAGTTCTGTAGAAATCTGAGTGCGTTAGTTGATATTGATCGAGGAGAGTATTTGTCGAGGATTAAACGAGGAGAATAAGTGGTTAAGGATTACTGTAGTTTGATTCCATATAGATTGAGTGTTGGTTCGAGTAGATGGTAGAAGCGTATTATGATTTGATAGTGGCGTTGTCCTGATTAGTTCTTCTCGACCTACCTAACATGTATAAGTGTGTTGTGAAAAGAGTGTTGTGATTTGTGGTTCATCCGTCAATATATAAGTAAATTGCAGGAAGGATCTCCCTCAACGAATCATTGTCACTGGTGGGGAGGGATACGAAGTACTGCTGTTGTGTCCGAAGAAGATGCTCCCGAAGGAGGTAAGAGATACTAGAAAAGGATAATATAACCCATCAGTGATGAATTCACTTGAAGTGCTTTGGTCTAACACCTGAAATTTACAAGAAACTCTTGTCATCTCGGGTGTATTGCCAACTGATTCAACGTGCATACAGTACACTTCTATTTGCAGCCGGCTCTCAAAATCTTCCCTGTAGTGGGCACGATGGATATTGTGGAACAAAAGAGCAGCCATGTGATCAGGAACAACACGGAGAGCGTTATGCATGTCAGGTGGGAATTTCGTTTTGTTTGCTCTTTACGAAAAAAGAAGGCGGAAATAGTTTAGGGTACCTGAAAAGTTGGGGGGGGGGGGGGTGACAATTCCGCAACCGACATTTCCGCAACGGGTCATAACTCGGTCAGGAGTGGGCCTAGCGTTATGAGAGTGGTACCATTGTGACCAGTATCAGTTAATTAAGATTTCGTTAATTAATTAACATTATTAATGAGATGGCCTAGCGCTATGGGAGTGGTACCATTGTGATCAGCATCACTTAATTAAGATTTAATAATTAATTAATTAACATCCATCTCATTAATAATATTAATTAATTAATTAATGAAATCTTAGTTAACTGATATTGATCACAATGGCACCACTCCCATAGCGCTAGGCTCACTCCGGACCGAGTTATGACCCGTTGCGGAAATGTCGGTTGCGGAAATGCCGTTGCGGAATTGTCACCCCCCCCCCCCCCCGAAAAGTTACAGTTATAGGTAGAAACAGTAATATGCTTTTGAACTCTTATATTTTCAGAGTGAAGAATCCGCTGGAGGCTTCGATGTACATTGTGGATGAGAGTGAGTGGAGACTGGAGAAGAGATCGATAGTGAGCATTACTGTAAGAAGAAGGGGAGGAGTGAGGGACGATCGAGTGGATCCTTTGATGATGGAATGGAGAGTGGAGAAGGATGATGAGAATGAAGAAGAGAAGGGAGAAGCAGTACTGTATGTCAAGGCGAAGTAGAGGGGTACGGTAGATGGACGTTGCTATTGATTTCATTTGTTTTGTTGACTTGTACACTGAAAATTTGTTTTACGTTGTTGATATTCATGTTCAATTCGTTCTCGTTTTCTGTTAATGCATTTTTTTTATTTGACAAACCATGATTTTCACTACTAGAAGTTGTTGTTATTATGTTCCCCTGATCGTTTCACCCACTCGTTGATTTATCCCTGAAGATTCGAGATAAAGTTATGAACTGCTATTCTTATTATTTTCACTTCATTTGTCAGCACGTTTCCACCCTTGTCTGGATATTGTTTGGCCAAGTTAGCGGATGCAACTTCTTTTCGTAAATTTGCAACAAAAATCTACCAGACATGCACCTTTTCTTGGTTCGATTATTCAAAATTCATCGTTTTTTTACAGAGAAATTATTAGACGGAGGTGGGTAATGAATTTTAAAGAAGCAGAAAATCAATAAAATGTCACACTTACAGGCATTTTAAACTCCGCTTTGGCTCTCACCGCGAAAACATACAATCGAAAATCTGATTACTGAAATTCAGTTTTTTTTTTGTTTACAGTGTAATTCCGCTTCTATTCGCTTCAATTGATGTCTTCTCACACTTCGGGTGCCTCTTTGAGACGAAGATCCTTCATTCTTTCATCGGATCAACAGAAAATCATCAGTGGTGAGCGAATGGCGTCACTTTTTGCTTTTCGTTTTTACGTTTCTTCTTTTCTAACTTTATTTTCTCAGCTCACGGTCCATTTGTCGAGTCAATCGATGTTTCCGAGTGGGAGGCACACAATCACCGACCGACTGAGCCACCAATTCGGGTCAAACCCTTCGCGGTATAATTTTAAATCTATTTTTCTTATTTCTTTCTTGTTTGATCGCTCCTTAGTAGTCAACTTGCTTTTGAAGGATCTCTCCGCTTACGTCGACACTGTATTGCCACTCGGAGATACGGGTTAGTTTGTCTTTTACAATGCTTCTGGCGTTCTAGAACTGTGTTTTCGCGTTCGCAAACACTTTGCGCAATGATTATCGAATTAGTTTCGTACAAATCTGCTATAGTGATTATTACCGATTATTTCACGAACGACTACTATAATAATACATAAAACAACTTCTATGCAGGCCACGTCGTCGCTATCAGCAATATTGTTGAGGACAACCCCAATGATGAGTATAAAGTGTACGCGACATTCGTCCATTCCGACTACCTCATCAACGGAGGTAAGGTATTTTAAATTTTTATTTTATAATAATGTTAATTCAAATACATAAATGTTGCGGGCTTCTTGACTACTCGCAATCGATTCGTGATCAGCACTCAACCTGCCAATGAGGAGCCCTTCCAGACCAAAGTGAACGTCACCCCGCACTCTAGCAAGGTTAGACACATCTCTTTACACGACCTACTCATGGTGTTCTAAATCACTTTTTGGTTAGGTTCTAAGTCACTGTTAAGGTGCATTGTCATGTTAGCTTGGTTGTTCTCCAATTGGGCGTATAATAATTATAAATGTATGTATTGTATTTTTTTTCTTTTTAAAGTTATTTATTATTTCAGTTGCTCGTTCTCACTGACTGCGGTCTAGCCGTCTACACATACGACTGCAAGACAGACGACGGCACTACTGTATTCAACCTGCCCCTGCTGGCCAACCTGAAATTCGGGTACTGTAGCTCGACGTGTGCATATTATCAGCTTGGTTATTGCTAAATAGCAACCGAAGATTAATCTAAGTAATAAATTATTCATCGGCGTTAGGATGGGTCTGGCTGCCCAACCCACGCGGAATGTGATTTCTATAAGCTTCGCACATCATGTTGGCTCGCCTTTTACAGTACCAACTCCCTTATGTCCGGGACCCTATTTGTCAACCATATTGTCCTCTTGCAGAGAGGATTGCAATCCATTATTTATCGCGCCCATCGACTCGTTCCAGTTGATTACGCTAATGTGTCCCGAGGTAATTTATAAATATCTTTTTTCCACCTAATTACCACTGCTTGTTTGTAGGGCGCCATCATCCTTACCTGCAGCGAGAGTAATGATTACTTGATCGCTATGGAGAAGTATGAGGTACGCTCTTACCAAAATATTGGCGCAATTACTCCTTTGTATGGTCACTTAAAATAGAAGAGGAATCGGGCTGATGTTTAGTGAAGTTAGGAAAAATATCAAGAAAAACGCGTTGATCATAGCGGGGTTTCTCGGCAACTATTAGTGGAGCTCATGAAATGGTAGACCAAGCAAATTTCACAAGAAATTCCATTTGAGATGAAAGATGAAATCACTGCTGCTTATCTCGTGCACGACATGAACATTGCATTGATAGCCGACTCCAATGAACTGCACGTCTTTTCTATCTCCGGATCCATTCGGTATACTGTATATGATTAATTAATATTTTATCTTCGCCCGAGGCTACTGTATCCTGCATTTTATAATTAGACAAAATACCGTAGCATCTACCATAGGTCAAATAGGTTTTCGCTTGCGAGGATAGACACTTCTGCATGGCGTCTAGACCATGCCGGCAAACGAAAAGTTTGAATGTTTCATGCATTTCTGACCGTTTTTTTGACAAATTTATCGAAAATTTCGCAAGATGCACTTCGGCACGCGATTTTAGGCATTTCTGCACGAAATACCTGCGAGAAACCCATTTGACCTATGGCATCGACAAAATAAACAACGTTAGTTTACGCACATGTATTTATTGCACAGGAATGGCAACTCTGTCAAGCTCACGTTCCGTCAAATGTGAGTTGCTGCTATTTATTTCATATTCTTTATGCCAACTTCTGTCTACCGTAGTCTGCACGATGCTACCGTATACCGTATCGGTGTTATCGTATACCATATTTGCAGTTCGATAGAGCGTACGGTCGAGCCAATCGTGCAGATCTCAGTGTCCGATCGACTACCCGGACCGGAACTGCGGATGGTGGCTACTGTGGGGAGTACGGTAAGTGGTTTGTTGACAAGATTCCAAGATTGAATTCATGGCGAGACCATCGCCAATATATACCTAGTCTGTTTTCGAAATGAAATGAGTTAGATGTGTTTAATATGAAACTATGCGAAGTGTATGATCAAGCGTTCGATGTGTTATTAATGAACTTTTTTCCTTTAATGATACAACTCTAATAATTTACCTGGTTCTTATCACAGCTATTGTGATTTTGAGAGAGTAGTCATTAAAATAAAACATATTGACTACTGACTATAAGGGAACGAAACGGTTCATTACAGTTTGAAACTATACTAACTAGTAGTGCAAGGAAAAAAAATCATGCCTTAACATGTAAATATTTTCGCTCATTTATCTAACTGTAATTTGTTTTCAGCGTATTCTTCTGTGGACACTAACTTCGACTTCGTTCACTTCCTTTGAATCTATCGATTGCAGTGAGAGTCCCGTCACGACATGCCGGCTCTTCCATCGATCGATTGTGAGTGGACAGATATCGTACTCCCTGTCTGGTAAAGGAATCTAGTTTTTTGAGGATTTTTTTGTAAAATTAATAAAATAATTATCATCTCTCGCATGTTGCGTGCATGTTTCGCTGTATGTTTTAGAGTTGATCAGTCGAAAAGATATTTTGTTGAAAATGAAACAGTGCAGAGGAGTTCGCCGCCTCGTTTCGGGCAATCTTTTTTTCGGCGTTCATTACATACCTCTAGGCTGTCTCTCCTGTTTACATTGACGCCCGTCTGAATGACGCGAATATCTTTTGAGAGCTGGAATTTATTTGTTCAGAAGCCCGAGACTTCAACGCTTTTGCCGGCCAATTTCTCCTCCTATTCTCTAAGTGACCAACAGTATTTCATAGACGAGTTCAACAAGACTGCTGCAGATGGCAAATACGCCGCCAAAGCCAAGGTTTTCCCATTCCCTTTAATATTTATTTCAAATAATAATTTTTTCTGTAGTTACCGTTGTTCATTTCAGGCTATAATAAGCGACCAGTTGAAGTCCGTTCAGCTCGCGATAGCTTTCGAGTCTGGCGATGTCAAGGTGAGCTAAACACCGTAGTCTTCACCCTGACCTACCGTACTCTTCACATGGCCTACCGTACTCTGGACATGACTTCCGTACTCTTGACCTGACGTAGCGTAGTCTCGACCTGACTTACCGTACTCTTTATGCAGCTGGTCGACACCACCGCCTACAGTAATCCGTCACTGCGTCAGTTGACGACTCCGACCAACGATGTTGTCGACTCAGATATCACCGTCAGTTTTTCGTTTAGCATTTCAATGCTTTTTTTGCAAATTCTTGATTGCACTTCTGTCGCTTTTACGCGAAATACATGTAATCATGGTAATATTACTAGAGTCTAAAAAATAGCACTTACCGTTGAAAATGGTATGTAATAAGGGTTACAATGTTAATTGGACATCGTGATAACTTTTACTTTCACGCACTATCTAGTTATTACATCTTCATTTTTGACCGCTTTTTTCACAGGCTTTTTTTTTTCGTTCCCATTTGGTATATGGAAGAAAAGTCGGTGGCGCTGGGCGGGATCTACGCTCTCACCTCGCAGGGACAGCACGTATTCCGCGCCTTCACTGGTGACAGCACCGTAACCACGAACATCCTTGCGAGTGAGTACGGTAGCGAAGGAGGAGGGACTACGATAGTCTGTCGTCCCTCTTGCTTCACTGCGGACACAGCTGGTGTTGACCCTGGTAGGAAAGCGGGTTACCAGATGAGGTCTTCATTAGACGTGGTAATGTCAAGCACATGAACTATTGTGTATCCATATTGGTAGCAGTAGCTTTCCTATTCCTTCAGTATAATCATTTCGAGTCGGACGCTCATTTTCAGGTATAATCGCTCTGTTACATAAGGTTTTTCCCTCTGCAGGAGATGTGATCGGTCTGTCGACATTCGTGGACGCCCCAACGGGAGCTACGGTTGTCGTTGCCTACGGTAGGACGGCCGTCTACCTGTCGCTGCATCATACGAGCACTGTGATGCTAGGTGAGACCACACTCAGAGAAAAATGACTTCGCCATGCATGCGAGTCAGTAAATAACTTACTTACGCTCTCCACATTTCACATGCTCTCTATCCAAAAAAGACAGTATTTTATTTGCTAACTCTCATGCTTTCTGAGTGCATGCATGGGCAGAAAATTATAGATATTTTACATAGTGCCTCCGCCCCGGATTTACGCGATTGCCGCTCCCAACAACTCCCCAGACCTTCAACGTTTTCACTTCGTGAACTTTTGCATAGTGCCTCGTCGACATGTTTCTCGAAAATGCAAAGTGTCCCCCGGGTGGCCGTGCCCACTTCCGGGGTGAGACACTGCTGTCTTCGCTCAAAGTGGGAATTCCCCGAACAGAAACGCGTTGCCACTGAATTATGGCCATCTATGGATGCTGCTTTATCGGCATTCGAAATCGCTCTTTTTATTGTTTGAGAAAATAGGGGTAGGGTTGGCATCACTTCTCAATCGATTGCCAATGGATACCGTAATCTGGTATATTCAGCGCACGGAAAGCCTTTCTCGACGACCTCGCCCATCTCCGAGTGCTTCGTTCACGTTTGCCACTTTGTCCTCATTACGCATAAACGAATCGTGAGTTTGTATGTATTTTTGCCAATGTATGTTTATTTTTAAATAATAAAATGAGTTTAACTTTATTGTGTGCTGCATACCACATGGAACGGAGTTTGTGAATGGGTGAATAGATTTTTTTTAAAACTATAATTTTGCAGGTATTGGTGAACTATTTCATGCTCGCTGCTGTCCTCTCTAAGAAATCGGTGGCTGTCGGAATGAGCGTCGATCCCATCGAATTGGACGACAAGAGTGATTTAATTAATACCTTTATTTGGTTTTTTTTACTTATTACTTTTAACAAAAAAATATTGATTGCAGATGTCATTACGGCGTCGGGCGCGCTTTACATTGAAGCGGTACGATAAGACATGCATTTTTTTGCAAAGTGCCTCGTTTCGCCCGTTGCATTTTGCCACTGTAAAAATATAGTGCAGTGTACAGTAAAATTGCAGAAGAGAGACCTCCTGTTATCGATCGTTGGCACTTCGAACGGCCGCATCTACAGTATGATGCACAAGAAAGGAGAGATGGAGAGGAACAGTTTTAAGAACTTACAGGTATACTGTAGGTGTTGTGATGCGTCGATAAAATATGCATATAATTCTAGTAGAGATGATTGATGTTGATGGGAAATCTCTCTCATTATCTTCAAATATTGATTTCAGGCCTTGATCGATTCACCATCAACAACTAATCAGTTCGTCTTCCAAGGGGTACGGTAGATTTAGTTGTATTTCAATTATTTATGTACCTTAGTTTGATTAAATACTAAACTTTATTGTGGCTTGTCAATCATTCATTACCGTACTCTAGAATTTGCCGGACTAGTAGGCTGCCACCATTGGCGGTTCTAAAAAAGAGTTTTTAGATTGGCTACTAGTCAGACCACCAAATGTTACTAGTCTGACCAACCGTTCACTAGTCCGGCAACCGGTGATTCTAGAGTGGTTACTGCATCTATTCAGGCGCTCTCCACTCCCTTCATTTCCTCTGACAACGAACAAATTGTAAGCACAGTAAATCGAAAGATCGATGGAGTTCTGGAGATGATTGTGATGGGAATAAAGGGATCGATTGTACGATTCTCGTATGGAAGAGAAAGAGGTGAAAGATCATCGTATCGACGGTAGCGCCCTTCTTAGTAGAGTTGTGTTGTTATTGTTAGATCCAATAATCCTATCCGCGAATAACAACGGTTATTCGTGGATAACAATGCATTTTTCGCGTAGAGCTTTTGTTTTTCGCAAATAGAAGTAATTGATTCAACGACTCTAGTAGCGACCGTAATGCAAAATCTCTACTAGGAAGGGTGTGAAGTTGCATAAAGCCCCCCTTCCCCCACACCTTCACTGTTATTTGAGAAGTCACTATTTATCAGGTCTGACAGTGCTGGAGATGGTTACTACTAGTATCGTCTCTCCCTGTTCGCTGACCTACCGTAGTCTGATGAAGATAGAGGACGACATCATCCCCCTAATTGTGGCTTACAAAATGGGCAAAGTTGAAGAGGTACGTGGCTGGGATACGGTAGTATATGGAAAGTAGTTTAGCTCAATTGATTGCAGCGCTAAATTTTTCACATTGTTTACGGAACGGTGTGAATTTGGGCGATGATCTTGTGCACGCGTTTGGTGTCCAGTACGGAGTATGGCTGCTCAGCGAGCTAGTGGCTGCAAAATTCTTCTTTACCGCGGCCGGTTAAAATATATTTGTGAACCGTTATTCCATTATTATGCTATCTCAGGGCGTTCAATCGATGGAAATTCATCTGCTCGATTACGCGACGAAGGAATCGTTGTTCACTGTGGACGCTATGAGAAATGGCGACGCCAATCTGGTAGGTTAAAGAGAGTTGAACTGATGCGTTCATCTTTTCTAACGTTCGTTCCCATGATGCAATTGTACTTTGGGATTTAATAGGGGTGTTGTTCTGGGTCAGATTTATGATTCAAAAAATCTTAGCTCGCGCCCGACCAAGTCTTCCTCTATCGATCAACAAACGTAAAGCGAGACATTGGCGTCGTCGCCCTGCACAGGCAAAGCAAGGACTCCGTGAGTTTTTATACTTTAAAAGATAGGTGGACCTCTAAAATATGCAAACAACGAATAATAAATAGGCCATTTGAAAGTACTCGATGGTCCTAGTCCACTAATTCACTGTAATTTAAAAATTCTATCCGAGCCTTTCGGTTTCTGCTCTAGTTTATGCTGCAGTTTATCATTGCTCGCTATTACGTTTAAAAATTTGTTTAATCTCTTTTTTCAGAATGATATGATCGCCCGCTGTGACGGAACTCTGAAGACGGAGCGAAATGAATTGTTGCTGGCCACTCTTTTTCCTAATTCGGTAAGTTGAGATGATTACGGTAGGAAGATGACAATGCTGTACCGGTCATTGGCCGGAAATTCGAATCAATATTTTTCTTACCAAAAAAGAATTCGCGACTCGAAACCGATCTAGAAATGTGCAGGAGGCCCAGATTAGTGTCAGAATCCTCTTTGTGGTTAGTTTCCATGAACGATAAAGATCTGACTAGTTTTGTTGATTTTTCTGACCAGTTGTGCCCTGAAACTGGTCATAAATAGCCTTATTTCTGAAAAAAAAACGGACGAAAATGCATGATGACAATCAATACCTAAAGAAGACTACAGTACCATCTGCCGTCGAATATTGATATTCTAGCCGTTTGGATACTGTAAATTATTTAATATGTGTTGCAGTTGCAAGCCGTCCACACGACGTCATTCATTCACGGTTCGTTGCCAGATTTTGTTACAATCGTTTTGAAATTATAAATCCGCCATGCATCAATATTTCTCTGATTAACAAAGTGGAAGGGATGACTTCAATGTGTAGCAACATTTCGAACATTGTGATCAGTTGGTTCAAAATTTAAGATTTACATTAGATTTGCATTGGATATTTTCAGCCGACGGCAATCGTTCAGCGAGTGTGATCGGAGTGCACGGCAGTGAGGTCATCGAGGCAAGAATGTACGCGAACAGTGAGTTATTGTTTGTTACTTCTTGAATTTCACTTGTATTCTTCCTTTTGTCTTATTGTATTATCCAACGAAAATGTGAGATAGTCATTTTATGAAACACATTTCACACAGTCGTTGATTTGTCGTTCGTGTTTATCTTCCATATACTCAGGCAAGTTGCTGCCCCGGGCGAAGATCGAACTAAGAGACGATGAGACTGTTTACGAGGTGATATATACATTTATGTATGACGTCACAGCATGATTCATAGATAACGTTCATTATTCATCGAAATTTAACTTCCCATTTCTCATTGTGATACTGTTCAGCACACCTGTTCCGATCTCATCTCAACTCCCGATTGTTCCTTCCTTCTCATTGGATGCAAGGGAGGAGAAGTACTGCTTGTTCGTATCACGCGATCGGGTAGGACCCCATTATTCATCTATGTAAAAAAAGTAAAAAGTTGCTACCGGAATCAAGAGGACTTTACGCGACTACTCTGCCGGGGCCGACCGGTAAGGCCGGTTGCTGCACAAGTCTACGTATCCCCCTGCTGACTAGGCTTCTGGGGCACGTACTCTATGTAGGAAGTTTTGCGGGCAACAAAGGATAGGAATGCTAGGGAAGGAAGAGTAGATCAAGGAGGTGGTTCAGTGGAAAGAGTGCCCACAAAGGGAAGGAAAAAGGGAAGAATCGAAGTGATAAGTAAAGAAGAAAGTAGACGTCCAAAAGAGGGAGAAGGGAGAGTAAAGAGTAATAGAAGTAAAGTAAGGCAAAAGAGTATACGAAGTAAGGTAAGGCAAAAGAGTAAAAGAAGTAAAGTAAGGCAAAAGAGTAAAAGAAGTAAAGTAAGGCAAAGGAGTAAAAGAAGATAGAAACAAGTCAAAGAAAGAGAGATTTAGTTTATCAAGGCATAACGGGAAAAGGGAGGAAAAATGGACAAGTCAGTAAGAGTTCAGTTCAGCAAGTGGGGTGTCAGAAGGGGCGGAGAGATAGCGATGGTCTGGCAGAGAGAACAGGGAAAAGGTTAGAGTGCGTGTGCCCGCACAGAAGTAAACAAATTAAATAAAATGTTTTAAAAAATTTTAAAAAGTGGAAAATGTACATGTCATGCCACTCAACCCCGATGAGGGAATACAGAAAGAAAAAAAAGAACACTATTGTCTCATCCATCCTCGCTTCGTATATTTAGCCTTCTGTTATTTCGACTGAAATTCCTTGGAATTGAGGTTGGATCAGCAACCACAGTTTAGTTAAATTTTTATTTTTTTAGAGATTCCCGTGACTTCGCTCGATTTCACTGTGATCATGAGAGAAGAGGGAGAGATTGAGAAGGTTCGAAAGACATCTACATTCTCTCGCCTGATGAACTTGAATTTTTTTTTGCAAAAATATATTTGTGATACTTACTCTTCAGATATCGATCTTTACGATAACTACGGTTGACATCAAGGAGATGGACAAATTGTTGTTCTCTGTGATGAAGAAAGACACTGTGAGGTGAGAAACAATCGATAATGTTTTTCGGTATTGTATGTTTGGCAATGCAGTATGGTCTTCCTTTAGACGGGTTTTAAAAAAAATTCTTCAGCATTGCCTTTTGAAATATGTTTGAGCTAATTACAAGGAAGGTTTAGGTTCGATAAGAAATAGGGACGGGCGAGTGATTTTTTTGAGTACGCGATTTAGCAGTACTACCTTCGACGCCGTTGGTTGAAAATACCGTATACCACAGTTGTCAATTTCGCAATCACTTTTCCCGTATTTCGGCAGTCTATTTCGAAAACTTATCAATTGGATCGAGGATAATCAAAAGAATGGACAAAGCACGCGGTATTCACGGAACACTCTACAGAAACATAAATAAACGACTTCGAATATTGATGAATTTCAATTTATCGAGTTGAAGGCTAATTTCTTCAGGATCGGTAGAGTTCGCAGTGCAAAAAATGCAAATCAAATCAGAAAATCGATTGGATCTACCGATTTCGAGAAAGAGTTCGACAACGTTTCGCATTTTATAACGGGAAATTCGCTTTTCTCGCATTTTCTCAAAATCCGCGGCGTGTTCACTCGAATACTTTTATTATGATGTGAATTATCGAATGTTTGAGCAATGTTGAGAAAACAAACAGTGCACACGCCGCGGATTTCGAGTAATCGATCTTCGAAAATAGCTAAATGGAGGGTTACTGTAGCCCAGTTCAATCAATTCTTTATTTATTCGGTCTGCGACTTTTGATTGCGTACATCTTCTTTGCATAATTAATTTTCCATTTATTAAAACACACTGAATGCAGAAATAAGCAGATAAAACTGCTCATAACAAGTATACTGTTTTTCAGTTTGCGATAGACGTGATCAAAACGTGACACAGTCACTGCTCCACTTGAACCAATGACGTCGCGCAAGTAGTTACTCCTTTCAATCATTTTTCTTATTAATTAGACTTAATTAGCTAAAATGAAGTTGATAAGTCGAAATGCGGTAGAATAAGCTATCGAATGATCATAATCTTGTAATTTATTTCATTCATCGGTGTGCAACACGCCCGTCCCTAATAAGAAAAGTATTTTTTATTTGATTGCTGAACGCGATCTTCTCTGTATCTCTGGATCTGCAGCAATCAATGCATTTTACAGTGTTTACTCTCTCGTACTGAAAGAAGGCGAAGAATCTATCGCGCTTTTGAAGACGTGGGACATTTGTATGGACGGACCAGCCAAGGAGTATACGGTAGATCAATCAAAAAAAAAAAATAAATAAATGGCTCCACTGAATGGTAGTGTTAAATTTATAGAACTTTACAGCTCTTCGGAATGGGCAATCGAAAGTGGACTCACTTCGTTTGGCTGATCAGCACTAAAGAAGTTGTATCTATTCTCGGATTGGGAGGCACTTTCAATGATATCAAGGTGATCGATTTTTTTAAAATGTTTAAATGAATTTTATCTACACACTCGTTTGTATGGGAAACGAGTTTGTTATTTCTAACTATAAGCATTGATGCTTTAAACAATTTTAAATACTAATTTAAATTTGAGCGTGATCCACTCGGCCTCGAGGGACAAGTTTCGGCTGTCGCTTCATTCACTGTGGAATGGAAAAAGAGAGCGGACGGAACTCTCCCAGGTAATACATTTTTAACTTTACCCTGGTGAGTCAGAAAACCATATTTTAATCGATTTTAGGAGGCTATTATAGGAGTATGACATATTTCTAAATTCTAGATCTGCTCTTGGAAAATTCTCTTGTATTGAATTAGGACTCCTAATTTAGGAGAATTTTGCAATTCCAATCCTTACAAATTCAACTATAATAAGTGTTATAAAGTTCTTTAAAATATTTTGAATCTGGTTGCAGAATTTACACCTGATCGATTCATTGACATTCTGTGTGTGGGCACGTCGAAGGGCGAGATCTGCTGGTACCACCCTATCAAAATGGACTCGCAGTACCAGGGAATGGTGCGACTCGAGCAGACCGAAATCGATGACGCCGTCAGAGGTACCGTGATCTATCTGTATTATTAGGATATTGTAGCGAAATTTCAGGGCTGGCATGCGAAGTGTACGAGCCGGTGGCGTTTATGGACCCTGCCACACTGCGGTTCGGGTACGAACTTGTCTTGTTTAATAATTGACAAAAATAAATTAAAATATCTCCCCAAAATTAATATATAATGTGTATTATTGATGCGAAAAGATATCTATAATTTAACTATGCTATCTCGTGCGATCATTTAGCGCGCGTCTCTACATTCTCATTGGTAGTGGAGTCATCGTCAACACTCTTCAAGTAACCGTTACGAAGAATGAGATGACTGCCAATCAGGTGAAGTCATTCTTTCCTCCATAGCCCAGGCAAGCCTCCGAAGAGTAGTATGAAATAAGGCAACGCGTTAAAGCGATTGTTCTTTTTTACTTTTCTCCCAATTTCTCCGGAAAAAAATCGAAATAATTACAGATCGCCTCCCACAATCTCTTCCATTTCGTCCGCGAGCCCACCCTAATATCGATTGAGAAGAGTTTCGATCGAGGACTGATTGATAAGGAGAAGAGGTACGGTAGGACTAACGATTCTTGGTCCAATGATTGTACGAGTCCGAGACTTACTCAAATTTCATAATAGGAACATTACAAAAGAGCGAGCAAGTCACGCACTATTGAATTTGTATCGTTGTAAATAAATATATGCATTATCTCATGTGATTGATGTGCCAATTAATGTTATTTTTTCAGGAAAGAACTCCCTCAACGAATCATTGTCACTGGAGAGGAGGGACACGAAGTACTGCTGTTGTGTCCGAAGAAGATGCAATTCCATGAGGTGCGTTTTATTATTTCGGGAAAATGTTTTGCGAACTTGTAATACTAGTGCATTTTAATCATTTTAATAGGTCTGTATAAAATACCTTGATTTAGTGAATACAGTATCTTATTCATAAAGTATACCTCTATCTTCAGCCTGCTCTCAGTGTCTTCCCTCTATTTTCCACCATCGGCGTTGTCGGAAAAGAGAGTAATCACGTGATGACGAACAACACGGATCGAGTGATGCACATCAGGCACGCCAATCTGCTTTTATCGATTTACTTCTCTGAAGTTTGTTAGGAACTGGTTGGAAGAACGCTTTTCCAAGGTGTCGTTTCTTAGAGAACCTCATTTAACACACTCTTGCGTTTGTTTACTGAAATTGCAAGGATTTCCCGTCACTTACCTACTCCTGGTATCGGTTTTTTGAAGAGTTGTTTAAGAGATGAGTTTTGCAGTGTGAAAATGGCGGAAGCGCGTTCGATGTACTTAAAGAGCGGTCGGATGTACAAGATTGAGAAGAGATCTCAGTCTACGATGAAAATTGAGAGGAGAAAGAAGGGAGATGAGGGAAAAGTGGAGAAGCTGGTGATAAAATGGAAAGTGGAGAGGGATGAGACGAATGAGGAGGAGAAGGGAGAAATAAATGTGTACGTGAATGCGAACCATGCGACTACCATACCATGGAAGTACTGTTGATTTGTTGTTCTGATTATTGATTGCTTCCATGAAGTAGTTTCAAATTTGTTAGTTGTTGACGTTTACTCTGATAGTTTGACTAATGTTGTTGCAGTTCTTGTCAAATTCGTTAAACTTGTTATTGATGCTAATTGTTGAAATATCGGTGGACAGAATTCGGTTCTCTTTCGTTGTTGGCTCTAATTGCTTAGTCGCCTTCGTTTTATTGATTTCTTACCGAATTGTTACGATAAATTGATTTAAAAATATCATTATCATATCAAGGAGAGATAATGAGATCGGTCGAGACCGAAAAGTACTTGGGATGATTAGCGCACAGCGTATTTTTTTCATTTATTTTAGTCGTATTGGTTCAAAGCAGACAAAATAAAATAACGAAAAAATATATCCAGAAAATTTCAATCAATATTTTGTTGATTTTATCACCCACTTAAGTCTCACCACGAAACGGTGGCATCGACAAATGTCATATTTACGGCTGCTAAAATTTGTCGAAATTATATTTCTACCTTTAAGGTCTTTCTTCCATGTCTTCTTTCACTTCTGCCGCTTTCTTGAAGCGAGAATTCCTCATTTTCTCACCGGACAAAGAGAAAGTCATCAGCGGTGAGTGTATCGCCTCTTATTTTCTGCCCTTTGCTGTAATATTTCGTCATTCATAGCTATTATTTGTATTTTCCAGCCCATGGCCCCTTCCTCGAGTCAATCAACGTGTCGACATGGGAAAGACACAAGATGGAAGCGCCAGTTCGAGTCAAATTGCGACAGGTCCATCCTTTTTTAATGTCTGCTCATCCTTTTCTGAATATGCTTCTTTTATTTCTTAATTCTAAATAGTTTCACGATAATTACGAGCACTTTTCAGAGTGCGAACATCGCTACCGTGCTTCCACTGGGAACCACAGGTGAGTATCTGCTACTGCGCATTTACTCTATGATACTTCACGACATTCTGGCTTGTCTATGAAAATTGGACAGTTAGAGAGTGTTAGCATAGCATGTAAAAGGGGCGATGGTTTCACCACCAATTTAATTTTGGCGTTTTGCCCAGGACGCTCTGTACTAAATTCTCCTGCTGCTCGCAGACTCGTACATCAAGTCTGTATTGATTCTGATTTTCCCAGTATTGTTTGTATTGTTATTCCATCAGGCCACGTCATCGCGATCAGCGATATTCATCAGGAGAAGCCGGGCGAAGACTACAAAGTGTACGCGACACTCGTACATGCAGCTCATTTGGCAATAGGAGGTGAGGATTGTATTCTTTATTTTCCATTGATTACTACTTTTGTCCTGCAACGTCCCTTCTTTTTCTTGCTACTTTTTAACGTGAAACATCTGGTATTATTGTAGTTGTCAGGTTAGCCCCAGAAAAAAAACATATTGATTTAAGAAATTATTCTATTTTTTTATATTATAAATTCTTGGTATTTAAAATGTATTTATTGATTGATTGACTGTTCAGGCTATTCTTTCCGTCGCCTTCGCTTCGTAATCAACACTCAACCATCGACCGAGAAGAAGCCACTCCAGCCGATTGTCAACGTCGTCCCTCAATCAAACAAGGCAATTAATTAATTAATAATATTCATTAATAGCCTTCTCTTCACCAACCCTTCTCTCCCCGTCGGTGGCGGTGAAATTCGTAGCAACTTTGATTGTGGAAAGTAACGACGTGCCCATAAAACGCTTGTCGATGTAAGGTTATCTTGTTTCCGGTTCAACTTTACCCTTACCTTATCCTACTCTATAAAACTATTGCTTCAAATACGGATAGTTCTCATTTCTATGATCTACGCTGGATCGAAAATAAGAATTATTCTAATTCGATAATTTATAGCTGCTCGTTCTCACTGGGAATTCACTCAAAGTCTTCGAGGTAGTTTTCGATCCCAACGAGGAACATACCGTATTCGAATTGCAGGAAGTGGAGCACTTGGATTTTGGGTACTGAACGCGCAACTATTGTTATGTTTTGAGCAGAGTAGATCACTCATATTTTAAGTGTTCCTTCATGAACCGTTGTGCGTGTTTATTACCGGGCGTAATTCTTTGTCTCTCATCAGGAATGTGGTGGGATCGGTATACGATAGTGAATCGATTCGTCCTTTCTTCGTTTCTCCCATCGAAGATCCATTCGAATGCTTGCTCCTCAAGGACTCGCATGTTGTCCTTCTGCAGCTAAAACGACAGAAGGAGCAAAACAAGTACACGGCACTACTCTACCCATCTGAGGTACTGTAATTTATTCGGGTACGGTAAACCGAACCAGATGCCACTAAAATTAATTACTGCATCGATGTGGGTTGTATCGATGTGAATATCAGTGTAATTGTGTCTGTGAATATTGTATGCGTCCTTCATCCAAGGTGTCGATCAAATGTGATTTCCCGTACGGTGTACTGAAGTACAGTGTACTACTTTAGAAGGAGACAATCGATGAAAAATTCAGATAACTGGTTCAGTTACTGCCGTTCACGTCATTCCCGATATGAATATTGCATTGATCGCAGTCGATCGGTCACTGTATGTCATCTCCACGGTAGTCAGGTGAGCAAAAATACTTAGTAAATTTCACACATAAATAATTCGTAGAACATTTTTAAAGACAGGGTTTTCAAACTTTGAGCCACTTCGTGAATATTGTAAATAATCAGCAATTGCAGCTCGCCGACGTCAATTCTCGCTCTAACGTGAGTAAATCTGATATTCATGGAAGAAAGAAATCACTGTATCGTGTAGTCTGATCATATACCGTAATGATCTACCGCGCTTGTTTACAACTACAGTACCCTTCTTCCCTAATACCGTACTCTTAAGTGCATCGGAGGAGTTAGAGGAGCCCATCAGGCACATCTCAGTCTCCGACCGAGCAACAGAAAACGGGGAGAGACGAGTGGCAACCATGGAGGAGAGGGTGCGAATTGTTATAATTATAATTATTAAAACGCGTGATAGAAGAACAAATGAATGGCTTGAAACAAAAGTACCGCTGCCAGACGTTCGTGTAAGAGCAATGCATAAGAAGTGGAGTTGGGCTAGAAGACTTGCTGTACTTAATGATGATAGATGGGCGGTGAGAACTGTTAATTGGACACCAATCGACCGAGAGCGGCTTGTCGGAAGGCCGAAGATGAGATGGCGAGATGAAATAGTAAACCGAATGGGATCCAGATGGGCTAATACGTGCAGAAGATACCCCGATTTGTGGAACAGAAGCATCATTCAACAGGCTCACGACCTGAGGCTTGAATAAATGATTTGATGATTTGATGATTTGAAAAACGCGTTCTCCGTAAGAGCGCAGTGAAGGGTCGGGTAAAATTGCACAACTCGGTCAAAATGATCGCCCGGGACTAAAACTTTGGTAACATGACCCCTAAGGGTAAGGTATGCTACAATCATAATATTGACCCGAAATCTCAAGTTTTGACCTACCGAATCGATTTTTTCAAACTTTTGATTTTGATGTCGTGTTATATATCATTCGAAAGAGCATGAAAAGTTATGTCAGAAGCCATATTTTTACTGGATTCAAATGAAATTGAAGAAATCTCGTGAAATCGAAATTTTTCGGTCGTTTTAGTGAAAAATCGATCTGGGTACTAGGGTCAAAATGCCCTCCGCCCTACCATTCTTGTACATAAGATATCTTATCCATAGTTGATTTAATTTTTATTGTTTAATTGCCACATTTTCGGTTTGGTCGTGGTGAGATCAACGGCCGAATGAGAAACACATATTATCTCTACTCTTATGTTCAATTTTATATTTTCTGAACCATACAAGATTCGTCTATTTTTTTTCAGTAATATATTAGGCATTTATGGTGTACAATAAAACTTTAAAGATCTATACCTCTAGTGAATTGATCAAACGATTAAAATCGATTATTTTTAAAAATCTCCGAATCCAAAATTCGACATCACAAATTTCAATTATACGAGAAGATAGCCATTCGGGAATAGCTTGGAAAATCTTAGAAGATGTGTGTAACCAATTTTGCTGTTCATAATGTTTTGATCGATCCGTTATTTCAGGTGGAAAAAATCGAAAACTTCAAAATTCTCGTTAAAAATTTCAGTAAATATTTTTTTCTGAAAGTCACAGTAATCAAAATGGCGAGATATTTTGCATTTACAATGTGCTTATTGTACTACATCAACTGGCCAAAGAACAGTTAATTTGAAAATAAAAATATTTTCTCAAAAATACCATGAACCCGGGGTCATGGAACAAAACTGAAAATCTGTTTTTATAAAATATGAGAGAATTGAGGACTAGACAAGTGCCCCGAGGCCTGAAATATAACTTTGCATCAAAAAGCGTGTGTATGGCCTGACTATATCAAAAAATAAGGGAAATTTGATTTTCAGTTTTGTTCCGTGACCCCGGGTTCATGGTATTTTTGAGAAAATTGTTTTTTCTCAAATTAGCTGTTCATGGTATTTTTGAGAAAATTGTTTTTTCTCAAATTAGCTGTTCCCCCGGGGTCACGGAACAAAACTGAAAATCAAATTTCCCTTATTTTTTGATATAGTCAGGCCATACACACGCTTTTTGATGCAAAGTTATATTTCAGGCCTCGGGGCACTTGTCTAGTCCTCAATTCTCTCATATTTTATAAAAACAGATTTTCAGTTTTGTTCCATGACCCCGGGTTCATGGTATTTTTGAGAAAATATTTTTATTTTCAAATTAACTGTTCTTTGGCCAGTTGATGTAGTACAATAAGCACATTGTAAATGCAAAATATCTCGCCATTTTGATTACTGTGACTTTCAGAAAAAAATATTTACTGAAATTTTTAACGAGAATTTTGAAGTTTTCGATTTTTTCCACCTGAAATCGCATATCGATCAAAACATTATGAACAGCAAAATTGGTTACACACATCTTCTAAAAGTTTTCCAAGCTATTCCCGAATGGCTATCTTCTCGTATAATTGAAATTTGTGATGTCGAATTTTGGATTCGGAGATTTTTAAAAATAATCGATTTTAATCGTTTGATCAATTCACTAGAGGTATAGATCTTTAAAGTTTTATTGTACACCATAAATGCCTAATATATTACTGAAAAAAATTAGACGAATCTTGTATGGTTCAGGAAATATAAAATTGAACATAAGAGTAGAGATAATATGTGTTTCTCATTCGGCCGTTGATCTCACCACGACCAAACCGAAAATGTGGCAATTAAACAATAAAAATTAAATCAACTATGGATAAGATATCTTATGTACAAGAATGGTAGGGCGGAGGGCATTTTGACCCTAGTACCCAGATCGATTTTTCACTAAAACGACCGAAAAATTTCGATTTCACGAGATTTCTCTCTTCAATTTCATTTGAATCCAGTAAAAATATGGCTTCTGACATAACTTTTCATGCTCTTTCGAATGATATATAACACGACATCAAAATCAAAAGTTTTAAAAAATCGATTCGGTAGGTCAAAACTTGAGATTTCGGGTCAATATTATGATTGTAGCATACCTTACCCTTAGGGGTCATGTTACCAAAGTTTTAGTCCCGGGCGATCATTTTGACCGAGTTGTGCAACTTCACCGACGTTCTTACAGAGAGTGCGTTTTAATATAATTATTATTAATTAATCTAATTATGATTAATGAAAAGATGATAATTCAACTATCCCATTGTCATATCAAAACTATTTGTTTCGAATATTTACATAAAAATTACGATTTCTTGAGACTACTCCAGGAAGGTGGGTAATAATTGAGGACTTGGAACGATCAGGAATACCGTAACCCGCACATGATACTTGCCCGTTCAGTGCATCCGTATATGGAGCGTAACTCGAAGCGGGACGTTGATTGCTCGTGAAACGATCGACTTCGACATTGAACCGGCGATGACTTGCACCCTGATTGATCGAGTGGTTACTGTAAGTTTCCAGGCAACACAGTTACTTTTGCCGATTTTGTTAATAAGTTCAGGGGACGTACGATATCTAATTGTAAGCACGGTCCTATGTGTAGATGCGTAAGGCATGACAGCATTGGTGGTTCGAAGATGAAATTTATATTTTCTTGATTGTTTTTTTTTGCTTTTAGAAATACATTTAAAATATATTTTCGTTATTTAATATTGTATTTCTATAAAATATCGTTTAAGGTGGATCCTTCGTTCTCGTCATCGAAAGACGTGCAAGAAGTGGAGGAGGAGCATGGAGGCGGCTTCCTCCCCCACACGCTAATGAGCCTACTTGACAACCATCAGTGCACACGACGCGATAAGGTAAATATATGGTAGATGGGATACCGTACAGTAGACAAGGTATACGGTTGCTAGGATATAGGGTAGACGGCAGATAAGGTATACGGTAGATAAGATATACTGTAGAGGTAGGTAATGTATGCGGTAGAGAGGATGTACTGTGGGCGGTAGAAAGTATATGCTGTAGACGGTATATAAGGCATACGGTAGAGGGTAGATAAAGTATACGGCAGACAAGGTATACAGTAGACTGTAGATACGGTATACGGTCGAGGGTAGATATCGTATACGGTCAGTTGACTATCGTATAATGCGATAATCGGCTAGAGGACTACCGTACTCTGCTCAGAACGGTCGTCTTGTGCATCGTTGTCCATTTGTCGATTGTGTGAGAGTGAGAGAACTGGCCAAGCACGTGAACATCTGCGAGCAAGCGGTGCAAGGGGACGAGATGTGTGGAAGTAAGTCCATAGGTTATGCTCCTGCTTCTGATTGCATCCTTCATGCACGCACCACACCTGTGCAGTGCACGTCTATCGTACGTTAATTGAAGTCTCTCTCACATTTCTTCCCTCTCTCGGCTGAGTATCGGCGCGACGAGAGAGAGAAGAGCTGTAAAATAAACGTGCGCACAGCGTACATTCGCAAACAGAAGGTGTTAATCTCATTTTTGTTAGTTATTGAGCAATTTTTGTTTTAAGATATCGACTGCTGCTTAGCTCGTTTGTTCGGGCAGTGTCAGTTGGATGGAAAAACCGGGGAGGAACTGATTAAAGAGGCCAAGCTCCATAATTGTGAGCTTCTTCAACTGAGTTCTTTTTTGTTTTTTTCTTTTTTTCTTTTTTGTTTTTGTTTGTTGTTTTTTTCTGTTTTTTGGTCTGACCCTTTCAATTCTGCATGCTCTCTCGCGTTGTCTGATCGATGTGAGAGCGTGTAGACTGATTGTGAGGAGAGTCTGATCATTATTCCTTCAACTTGATAATGATGCAATCATTTTTCTCGCTCTCGCCGTTCATTTAGTTCTCAGAAATAACGGGGCATGGATGCCGCAGGTACGCGGCAGCCAAAACTTACCTGCCGGCTGCTAAAAAGCATGGAAGCCGCAGGTAAAGGGCATGGATGCTACAGGTTGACAAACTGAGTATCGACAAAGGGCATGCATGCTGCAGGTACCGAGAAGGTAGGCGGGTATTGGGCAGGTACAAAGCATGCATGTTGCAGCCTGCTCGATACCATTTTACCTGTCAAGTACCTGCGGCTTCCATGCTTTCTGCCAACCGGCTTCCATGCTTTTCGCCTGCGGCATCCATGCCCTGTTATTTCTGAGTTTGTGCTACCACATTTGAGATAGATTGACCGAATCAGAGAGCACGAAAACTGAATTAGTTTAAACTGATAACAAACAAATTAGAAATGCAAATAATTAATTTAATTAACATAACAAATATTACTTCAGTTGATGAATCGGATGTGAATAGAATGAGTAGACTAATTAACACGATGAGAACGCTCACAATGACAGCCAATGAGAAGAAGAAAGCAAAAGTGGCGAAGAACAAGAAGGTGCGATTGTAAATTCAGGAACGGTAGGTGAAGTTTACCTACAATACCTTTTAAAGATCTCCTCTTGGAGAAACACTCTCACCATACCCCCGAAACCGAAACATCCAACCACGATCCTTTAGGAAGTGTTCTAGTCATTAATACCTATCACAGTAGCAGCTTTTTAAGATGAGCTTACTATTCAAGAAAATCAAGCCCGATAGTGAATTTAATAATCTAATGCTGACGATTACTGGTGCCTTATTGACAGTTCTGTGACTACTCCTGCTATGACCATCATTCTGAATGCAGGCTGACAACAAAGAAACGAAGACTTACGAAATACTCGCTGTCACTTTGCTATTCGGAGATTTCAAGGTCATTTTTTTAATACTTGGACAAAAAAATGTTTGACCGTACTGTTCTATGTACCAATAGTAAGAGAAGGCTAATCGATTATTCACTCAGTACTTACTCTTTGGGAGTTTTCTCACCGAAATCCCCGTTTTTACATAATTTTTTTTCTTTTTTTTAAAAATTGCTGCAACCATGTTCATTACAGTTGATCGATACCGCTGCCTACCGTACTCCGACGCTACAGCCTCTTTCGGCGCAGTGTGTTGACTCATATGATATCATCGTGGGTTTTTAAAATTTTTTTTTTATTTTCGTTAATCTACCTATAATTGCGTACATTCATACTGGATTGATCTTTTTACAGAAGATGTGCCCCATGTGGTCCGATTACAAGTTAAAAGGAAGAGAAGGAAGCTCATCGATCGATAATCTATTCGGAGTCTATGCTCTCACCTCACAAGGACAATTCGTATTCCGCACGTTAAGTGGAGCAAATAGCAAGAGCGCAATCATTGCGAGTGAGTACGGTAGAGGTGTAGTTGCCGTATACTGTATTACCTACCATCTAAATCAAAAGCTAGCGATCAATAAGGTGTACGGTAGATTTATATTGCAGCTTACATCATCGATCAGTGTTCATACGTTTCTCCATCGGGATATACTGTAGTGGCAGCATATGGAAAGAACATCGTTTATCTAAGTGCTCATAGGCCAGAATGGGAGGAAATGAGTGAGTTTTGAAGAAGAAAAAAATCATATCGGCACTGAATAAGGCTATTTTAACTATAAAAATGTATAATGTAGTCAATCTACTGTTGAAACGTGTTGAAATTTACGTTTCTACCGTAATCCCACTGTTCAGGTTCACCTCGTATGCTTTCCATTTCATATCTCATTTCCCACTGTTTCGTCTACGCTAATCACGTCGTTGTGTGCACAAAAGGAAGAATAGTGAGAAATTTGTTAATTTATTTGTTTTAATCTAATTAGTCGATAAATTTTCTGATTGGGGGTACTGTAGCGATCGGGTGGATTACTGTAAGCGTCAGTCGCAATTCGCAGGCTATTTTGTGCACATGGAATTTGATTGCGGGCGAGGTGTATGGATTTGCAGTGAACAACGTTGAATTGGATGAAGGGGGTCAGTTTCAATTTTATAAAATTATAAATATTTATATAATAAAAACTTCCACAATTTCCGAAATTATTCTTTATTCGGTGATGTGACGTTATGGAACTGCCGTTTTCAAGATACTTTTTCCAGGATTGTAATAACATCACTGTTTATTTACCGAGATCATCTGCTTCAAGATGATTAATAGTTATAAAATTATTGAGATAAAATCTCCTGAGATCTAATTCGATGTTCTGTCTCCAAGTAATATCATTGCAGATTGCATTTCGGCGTACGCTGGAATTAACTATGACAGAAATGGGGTAATACCTTGTGTTTTTGCCTTTTTATAAATATATTTCGACCGCGATATTCATCAGCTAAAAGTTCCACTCAATTCCCTCGTACACATTTTCAAGGGCTTCCCAAATAGCGCTAGGCCAAGTGTTGTGCCACAAACCTATAATCTCCTGGTTACTGAAATTGTTATATTTCCCAAGTGAAATTCGGAGAGTCCCCACTGTTCCCCCATGTCTTCCCTTATTTCTTGTCAAATTTCAAATCCTGTTGCTCTTTGGGCGTAGATAAATTATTATTATTATATTTTAGCAGGGGAAGCGAATCTCGGTCCTGGGCGCCTCGAACGGTCGCATTTACACGATGGTTGTTGAGGCGGGAAAATGTGATAATTACGTGAGGAAGTACAGGGACTTACAGGTATTCAATATATTTCACTATACAACACGGATAATTATTATGCATTTCTATTTATTGTCACTAGTCTAGACGATGGCGCCCCTATCAGAATGAAATGATAGCTCGCCTACCCTCAGAGACATCATTTCATTCGGAGAGGGCGGTCTCGTCTAGACGACAAAATGACACGATTGTGGAGCCTCTCCGTTGTAGGCGTCGAAATCAAATCTCGAGATATGCAAGCGACTGATAATAATGACTTTATTTTGATCTGTGAGTAATCATAGTATTGTGTGTATTTCAGTCTCTGCTGGACGCTCCCATTGGATCTGCTCATTACGTCTTTCGAGAGGTAACACCTTTTCTCAACTACTCCTCACATGGAAATAAGTCTACGACTCCACCATAAGTCTAAGCTGGCCAACGATGGCTTCAAAGTCTAAAAGACACAGGGGATGGAGGCGTTTAGATTTTAAAATCGTCGTAAGGTAGCCCAGAAGTCTAGAATCGTCGATGTATTTCCCTCTGAGTCTGGATCTCCGATCGATATGCGCTGACTAACCGTTCTCTCAGGATCTCTCTGCTCCCTTTATCGAATCGGGAAATGAGCGAATTGTGAGTATCGTGATTCAATCTCGTGTGGATGGTTTGTACGAGATAATCGCGCTCGGCGAGAAGGGATCGCTTGTACGATGTACGGAGACGAGAGATGGTGAGGAGTAGTGTTGTTAGATCGAATACTCTTTTCCGTGAATAAAAAAGGATAATCGCGAATATAATTATTCGATCTAACAGTAGTGAGGAAATTAGAACAGAGACTAACGAACTGCAAACCTTTTCCTCCGTAAGCAACTTGACAATGTGGCTAGCGAGAGTCTCTCTCGCTTAACCGTTTCTGACCCCTTTCTGGAGGTGGGAAGTACCAATGGGCATGCATGGATGTAGTATACGCTACTACACCATAAGCCAAAAGGGATTGGCTAAATGGCAGAGCACAAATTTAGGTACTGCTGACGTGGAATCGATAACGGCTGCTGAACGTCCCTCTCCTCTCCTCTCCTACCGTACTCTAACTCAAATCTCTTGTGGCGATGTGACGCATCCCCCTCTAATCGTCGCTTATACTACGGTAAGTGAAGGCTGGAGATCGATGAAAGCACGATTTGAATCTTCCGTTTAGGAATCTAGCATAAAATAATTTTCTAAGCTTCCATAATTTTGATTCCTAAATGGAAGTTCCTCTATTATTTAAAAAAAGTTATCGTGTCGAGCTCTTTTCTTATTATTAAACCGAGGCATAAAAATGTGGACGGTGAAGTTCCGTGAAGCGCATTTTCAAGCTACACATTAGCGGCTAAACACAGTAGTGCGATTTTTTCATTCTAATCGGAATAAAATTCTCTTTCATCTGAAAATCACTTCATTTGCAGTCCCAGGTCCCTTTAATTGTTTATTGGTACTTTAATTGTTTATTGGTACATTTAGTACATAAATTGTTCCAGAATGGTGAATCGACGGAACTTTGTCTGCTAAGTAGTGAATCGAGTGAGCAATTGATGTCAATTCAAGTGGAGGAGAGGAAGGATGATCAGGTTTACAATTTAACTCCCGTTTATTGATGATTTATGAGAGGTATCACGAGAGATTGTAGGTGAACATGACCTTTGAGGAACAATTTTCAAAAAAATATTTCTGATTTCGATCAAACTTTTATGTGAGAGTACCCAGGAGATAAGAATTCGATTTATCCTGGTCCCAGGTCTCGGAGCCGGCTTTTAGGAATTCGCCGGTTCTGTCGCCGGAATCGTCATAACTCAGCTTAAAGTTGAGTAGGAAAGCTCGCATAGAGCTCAAAATGTGCGTAAAAGATTGCCGAACAACTTTTATGAAGTCAATGAGTGCGTATATCTTTTTATCACAAAAAGTTACGTGCCAAAAACTAAATCCCAGAATGTTTGAAAAAAATTGTCCCAAGTTAGATGAGCGATAGGTGCTATTTTTATTTCGGATTATGAAAGAGTACATCATGCAGTATTAAAATAAAAATATAAACTGGGTGATTAGGGTATCACCCGTGGGGTAAAAACTGCGTTGAATCCATTTTTCACCGTATTTTCGAGAAATATGCTTACTCTAAGTTTGCTAAAACCCTTCAGAAACATCTGAGTTCACATTTATAATTTATATTTGAACATATTGATTTGTAATTAATCACTTCTTGGTCATTAAATCCATTTTCTCGCTTTTGCATTTGGCGAAGCTTTGAGAAATTTAGCAAAAACATATTTTTTTCGGAAGCACTTTTATTCTCTCGAAATATAGTTGAATTTATTTTTGTCAATAAAATACATGATGATAAATATTAAATAGCGATACAAAACATTACAATACAAGATAATTATTTTTTTTTGTAAAAAAGTTTTTTTGCATGAATTTTCTACATATCATCGGAAAATGCACAAGTGAGAAAATGGATTTAATGACCAAGAAGTGATTAATTACAAATCAATATGTTCAAATATAAAGTATAAATGTGAACTCAGATGTTTCTGAAGGGTTTTAGCAAACTTAGAGTAAGCATATTTCTCGAAAATATGGTGAAAAATGGATTCAACGCAGTTTTTACCCCACAGGTGATACCCTAATCACCCAGTTTATATTTTTATTTTAATACTGCATGATGTACTCTTTCATAATCCGAAATAAAAATAGCACCTATCGCTCATCTAACTTGGGACAATTTTTTTCAAACATTCTGGAATTTAGTTTTTGGCACATAACTTTTTGTAATGAAGAGATACGTACTCATTGACTTCATTAAAGTTGTTCGGCAATCTTTTACGCACATTTTGAGCTCTATGCGAGCTTTCCTACTCAACTTTAAGCTGAGTTATGACGATTCCGGTGACAGAACCGGCGAATTCCTAAAAGCCGGCTCCGAGACCTTGGACCAGGATAAATCGAATTCTTATCTCCTGGGTACTCTCACATAAAAGTTTGATTGAAATCAGAAATATTTTTTTTGAAAATTGTTCCGAGCAACCTACAATCTCTGGTGATACCTCTCTTATTATATTAGGACCCTTGCAATATGCAAAAACGAATCTGTGCTATTCAAAAGTCTTGTCTGACAGCGTTTCGGCCCTATGTGAACCGTCCTATTCCCATTGTAACGAGCCACAAAAAAGGAGTATTTTCTTCATTCTAGAATATAACTAAAATTACCAGATTAATCATTGAATTCTAAGACTTCAAATGTGTTTGTCCATCGATCAATCGGCGAGGGATTCGATGAAGTTGGAGTGCTCACTCTACAGAGAGGAAAGACCGGCAAGAAGAAAGCCAAGGTCACACAAATTTAGATTTTTATTATTTTTTATTTATTTAGAAAAGTAGAATCTGTTGAGTTGAGTGAGCACATAAGGTTCCCTGTTCTGTGACACTTCGTCCATTCGCCTATTCCATGATAATAGGTCAATGAATTGAAGAGGAAATACTTTGTTATCTTCATGAGGAAACATAGATCAAATGGATTTCTCGCAAGTTCGCAATTATAAGGCCGTTAAGAAAGTTTCGCTCGTTTTTCCAGCCAGCATATTTTGACTAATATCTCTGGACGCGGAGCTCGGATTAGTTCATGCGTAGGCGCATTTTGAAGGTTCATCATTCCTCTATTTCTCGCCCACTTTGTGGTAGCCATCGATTAATAACATCAAGTCTATTGGTCTCTTAATTACGCATGGTGGGTATTGAAAGGTGCCTAGATTTTGAGCTGCTATTACAAAAGTAGGGTAGAGAGATCTACTAGCTGTGTAGTATTACAAAATACATTGATAGGTATATCTACTACGCCCTATGTCACATTCACACCACTTCGTGCAAAGCCTGGCAGGGACCGAAAAATTAAATTGAGTGTAACCGCGTACGATCAAAATCTCGATTCCAGATGTTACTCAGGGCTTCGAAAATGAAATGAGCTGGTATTATGTTCAAATATAGTGCACGTACACTACTTTCAATTGATATTAAAAGCAACCTCATTGATCATTCGAAGCAGAAAAATATTGCTATAAAGTATACCACCTCTTTTTTGTTATCGAAATTGACATGTTGGCGAATATTTCTACGTTCTTTCACGATGAAATTCAAATATCTCTTGATTATTCTGGAGAGTAACAATAGTTAAAAAATTTCTATTTGAAACATGTCTTGAACTCTCCTTGTTCCGATGCCAGAGAATTCCAACGAAACCACCATAAGACGGATTTTTCGAAAAATTTCGAGATTTTTGTGATTTTGTCCATTTTCAATTCTCTTGGAACAGGAGGTTCAATATGCTAATCTATTGTGATGAATACTTGTATGACTATTACACGAATACAGCGCCCTTGATTAGACAATATCTGAGAGCTCGCCAACTGAGTTGTGTGATCCCAATCTGGGCACGTGGTTTATGAGATTACCATACTCGACTAATCATATCTCTATATTCTGGAAGCTGACCACCGAATGAAGTATAGTAGTTGAGAGGTGTGTTATGGGGCTACTAATTTTTTATTAGGCGCACTGATAGATAAATTTCCGTTCTCAAATCCAACCTCTGTGAATATTATCGCGTTTTTACAGTAAATTGGACTTTTCTTCTTTAGTATTTTTCCCGGAGCTAGAAATTGCGAATAGTTCAGCCAATGTCTGACTATAGACAACAACTATTGCCCCATAACATACTGTGAACAGGGGATGTTTGCATTGACACACGCTGAGGTACACTGGCTCCAATGTCACGCCCAAAATCGAGCGAAACTTTCTTAACAGCCTTATAGAATAGGGCGGTTCATGTTATATATGTGGCTCCGCTCTGTTGATGGTCGACTCGTAGGATAAACGCTACTTTATCTACGAAGGCAAATTAACATAAAATAGGCTACATCGCGAGAGAACTCTCCTCGTCTCTAAAGGCAAAGTACAAGATGTGAATAGGATTCTAAGATGTGCAGATTCCCGGCTACAGTAGGAAACGCGCGGGCCTTTGAATACTAATTAGAGCTAGCTCACAACTGTGATTCGTCATACTATTCGGGTTAGTTCATGAATCATTCATGAACTAACCCGAATAGTATTTACTTAAATAATGATTATTATTTATTATACTAATTATTATTTATTATACTATACAACAATGTAAATAGTGGCCTTCATGTGTCTGCCCTGCACTCTCTATGTTAAATAATCGGGTTTACATGCAAAGTGCAGAAGTGCCTATCTTCGCTAGCGAAAACCTATTTGTCGTATGTCCATGATAGTTGAGTGTGTTCCCTATTCAGAGAAGTTTTATCGTCTGCTACCATGGCACTCTCAAACGAACTCAGGAGAAGAGTCTCGTCGTCGAGGAGTCTTTCCTGCCGAAAGAAGTCAGTTTACGGTAGACAGAATACGTACTGTATCTATCGTCATACTTTATTGTGTACTGTATCGATTGCAGCTGGGCGCCATCTACACAATTTCCGGCATGCATGGTGAGTGGAGGCCAAAATACGACGAAAATATTTGTACCATGTTTTGTAATGTAAATATTCTTTGCAATTCTCAATTTCCAGAATGTCAAAGGTGCGGAGAATCTCCGCACCTTTGACATTAGAGTAGTGCAAATGGATCTCCGCCGGAGATCCATTTTCGCTACTCTAATTATCACCGTAATCTTGAAGTAAAATTAACTTTAAAAAATCGGCATTATGAGAAATAGGCACGCACTTGTCAGGAGTAGACATTGAAAGGTAACTAAGCAACTACCCGCATAACAGGGCCGCTTTTTTTTAAAAGAGATAGCGCAGGTAATGAAGAGTTTGGGGTGTAATTTCCCTCTTATGCGGGTAGTTGTATAGTTACCTTTCAAAGTCTAATCAGGATTAGTTCTTTATCTAATCGAAATGCATTCACAGCTGGGCGCTCGCTTTCCGTGCTAGGCGTGAATCACGATGGATTTGTTGCTGTTGGAACACTCAATGGAAAAGGTACGAGCACAGATATATTGTAAATAAATATTATAAATTCACAAACTCTCATCCAAAATTATAAAACGTTCTGCTCCTAAACAACAGATACGGGTGCGAGAGAGCATGCCAAAGTAAGAGACACGCCGAGGTATAGAAAGAGAGCACACCACCAGTAGACCATGTCATGAACGTATCATTTTAAATTTGTAATACCTATCCCGAGAAAGTTTTAAGACACATGATAGGACGATAAATGTAATTGAAAACAATGTGGTAGGTCTACGTTTGTTAATGATTTCGCCAAAAAAATACAAGGTGGACCACTTTTTCGTTCTTTTAAACGCACGATCGGAGATTTTGGACTTTTAGTTCACGGTAAAAATTAATCTGTGGGTACGAGTTTTTGCTTTTTTATTGAATAACATCTGTATGGAGTTAAAACATGCATTTTACGAAATATCATACCAAGTAAATGGTAAACTCAAATCGTAGTTCTCCTTTAGAATCGGTAAATTTTCATCTTTTTTTTTACAGGCGCGCTGGAGTTCCATTCACAGAGCGATATTACCTAGCAATACAAGGTGGGCGGAAATGTACCTTTAACTACCTAGTGATGACGCAACGGCGTTCCGACCATCGACCATTGTTGGTGGTCAGAATTCTTGTAGGCAGCTCTCTTTTTGCGTTCTAACTTCCAAATTGGGCCATCAACTTGTGGCATATTCATCTGTCAAAAAATGGGTAGGGAATTCTCGAAAATATGGATAAGCTTCGTTGTTTTTAACCTACCTGTCGACATACGAAAATATCTTTTCTTTCAGATTTCGTGTTCCGATCTACTCCCTTCTGCCAAATTCTACTTCTTTCTCGTTGGCTGTGAAAACGGAGCAGTGATGATGCTACTAGAGAAAGGCATGCATTTTTCTCATCCCAAACCCAGATTCGGTTACAGTAGAATTTGTTGCAACTTCGACTGTGGAAACCCCCTGAACCCTTTCTGGGGTGGTGGAACCATTAGCGACGGTCCGATTCACTCCCCTCCCACCACTAATGCTGTGCAAATTTCAGGGGTGCATGTGCACCCTCTGAGGGCGGAAAACTCGTGTAACTCAGCTCAAACTAGACGAAATCTCTCCAATCAAAAAGGAAAATGTTGCAAACGGGGCTTGCAATCCGTGTATCAAGTTTGGACGTTGCAGGTTCACTAGGAATAAAGTTATGAAAGGGTGCATAAAACTGATGTGCACCTTGCACCCCATGAAATTTGCGCAGCATAAGATCCGTTGCATTTCAGAGGATGACAGTGGATATCTCACATATCATGAAATTATGAAAGCGGGCAAGGAACCCATCCACCAGGTAATCATTATTACTTAAAGAAGGAGTGTCAGCAAAAATAGGATATGGAGCTTATGATATTTATCGCTCACCCCTGTGAAGGATAAAGGAAATCCAAAATTTGGGAGGTCTATCTTTTCTCCGAACCGAAATACGCGCGTGCAAAGAAGCTACAGTGCTCAGGGAAATCAGGTTCAAGTGCCGCGCGGGCGTGCGCGACTACGCAAATCTATCGGTCAACTTCCTCTCTCGTGTCGAATTTGCGTGCGCTTTCTCCCCCGCTGGGGGAGGAGGGAGGGGAGGGAGGATTTACTCTCTCCCTAATTTCTGCCCATCTGCATACGTGCATTTGCCTAGGCAGCGTGCTCTATCGCGGACGTCAGACGATTACTCTTACAGTATTCCTCCTTCCTCTCTCAGGGTAATCGTGCCAAGATATTTAGCTGACACTCCTTCTTTAACCTATTTCCATCCTTATCCTTATTCTAATACTTAGTTGACCTTAGTCATTGATTATAAAAAAAAGCGCTTGCATTTGTTGGCAGAACTAGTTTAATTCCAGTAACTAGTAAGAGATGGGTTTTATCCATAATTCAGCATCCTATTCGACCATGTCGACGGATCCTCCCGTCTCTTGTCTGGTAACATTCTCCTCATGATCTCAGCCCCCAACTGACTGAATACAAAATGAATGAATAGTCAAATTCTGATAACTAAACTAGTAAGAGATGTATTTTATCCATCATTCTAATTTGTGTATTTCTCTTTTTTAGATCTCAATCTTCAAGGGAACGGAAGCGGATATCAAAGAGAAGGGCGAGATGATATTCGCAATGCTGACACGGCGCACCGTGCGGTTAGTGTGCGGTAGGGGGGGAGAATAGGGGTACGGTATTAGAAATTCACAAACATTCGTCCAAAATAGAAAAGTGTTCCGCACCAAAACACCAGTTATGGCAGCAAGAAGACATGATAAGCAGAGAGATACGCCAGTATAGAAAGATAGCCTGGCTGAAGTCTGTCTCTATTTGAAATTCTGGAGAACGCATCATTTTAAAATTTCACTAGGTTAGAAGAGAGGAATGAGAACTGTATCGATTTATTGCACAGCGAGCGGAGGAATGTCGAAAGATTGAGCACTTTTGCAGGGTGTTCACGATTTTTCTACGCGGCGGTACGCGGAGAGCAAAACTTATCGATGAACGGGTCATCAATATGGAGGGATACGCATGCTCATTCACTGTGAGATTGATGAGACTGGCCACTGTAGCGGGAAGCTATGCTCAGACTTGTTACTGTATCTGGAAGCCCTATTCAGACCGGTTACGGTATCGGGACGCCCCTATTTTGCGGTAGTCTCGTCGTTGTCTTACGTCATTGTTCAGCTGCTGTCAATTGCAATTTAATTCAGCTAATTGCAATGGGAAGTCTACGGGGAATTCACGATGTCTGGCTGTTCAATGATGAGCAAGTGATGGTTTGGAAGGGAATGGAGGGAAAATTCGAGAAGGAGACTGAGGTATTTATTTTTATGCCATTTATATAGTACGACGTGAAAATAATCATCGATTGACGATTTTCCGAAGTCGGAATATTCATGCGAATATGGTCAAACCTTCTAGATGGTGGTCGGACCAGTAGCACGTATAGATTTGCTAGCGCACGCCCGCTGGCCGGCCGATATACTGGGCCGGCCAGTGAACACCTACTCCAACGATTCCACCGACGATTCTAGAGTCAGGCACAGCTGTAGTGTCTAAAACCTTATCTGAGCTTGCCATGTCTCTATTCTTGAGACTCATTATACTATTTATATTTTGATTATCAGCTCAAGTCGACTGGAATTGGAAAGCAGGTGGCTGTGGCTTCAATCACTGTAAAGGGGAAGCAAACGAATTCGGGAGGTACATTTTTGCTTCGTTTTTTGAAAATTATTTATGTATACTTCTCCCCTTCTCAACTAATAAAAACTCTTCGTAAAGTTTCACGGAAAAATATCTGTCCATACCATAGATCGACAAGGAGGGTAGGAAAAGTCGAAAATATGGGTGGTGTTGCTGAAAATTAGTCATTAAAATGCCACAATTTAGATAGACTTCGGCATTGTTTACTTACCCGGCGATTTATGGACCATGCAATCTTACGAAGTTTTTAATTAGTTGGGTAGGGGAGATGTATAATTAATAATTTTATCAATTATTGCTATTCAGCTGCCATTGCCGATGTTTTATGCGTGATGACCAGTGAGGGACGGTTCGGATTGTATTACACACTCAGGCACACTTCCCAGGTTCTTTTATTAGATATATACCATAGAACGTACGATTTCAGTCTGATAAGAAAAAATATAAATAAAACTGGTCAAAGCTGTATCACCAGTTTATGGAAGCTTGCTCGAATCTTGCAACTTTGTGGGCAAGAAAATTGCGCACAAAATCTTCTTAATTTTATCTCCCATAGAATTGCGCGCTCAATTGCCGAAATACGACAATTTTTAGGAAAAAAACAACGAAAAATTCTCTGGACGAAGCATTTGTTTTACGTATTCAAATTGTTTCAGGGATTACCCGAGCATCGAGCGCAAACGCTGAGTGTGGACGCTGACGTAGGCGGAGAGTATGTACTAGGTACGACCAACTTTATCCCACCAGTTTGGCCTGGGTAAAAGACGCTCACTAAAGCTGTTTTTAGATGTTTATAACGCGACGGACTAGTTCAATTTTTAAATTCGGACATGTTCTGCCCAGACAATTGCTATATATTAGGAAATGCTAACGTCTGTCTGTCTGTCTGTCTGTTCGTTTTTTTTCCTTCCTCATCACTTTTTTCTCATTTTCCTTATATTTCGCTTCAAATTCGCTCTATCTTCTCAGAACCTTTTGCATATGATAACTGACCAGAATTGCTCTAAAATTTTACAAAATTTAAATCACCAAATCCATGGCCAAGTGGTTAAAGGGCGCGACATTCAAATCCGACCGACGCAGGTTCGACCCCCGCCGCGGGCAAACCTTTTGCCGCATTTTTCGCAAGTGCCGCAAGTGCTCCTGGCACGTTTCTAAGTACCGTGAAACACGTTTTCACCTGTTTTGCCGAGTTTTAACCGCGTGACTGAAGTTTTCGTGTTTTCGCTATAAATCTCTTCAAACTCAACCAATCTTCTCAGATCTTTTTGCATATGATAACTGACCAGAATACCTTTCAAATTTTACAAAATAAAATTAACCAAATCCATAGCCAAGTGGGTTACGAGCCAAACTTTGAATCCGAGGCCCCCAGGTTCGACCCCCGCCGCGGGCAAACCTTTTGCCGCATTTTTCGCAAGTGCCAGAAACCGTCCTAACCCGTTTTTGAGTACCGTGAAACACGTTTTCACCTGTTTTGCCGAGTTTTAACTCAAAAAATCGAAAAATTCGAAAAGTTCCAAAATGATTCAGAAAGCGTAGGGGATCACAGGAAAAGTGTTTTGCGATGTCGGAAACGTGTCTGAACGTGTTCTAACGCGTTTTAACGCGAGAAATCGAAAATTTCGAAAAGTTCCAAAATGATTCAGAAAGCGTGGGGGATCACTACAAAAGTGTTTTGCGATGTCGGAAACGTGTCTGAACGTGTTCTAACGCGTTTTAACGTGAAAAATCGAAAATTTCAAAAAGTTCCCAAATGATTCAGAGAGCGTAGGGGTTCGCAGGAAAAGTGTTTTGCGATGTTCGAAACGTGTCTGAACGTGTTCTAACATGTTTTAACGTGAAAAATCGAAAATTTTGAAAAGTTCCAAAAAGATTCAGAGGGCGTAGGGAATCACGGGAAACATCTCTGAAAGTGTTCTAAAAGTTCTGAACGCACTGTATCCTGCAACGGAATAAGCCAGTACTCTTTGTAGCGATTAACATTCCCTAGCATACTGCGAGCTTTAATGTACCCCGGAGCCGGCTTCCGAGCTCCCCCTGGATCGAACCTGGAGCCGGCTACAGGGTGTCGATAATGAGAAGGCAATAAATTTTAAAGCCTGTAGATTACATAAAGTGCAGTATACACATGTAAGAATATAGACCACGATTTTTGAGGCACAAATGTATGGAGAGAAAAAATGTATGTAGATAAAATTAGCTAATATATAAACGTGCAGATCTGGCACTTGATGTTTTCGAGCAGCTGCAACGCGTTGTAGAGGTCGCCGAATTCGGGTAATTATCAATTTTAAATAATAAAAAATTATTGTGCGATTCAAAAACACGCTTGTCTCCACACATTTTGTCAACACTGTCGTAAGCGCGAATTAGTCCATGTTTCGGAACAGTTTTTACCCATCAATTTTTTTCTCGAATGTAACCATTCAGTATTCGTCTGTACACTCTAACTCATCGTCGAGTGTCCGTGTCTTTCGCCCGAGTTTCCTTTGCTCCCGAAGGGACGACAGTCAAGATTCATGTGAGAATGAGTGCCATTCTTCCATTCTTAGCTTTCCGAAAGGAATTAGGGAGACACATTGGGTGTTTAAGTGATTAATTCAGCTCTCTCCAGACTCTTTTATTAAAGGTACACATCACGTCGTAGAACTCTGCGAATTTCATTGGTCTCGCTATGACTGACGTGTCATGGGAATTATTAAATCAAAAGAAATGCGTAGGGAACCTACGAGGTCTCGCTAGCGAATCAAGCGTTATCCCCACTAGAGCTGATGGTGGATAGCTTACACTGCCTCTAACCTTACTTCAATTCAGTTATCTCAGCAACACATAATAAGAACTTTGTGGGATTGCATAGAACTCTCAGAAAATTAATGGGTTACTGGCAGTTGATCAATGAATACATTAGTGAACTATTTGCATAGAGTGATCGTACTGTAAACGCTGCAGCCAGTACAGTATCACCTTCCCCACTTCGTTCACGATGTCGCCTATTTATCGATCGAGACGTATCTGCCCGCTACCTGTGAAGAGTCAAAGAACTGCAGCGATGCCAAGTCGAGGAAGGCGAAGTACGGTAGCAGATTTATAGAGAGGGAGTGGGGTAGTGTAGTCTAGCCTTCATCCAACGATAAAGAGAGTACTGCAGTATATTTTCCAACGTTTGCATGTGATACTGTAACTTTCATCGAAATATTGTGTGAGATACTGTTATTATTTATTTAGGAAGAAGAAGGAATTTCCTCAACGAATTTTCGTTGCTGGAGATACAGAGTTCGAAGTGCTGCTGCTGTGTCCCAAGAAGACGCAGCCTGAGAATACGGTACGAGAATTATTATCGATAGATTGGATTAGCCACTGCTATTAGTGCTCACTACTATGAAAGTGAAGAGGTGATCGATATTTTGAAAGGATTAAACTGCATCCAACCGAAATTCTTATAATTTCAGTGGTCGGCAAAGAAGGAAGAGACTGAAGCTCAGGATGAATGGGGAAGTTCAGAAGAGGAAGAGACTGAAGCTCGGAATGACTGGGGATCTTCAGAGGAGGACGAAGAGGGTACTGTAGAATGACGATAGCGGAGGAGTACGGTAGTAGTTAAATCGCCCTAAATCTGTTTTGTATTAAGGAGGTGAGTTGTCCCGACCTGTTAGATAAGAGTACGCGTGTTTTTTTAAAAAGATTCTCGATAAATACTAGTTTTGTTGCGCACTCATTGTTTTGTTTTTGTTTTGTTGTTTTATTCATTGTTATTGCTGCTCACTGCTGTCGCATTCGTCGAAATTCTTTTTTTTTCGTTTCATTAGTTTACGAATTAAATGTTGTACCCACAATTCGAGTTGTACGGTATTTGTTTTTAACTTGTTGGATGTTTGCCCATTCGACGGAATAGGGAAAGACTAGGTCTTTCGTTAAAAAAGCGGCCTTAATATTTTTTTAACTTAAAATGTTTAAAATAGAAATAAAAAAACAGATCACTAAAAAATTAAGAAAAAATCAATAGAGTGATAACGTATTTCGTGCTTTGAATACTAGTTTAGGTCTCACCACGAAAACACGCTATCGACAACTGACTTTGCAACATTGAATTCAACTTTTTGCTTTTCAACAGTCTTTCTTCCTCTATGATCTATTTTCGATGTCTTCTTTTACTTCTGCGCAGAAGTATACTCTTGGTAGCGATTAACATTCTCCAGCATACTGCGAGATTTAATGTAGCCCGGTGCCGGCTACCGAGCTCCCCCTGGACCGAACCTGGAGCCGGCTACAGGGCGCCCCCCTGGACCGTACCTGGAGCCACCTATCGAGCTCCCCCTGGACCGAACCTGGAGCCGGCTACAGGGCGCTCCCTGGACCGTACCTGGAGCCACCTATCGAGCTCCCCTGGACCGAACCCGCACCCAGAACTATGCATAGAGCGTAGTGCATTTAACCTCAATACAACCCCGCTAGTTCAATTGGTGATGTAATTGTTGATTGGTTGTATGAGTGTCAGAGCAATTTATGAAGAATATATTTGTTGCTACCGTTTACGTGTGAATTATGAGTTATGTTGATTTTTCTTGTTGATGTTTCTGAAGTTTCACGATAAATAAGTTGATTTACATTCCAATGTCAGGATCTTGTCGATGGAATTGGTTGTTTACCTAATTGAATATAACTATATGAATATATTTAATTTTTTTTTAAAACGTTAACTATTATCGAAATTATCATTGATTAGACTATTACAGTAATACCTATACAAAATTTGAACACTAATTTAGGTCTCACCGCGAAAATACGAATTGATAGTCCGGCTGTGTCTTCGGCTTCTGACCTTTCAACAGTCTTTCAGCCAGTCAACTCTATGATCGTCGTTTGATGTCTTCCTTCACTTCTGCTGCTTTCTTGAGGCGAGAATGCCTCATCTTCTCACCGGACAAAGAGAAAGTCATCAGCGGTGAATATATTGCCCTGTTATTTTCACTGTTTTACCTTATTATTTCGACATTCATAGCTATTAAAATAAATATTGTAATAAATTTGTTTTTTTTCCAGCCCATGGCCCCTTCCTCGAGTCAATCAACGTGTCCACATGGGAAAGACACAAGATGGGAGCGCCAGTTCGAGTCAAGTTGCGACAGGTACACTCTTTTTTTCTTGTTTGTTCTTCGTTCTGAATATTCTTCTTTTTTTGTATTTATTTCATAATTCTAAATAGTTAAACGATATTTATGATCACTTTACAGAGCACGAACATCGCTACAGTGCTTCCACTGGGAACAACGGGTGGGCATCTTAGTACAGAGTAGATTCGTTATTTATCCGTCTTGCTAATGTTTCACAATGCAGCTAGTGCCTTATGTCTTTCAATTGATTTTTCAATGTTGATAGCTATTTCGTCAGGCCACGTCATCGCAATCAGCGATATTCATCAGGAGAAGCCGGGCGAAGACTACAAAGTGTACGCGACACTCGTGCACGCAGCACATCTGGCAATAGGAGGTGAGCTCTGCACTTTCCATCGATCAGATGCGCCCCTTTAGCTCTCGTTAGCACCAGAAACATACGAAGCTGTTTGCGAAGGGATCAATAAATTCATCGTACTCTGAAATTTAAGTATTGAAAATGTTGCTTTATGAAATTAATCTAATTTAGGCATGATAAATGATTGATTGATTGACTGCGCAGGCTACTCTTTCCGTCGTCTTCGCTTCGTAATCGACACTCAACCAGCGACTGAGAAGAAGCCACTCCAGCCGATTGTCAACGTCGTCCCTCAATCAAACAAGGTAATTAATTAATTAATAATTTTCATTAATAGCCTTCTCTTCACCAACCCTTCTCTCCCCGTCGGTGGCGGTAAAATTGGTAGCAACTTTGATTGCGGAAAGTAACGTGCCCCTACATCACTTGTCGATGTAAGGTTCTCTTTTTCCCGGTTCAACTTCCCCTCCCCCCCCCCTTTACCTTATCCATCTCTATAAAACTACTGCTTCAAATACAGGTAGCTCTTACTTCAACAATCCAGGCATGATCGAAAATAAAAATTATTCTAATTCGATAATTTACAGCTGCTAGTTCTCACTGGAAATTTACTCAAAGTCTTCGAGGTCGTATTCGATGCCAACGAGGAAAATACGCATTTGAGCTTCCGGAGCGGGAGAACTTGGACTTTGGGTACTGTAGGTCACTCATGTTTTAAGTGATCCGCCTGGAACAGTTGTGAATATGCTATTACTGATCGTAATATTGTGTCTCATCAGGAGTATACTGAAATCGGTATACGGTAGTGCTTCGATTCGGGCTCTCTTCGTTTCTCCCATCGAAGATCCATACGAGTGCTTGCTCCTCATGGAGTCGCAAGTTGTCCTTCTCCATATCAAGCGAGTTAGCACTGGCGCTTCTTTCCGAGTTAGCACTGGCGCCTCTTGGCGCCTCAAAATTCCGAGTTAGCACTGGCGCTTAGACCATTTTAAAAAGTATTACGGTATCCAATTCTACCGTAATCCCCACTGTTCAGTTCCTCCCCGTGCCCTCTCCTCCTCCACTCCCATTGTCTACTCTTTCGTCTACGCGAATCATGTCGTTGTGTGCACAAAGGAGAAAATCGTGAGACGTTTTAAAATGTTTTGGTTCAAAAATTTGATTGCTCTAACAATAAGTGTCAATTTGCAATTCGCAGGCTATTTTGGGCACGTGGAATTTGATTGCGGGAGAGGTGCTCGGATTCACTGTGAACAACGTTGAATTGGAAAACGGACGTCAGTTTTGACTTTTGAAAAGATTTTTTCAAACAAGGAATATATACCATAATATATCTTTATCGCATTTGCTAATACACATTTTGCCAGTTCCTCGGAACAGACGGGAAAGAAACACGTAGACAACGGGGGGGGGGAGAGAGAGAGAGAGAGAGAGAGAGAGACGAGATCATGGCTTCAAGTATAGAAAATTTGGCAGACAGGCTGTCTGAGACAGTTAGCATGTAATCGAATACAAATAACTGATGCATAATTGCTTACAGATTGTATCTCGGCGTACGCTGGCATCAACTATGAGGGCGATGGGGTATCATTTTGTGTATTCCCATTACTCGTCTTTAAATTTCTCGGAACGTAAATTATCCATTTTAAACGGTTCCCGACTACCAGAGTACTGTTTCATAAATCTATCATCTCCTGGCTATCGCACAGCATTCGAAACAGGGTCGGCGAGAACGAGTTAGAGAAAGAGAGAGATGACGAGAGAGCGCGCCAAACGAGAGGATCAGACAACGAGATACGTTCTTGGCATGGTGCCAACTGGATGCTGTGTATCGATTGTCATCTTACAGCGGCGGAAGTTGATCTCGATCCTTGGAACCTCGAATGGTCGCATCTACACAATGAATGCAGAGGGAGGAGAAGAGGCGAAGCGTTGCGCGAGAAAGTATAGGGATCTGCAGGTACGAACAACTCCCATTTGTAGATACTATAACATTTGTCACATGAAACAGCCATTATTATAGCAGAGCGTCACTGAATTTTTTTTATGAAATGGGTTTTTTTTTATGAAACTGGACTGGGATTTTTTTTGAATTATTTCAAAAAATGTTTTTTTTGTTGAAAATATTGTACAACAATAGTGATTCATTTTGCCGAAATGAAAACGATGTACGTCAAGTTTAGCACCTGGATCGAAATTGTTATACGAATTGATCAATTGAGATCTTTTTTTTTTCGGTTATGCCTTTGACGATCCTGCCCGAGAGTATCACTCATAGATGATTTTTATGCTTTTTTGAAATTCAAAAGATACGCGTATTTTTTCTTTGAACTTTTTTGTGATCAAAAAATTTTGAATTTTTTTTAATTTTTTGAAATTTTTGAAATTTCACAAAATCCCAGCCCTGATGGTAACAGTTGTTGTCTCAAAAACGATTTTGAAATATGATAAATAAAAATATAATATATATTGGGATTAAAAATTGTATTTGTTTAGTCCCTTCTCGACTCTCAAGTTGGTCCAGCGCGCTACAACTTCAGAGAGGTAACGCATTTTTAAAACGACAGTACTCCGATAGATAAGCTCTGTAATAACCTCCCCTCCAGCCTAGTAACCGCCCCCAAAACCCTTTCTCAGTAGTGCCTAACCCCCCCCCCCCACATAAATTAGTCGCGACGGCTTCTCGAATCCGTAAGTTGTGGTTGTGACACGACCGCTGCCTGATTCCCCGTGAAAAAAAACTGCTTGATCCTGAGCCGAAGAATCCACCGTCACCTCAAGATAACTCGTATCACCCAAATCACCGATGTACCGTAACCTACCGTAACCTTTCAGGATCTGTCTGGTCCCTTCATTGAATCGGATAACGAGCGGATTGTGAGCATCATGATTCAATGTTGCCCCAATGGTTTATATGAGCTAGTCATACTCGGCCAGAATGGATCTCTCGTTCGATCTACGGAATATCGTGATGGTGAGGCGGCTATTTTTATATTTATTTATACAAGATGGGATGAACATCGTCGAACACTTAAAAAAAACTCTTATTTCATCATAAATCTCCGTTTAGATTGTAATTTCTTTCCGAAAAAAAGTTTTCACCTGACTCATTTAGCGACCATGACCGTTGAGAAAATATTATTCTGAATAATCTCTCTGTTACCTTTGGCAACTCACCATACTTCGAAGCGTTAGTCTGAATGAGAATTATTTTCTTGAGTGACATCGTATTCGATGTTTGGCGTTACTTGCAACACGCGTATTTTGCATGCCACGACTTGCCCATTCCATAAATGAGAAAGGATATGAAAACCGAGCACCAATTTAGGTACGTCAGATATGCAATCGATATTGGCTGCTGACCGTCGTCAATCGTCGATCAAATCCTACCGTAGCCTCACTCAAATATGTGGTGGTAACGCAACACAGCCCGCTCTCATTGTCGCTTATGCAAAGGTAAGTGATGGTAAATCGGGTGCTTGGTAAATTGCCCAATTACGGACGTCTCGAAAAATAGTTTGCAAATATTGAGATTGGGTTCTTAAACAGGCGTTCAAAAGTGCAGTCGGAAGGCTTTACGAGTAATTTTTCTAGTGGAGAAACATTGATTTGTGTGTTTAGTAAGGAGCAGTTTCGGTGTTTAGTAAGCTAGTTTCCAAGCTCGTAAAATATTATATGATTTGAATTTTTTTTAAAAACCCTTTAACAGAAAGGCGATTCGATGGAGCTGCGTCTTCTCAGCAGCGAAACAAGTGAGAAATTGATGGTCATTCAAGTAGAGAAGAGAAACGACGAACAACTGGTTCGTTATTTCTAGGGTTTCTTAATAATACGCAAAAACTAAATTATATTTTTATTGAATGGACGAGGGTTGCTGGTTCAGTGTTTGCGTGCCCTCTGGCAGTCTCTTTTTCTGTGACTCTGTCTCTGCATCATCCGTTTTACCAATCTCTCACTCGAAATGTCGGAATACGAACACCGAATCGCCATCCCTAACGTTGACCAATCAATAGTTCATTGTCTGTCTTGTCACACGAATTTCTCCTTACGATTAGATATTGTATGTTTGTCGTAATTGAGAAGTTACTACCTGCACCCAGACTCGACCGTCCGATGTGTTCATTCATCGATCGATGGTAGGAGAGGGATGGGATACGGTAGGAGTACTCACTCTACACAGAGGAAGGAGCGGAAAGAAGAAGGCAAAAGTGTGTGCAGTTCCCATTTTTAACTAAAATAAAACGTTCAGATTTTTCTTAAAATTTCACTGATATTCACAAAAATGATGGCGATCAGTAAGTTTCAGTAAGTAAGTTATAGTTTTAAATTGCATAATTTTAAATTTGCGATATTTCCTTCAGAGAAACTCAATCGCCTGCTACAGTGGAACTCTCAAGCGAGTTCACGAGAAGAGTCTTGTCGTCTCTGAGACTTTGCTGCCGAAAGAAGTGAGTGGGGGGATTACGGTAGACGGAATGAGTACTGTAGTCCGTCAAATATCGATTGCAGCTCCAAGCCGTCTACATGTCCGTCATGAACAGTGAGTTAACTTGAAGGAAGGCGGGAAAAGAATGATAATTCGAGAAAAAAATCATCACTTTTCTTGCCATCCAATTGGCTATCATCTGTCGTTAATAATGTTGCATATCTTTTATCATTAACAACCTCCAGCGAGGGCTAAGGAAGTAGAGAAGTTGTAAAACTGTGTAATTTCCTCCCATTTGTACACACCCTTAAGCGTGTGATCTTTAGTTTCTCCGGGTGATGGAATGTTGGACCTTTGTTCGCAGATCGATATTTCCAGTTGCGGGCCGTCGTGTGGTGACAGTTCTTGGAGTGGACTTTGACGGATATGTGGTCGTGGGCACACTCAATCAGAAGGGTATAGTCATTATTATATTTGTATTAATTAAAATGGTGACGTCACGTCATTTGATAAAATTAGATGATAGAAGGCCAGATAAGTGCTTGGAATGGCTACTTACGATAATGAGCGATGTAGCAATTTTTTCTATTTGTATCTCTGCTAAATTAAGCTAAAATGGTGTATTTTGATTATAACGTAGGTTTACAAATTTACAGTATTATGTTGATATTATCTACCCTTTGCTTATAGGCGCACTGACGCATCATTCGGAGAGCAACCGCTCCTTATCGTCGTGCGATGTTAGTACACACCATGTCAAGAGGGGGAAGAATCTTCATTTGCGTGGCGCGAGATTCTGATCGGATTAACTGTCGGAATGAGGTCTTTTTGAGATAAATAAATTCATAATTCGATTAGTAGGTAAAAATCGAAAATTCTGCTTCCAACAAATTTTCCGAAATTGTCTTAGGAGTGCTCTGTAAAATCCGCCTAATCTTAGCTGTTTTCCTCGAATAGTTATTCCAAGTTTAAAATTTCAATGCGGAATAACAAGTTGGAAATCAAAGGTGAGTGCATGATAAATTTACACGACGTGCCTAAGATAATTTCGGACAATTTGTTGGAAGTAGAATTTTCGATTTTGACCTACTAGTCGAATTATGAATTTATTTATCTCAAAAAGACCTCATTCCGACCGCTCCCTCTCCCTCTCTCGCCCCGGATTAAGCGTTAATCCGATCAGAATCTCGCGCCACGCAAATTAAGATTCTTCCCCCTCTTGACATGGTGTGTAGTACTCTTTATATTCAATGTTACTAGTGATGACGCAATTGAATTTTCTGTTAACCAATTATGGCAAAACGAAATTAGTAAATTTTACCGATGCCAACTTGCCTTCGCCTTTGTAACACCGCTAGAACTGCCTATTAAGCCTTAAAATATCTCTCGTACAGCATTACTGCTCGGATATGTTGTCGACTGAAGACGCCTACTACTTTGTGATGGGCGGTTCCGGCGGAGAAGTGTTGCTGCTGGAAGAAGGTATGCACTGACTCTATAATCGCCAGTTGCCCGACTTGCGGTCGTGTGGTCGGACTAGTAGGCAATCCACAAATTTTTGGTGGTCGGACTAGTAGTATTTGGTGGTCCGTCAGTGGGCGGTCACTAGACGGCCACCGCTACTCACTATTCTAGCCATCGGCGATTCTAGAGGAAGGAACAACGAACAGGTTGAAAACACTTTGCCAAACTTTTAGTGCGATTTAAGACCACGTGGTAGGCAGCTTTTGTCAATTATTTAACCAAAAATACATGGAAAGAGATTGTGGAACGTAGCTTTCAATCTGTGGAGATTTTTACGACTAGGCTTCACCCCTACTCAGATATGGTAGCCCTTTATCGCCCCCCCCCTCGTCGCCAGGATTGTGCATGACGGAATTCCATTTCAGAAGATGAATATGGATATCTCAAATATCGAGAAATTGTGAGAGTGGGCGACGAGTCTATATATGAGGTGATTTTACTACACTAGTTTTTTTTATATTTCTCAATTTTTGCACGAAATGTGATAAACCTAATCAGAAAATGCGTAATACCCTGTATTTTAATCTGCAAATTTGTATATTGTAGATATCGATCTTCAAGGGAGCAGAAGTTGACATCAGAGAGAAGAAGGAGATGATGTTTGCAGTGCTGACAAAGCGAACCGTGCGGTTAGTATGTGATGGCTACGGTAGGGTGATAGGGATACGGTAGGTTAGACGATAGACAATTACTGTAGATGAGTGTATCGACTTATGACGCAGCGAATGGGGGGGGAGAGATTCAGCATTATGTGTTTCAGTGTGTTCACAGTGTTCCTTGGCGATAGTAAAAAGGAAGTAAAACTAATAGCTGAGCGAGTAATCGTCAAGGAAATGTATGGGCGCGGATACTCATACACGGTAAGTTCTCGCAAGGAAATAAGTCTTTGAATCCATACATGGGGGGACAGCGACGTCTTCAAAGTCTATTGGCGTCAGGGGAGCGCGGTGTTTGCCCCCGTCGCCTTGGTACACAGTGCCGGGATACTCTTTTAAAAAGGAAAAAAATAGTATTTTTTTTGTTCATTTCTTTGGGACGGATGATCTTACTGTAGATTCTGCTGTAGTTTCTCTTCTCTCATTTCAGTTATTTGCACTGGGAAATCTTCGAGGGTATCATGACGTCTTCCTATTCAATGATGAGCAAGTGATGATTTGGAGAGGACGGAATGGAAAATTCGAGGAGGAGACTGATGTGAGCTGGTTTTACCCTGCTCTCAATGTATTTATATATATTCGTTTTATTCAATAAACTATTTTTTCTGATGTAATGCTTGATGGAAGAATTCATGAAAATTGAAAAAAAGCTGTAGGGACTACTCATAAGATTATTAACACACTTAGATATAATATATTATTATTACTATCAGATCAAGTCGACTGGAATTGGGAAGAAATCAGCTGTGGCTGCCGTCACAGTTAAATCGTTGGAGACTACTGTAGGAGGTATCACTTCCCAGAAAACCAGGCTTGAAGCTATACGATAAGACTTATGGTATATTTGAACACACGCAGGGGAAACTTTTGCCCCAGACCCAGCTTAGTCATGCAAATTTAATATAAACTGTAGTTCATGTATTATATATTATACTTTTTCGTGCATCTCGGGTTTGAGGCAAACTTTTTTCGGTGTGTACTGTAGGGATGTTGGTTTGATCTTGGACATATCCTCTGACAGTCTATTTTCTTTGACTCTCTTCGCGTTATCATCCGTGATATACACCTAAAATACTTTCGCCTAAAATTCCGTAATACGAATAGTGGGTACATTATCTATAGCTGCGTCCGTCGATGTTTTGTGTGTGGCGACGAATGAGGGACGATTCGGGTGGATGTGCACACTCAGATGCTCCAAAAAGGTACGGTCGAAATAGTTATTTATTGATTAGATATATTGATTGGATGCCGTGCTCTCTAATCTAGCACACATGGTCACACTGTGCTACATGCACAGCACACTGTCCGCGACAGTTTGTGCTAATTTGATGATCGGGTAATTCAGCAAAATTTTGTATCTTTTCAACGATAAAAAGGTAGCTAATTTTCCGTTCCTTATGTAGGAGAAACACACTGTTTGTTTGATTTCTGGATGGATTTTGAAAAATGTGTAGTCAAATTGTTTCAGGGAACACCCGAGTACCGAGGGGGACCGAGACTGCTGGGCATTGAGGATGAAATGGGCGGAGAGCAGATAAAAGGTACGGTAGTGGGTACATTAGTACGGTACACTTAATGGTTGCCTCTAGAGTAGCGAAATAAGTGCAGTACCGGTACACACTGCATTCTTATTGTTAGTACGTGCATTGAGCAGTGCATCGGTGTATCGATACTCTCAAAAACATAGAGACTGATATACTGAAATGCATTACTTGTCACCCTAGTTGCATCCCACCAGTTTGTGATAGTCAATTGTGCTCAATAGAGAGTCACGCAAGTACAAAAATATTAACGAAATAATTTTGTTTCATTTTTATTATATTTCTCCTTTATCACCAACCGATTAAATCGGGGATTCGATAATGAGAAAACGATTTATTTTAAAGGGACAGTAAACACATAAATTCTTGTTCTGTTGAACCAATTTCCACGAGCGACGTAGGGATAGAGATAGTGTGAGGTCGCGGGTTCGATACCCACCCTATGCTTTTGTTTCTTGAAATTTCCGGAATTCAACGGTGCCTTTACTGTCCCTTTAAAACTGATCTATTTTTATACATTTAATAATATTGAACACAATCTTCGCGACGCTAAGTTGTAAGATAAGCATTAGTTAAAATTTAAATCGTGCAGATATGGCAATCGATGTTTTCGAGCCGCTTCGACGCGTTGGAGAAGGCGCCGAATTCGGGTAATTATCGATTTTTGTGATATTTCAATAAATATTGTTTTGAGTAATATAATACTTGTATAAATTCAGTGTTCGTCTCTACACTCTAACTGATCGTCGGGTCTCCGTTTCCTTCGCCCGAATTACCTTCACTCTCGAAGGAATGGAACTGAAGATTCATGTGAGAAATTCTATATGAGGCCTGTTGCCTAAGTGTCGGACAATCATTTGAACAGCGAAATTGAAACCACTACTCATTTTAATTGGACAGAGGTGATCGAATGTGCTGATCATGATGGTATGCTTCATTTTGCATAAAATGATACATTATATTTATTCAATCGTCAGGTGTGTATGCCACGTATCTTCAGCACATTTCAGTCCAATTTATTACAACTCGTTTTGCTATTGCATTTCATAAGCGTGCCTTCCAATAGTGCTCTAGATCCAGGCCCCACGATTGAATAAATATATTTATTTAAAAAAAAGATAGATATATTGATGTATTGACCATATCGAAACACGAAACATTATTCCTTTCTAACTGTGTGGCCCCATTAGTGCTTGAAAAGAAGTGACTCATTAGATGAAGTATTGAATAGTCCATGTAATTAATCATATCTAGTGCACAGTAGGTCATTGCAGCCAGTACAGTATCGTCTCCCCCACTACGTTCACGATGCCGCCCATTTATCGATCGAGACGAAGCTACCCTCTCCTTGTGAAGAGTCAAAGAGCGGCAGCGATGCCAAGTCGGGGGAGGAGAGGTACGGTAACCTTCATCAGGGATATTGTTGCCTTAATCCAACGATTGTGCGGGGTACTTTTATTAGTTATCTCAGGAAGAAGCAGGAATTTCCTCAACGAATCTTCGTTGCTGGAGATACAGACTACGAAGTGCTGCTGCTGTGTCCCAAGAAGATGCAGCCTGAGAATACGGTAGGAGAGGGAATATCGATTGATTGGGACGCAGAGAAGGTCCAATCATATGGAAGAATGGTGTTGCCTCGGCAGCCGTTTGCTCTGAAATTCGAATAGAAATATTGGGCTAGTCAGTGCTCATTACTGTAGCTAATGAAAGTGACGAGGGACGAATTAAGATATTTTTTGGCTAAAACTGCTTCCAACAAGAGTGCGGAATGTAAGGCCACGGTCTCTTCATTTCGCACACACTCTCATCAACAATCCGGTGAAGAGCGTGTGCAAATGAAGAGTACTGATCCAATTATTTACCCGAATTTCAAACTCTAGTGTGAAGTGTAGATACCGTGGTCTCACATTTCGCATTCTAGATCCAACCGACATTCTTATCATTTCAGCGATCGGTGAAGAAGGAAGAGACTGAAGCTGAGAGTGAATGGAAACGTTTTTCTTTTTTGGAAGAACGTACTGTTGAATGATGGTTACGCAGGAGTACGGTAGTCGTTATATCGAAGTTGTTAGGAGTAGAGATGTTTTAACATTCTCGATATGTGGTTGTTTTATTACGCACGAATTGTTTCGTTCTTGTTTGGTTGTTCTTCTTAATTGTTATTGCTAATCCCATCTGTTGCATTCGCCGCATTTTGCATAGTTATTTTTTGTTGTTTTTTTATTTATTCATGGAATAAATTTGCATCTCACAATTTTAGTTTTACGGTATTAGTTTCACATCTTTCTATTCGAAACTATCTGATGTTTCAATAAAGATAGTGGATTTTTCATTGAGATATTTTTTTTAGAAATGCGAGAAATCTAACTTATCCTATTTGACAGACGGTCTAGGAAAGGAAAGGCGATATTGTGGTAAGAATAGAGGCGGAAGGGGGATACAATAATACGAATCATATGGCTTTAGGTGCACTAGCACGTGGTGCATCAAAGCTCTCCATTGTTTGGGGAAGTGAGGTGCGTACTGCACATAATCTCAATAATCCGTCATTCTCTGTCGTCTCTCGAATATCCGTGCTATCTCCTAAAAGGGAGAGTCAAGAGTAATGGTCTGACTATCTCAATTCCGCACCCTCTTTCGCAATGTTTGATCGATGAGAGAGTATGCAGAATGAGGAGAGTCTGATCATTACTCAGAGTCAACCATTGTTTTCCACGCAACGCCATTGGATTCCAATAAATGAATATTCAATTATCTTTTGCCATCTTCTCTCTCTCGAATGTCAATGGTATCTAGTGAAATCTGATCTTCTATCATACGAGAAAAAGAGAGCTAGATGTTAACCGGAAATCGACTGTATAAATATCGGATTATTCGGATTCCGGCTGTTCTGCCTTGCCAATTATTTACTAAAAAAACACACACAGAAGACGTAACAACTCACATTTCACTTCTTCCTCGCTTTCCATTACTTGTTTCTTGTTTTTTTCTCCATTTGAATACAGTTACAAATTGACTTATAAAAATCTTTTTCAAACAAGATTCCTTGATTTCAGCGAATGCCGTCTACTTTCTCCCTCCTCTTCCTGTTGTTCTCGTTCATGGCTCTTGTTAGCGATGCCGCAAGCATCAGACAGGTAAAACTCCAATACCATTTCAAGACACTTTTCCTCGAAAGGCGACTGAAAGCGCGTGTTAAGTACAAGACGCACATAGAGAGTGTGCGAAAAAACGTGAGAGAGTGTGCGAAAGTGAGAGGGTCCCTCTCGATTGTATACGCTCTCTCACTCCGAATCCTGTTCTGTAGGGTTGGCCGGCTTGTGGAGCGATATGAAAAGAATATTAGACATGGGATAATGTCAATAATTGTCAGTCAATCTTCTTTTCTCGATCCTTCACTTCCGATTAGTATTACAATTTTAAATTGATGCGTTCATGAAGTGTACTACTGTTGTGTGAACTCTCTTCCTATATCTCGGCGTGTCTCTCGCTTTATCTTGCTCTCTCGCCAATCATTTCTGAGTTGAACGCGGAATATTAACGGAACGTTTTATAATTTTGGACGAGCGTTTGTGAATTTGTAGTAATGTGTCTGATCTCGAACAAATCGATATTGTGAGATTTTTCTGTAACTGGAAACCACCCTCCTTTAATCACCATTATGTGTATTTTTCCCGTTTCTACTAAATAGGTAGTGAAATCATTCGGCTCAACTAGTGCTGTAACTTTAATCTAACTTGAGTGGCTGTTCTTGGAAGAATTTCTCTCAGCGTAATTTAGATTTGACTCGAAACCCGTCTGGTGCGCCACGTATGTTAAGATAGGCATCGAAATTAAGTTAGGGCGCACAGAATTCGAAACAGAATCTGCGAGAACGAGTTAGAGAAAGGGAGAGAGAGATGGCGAGAGAGCGCGCCTAACGAGAGAGTCAGACAACGAGAGATGCTATTGGCATGGTGCCAACTCGATGCTGTGGGGGAAGATTGTCCTGGCTGAAGTGACGAACAGATCCATCTCAATCGTGTGAGCCATTATTTTCGATTGTTAGAGAAGTGCAGCAGTATCGGTGCATTTATTTAAAAGGCCGTAGAAAGATTCAAGTTTACTGTAAATCAGCCAATACAGTCTGACCCCCCCCCCCATTTCGTTATAATAAGAAGAAATCGATATTTGGAAAGACTGAAGCTGCTTCCAACCTAATTTTTTATAATTTCAGTGGTCAGAGAAGAAGGAAGAGATTGAAGGTGACAATGATTCGGAATTTTTCTGATGAGGAAGAAACATAAGGTCGGAATGATTGGGGATCTCCAACGGAAGAAGATTGTACTGTATAATGACGGTAGTGGAGTAGTACGATACTTCAGAGTACTGTAGAACCGATTTGTTATTGCATGATTGTTTTTTTATGTACTATATCTATAAGTTTCGATTTGTTTGCATTCCAGAGCATGTTTATATTTGTTATTTTTGTTAGTGAGCATGTGTTTTCAATAATACTGTTTATAAGTACTATTCAGAGCTAATCCAGAGTGTTTCCTTTCAATATTATTTTTGGATAAGATACAACTATGATAAATCAATACGTTTGTCTTTTTGTGTTTGCTATCACGTACATTTTGTATGAAATCAAGCAGATAATTTTAAAAATAATATGAAAAAAAGGGAAACTAGATTTACAGTATGACTGCAAGCCAACATTTGAACGCTCTTTTCGGTCTCACCACGAAAACACGATATCGACAACTGACTTTGCCACATCGAATTCTGACTTTTCAACCTTTTTTCTTCCTCTATGACTTACTTTTGATGTCTTCTTTCACTTCCGCCGCTTCATTGAAGCGAAAATGCTTCATTCTATCATCGGATCAAGAGAATATCATTTGTGGTAAGTGCATTATAACCCCTTATTAGGGTTGCCGGAACAAATACCAAATACTTGGATCTCTCTCGCGTGACCTTTCCCTCATTCCAAGTGTGGAGAGAGATAGCCAGTGGGGTCAAATACTTGGCGGAGAGAGAGACAGCGAGAGTAAACAAACCAAGTATTTGGTTCTCTCTCTCCGTGACCTCCCCATTATCAAGTATCAGGCGAGAGATCGCACTCTCTCAAGCGAGGGAAACCAAGTATTTGGAACTTGAATTTGATCCGGCAACCCTACCCCTTATCTGTGTTTCTTAATAGGTCATTTGTTCTATTCTTCATTTTCCAGCCCATGGTCCCTTCCTTGAATCATTGAATGTGCCGGCGTGGGAACAAAAAGAGAGTAACCCGTTGGATACGCCAGTTCGAGTCAAGGTTTACCCGGTAAGCATCGTACTGTCTTCTCCTCTTTTTACATTGTTTCTGTGTTTATGCACCGCTCTCGTCTACAATAACTTTATTGCCTGTCAAACAAGATACTATTCCAGAACGTCTGCATAGATACTGTGATTCCACTGGGAACGACCGGTGAGGCAGCAACTTCGTTAATTTCTTCTCTTCACTGTTTTTTTCTTATATCGATTTATTTTTCAGTTCTTCAAGTACATAATTCTTTTCCCTTCAAAAATAACTATTCCCTTCAGACCATGTCATCGCTATTAGCGAAATTCATCAGGAGAAGCTAGGCGAAGACTATAAAGTTTATGCGAACTTGGTTCATGCGGCGGATCTTGCAGGCGGAGGTTTGTCTTTGTTTACCTCTCTGATTATCGAACCGTTGTTGATTCAGCGTCATGATGCTCGTTTCACTTATTCTGCTTTGCTTTGGCGTGCTAGTCAACGTATATTATTTATTTATTTGATACACCCGCGAAAGTTGTTACGGTAAGAAACTAAAAAAAATAAAGATTAAAGAAAGGATAAAAGATGATCAGAATTTGGGTAGGGAAGGAGGGGGAGCGAATATTTAGTAGTTATGGGATTTATCGATTGTTTGCAGGCTACGGTCTCACTCGTTGTCGTATCGTAATCCTCACTCAACCGTCAACTGAGCAGCCCGTGCAGCCGAAAGTCGCCTTCGTACCCGAATCAAACAGGGTCAGTTCATTTCCAATTTTTAGGAGCTATTAGAAGTAATTAATATTCGAACTAATTAATCTGCGACTCTGTCTTTTTTCTGTTGTAGTTACTGCGCTAATTATATATGGGCGCACACGTCGGTTCAAGGAGTTCATTAGAGAGAACAGAGTGATCGAAAAATTCAGCAATAATTTTGCCGAGAGGTGAGAGGAGTGTCTTACTTGTCATGCAAAGTATGCTAATCATGACGTACCGTGAATATTTGCATCAAACTTTAGTAGTTCTCGGATTGTCTAGCCAGGTTTATTTAACGGCTCCGATCTCCTCTCTATTGCTAGTTTTGAACTGGCCTGAACCGACGTGCACAGGGATCCCTCTTACCGCCTGCACGGGTGTCGTACAAATGTTCCCTAGCCTAAATTATTTTTTTCAAAAAAATCCTCTATTTTCCACACAGCCCACTGCAATTATATTCAGAGTAAATGTTGTTGTTGCTAGTGGGAAACAACTCAAATTCATTTGCAGCTTCTCGTTCTTTCTGGTGCTTCTCTGCTCATTATCGCCGTCGAATACGATGATCAGAAGTACACTGCATTCACGCTGCGCGAGTACGCCACGTTTGAATGCAAGTGAGGTTGCATTCAGTGTCCCCCTCTTTCTACAGTAGTTCATTACAACTCCATTTAACTTATTTATTATTTCTGTCCTTTCACTATGCATTTTTCAGCACGTTAAAGAATTATATTTTATTGATTGATGTTCGCAGGTCAGAAGGTCCCGACGCGTCCGCTCCGATGGTACCTCTCTTCGTATCTGCCCTCGACTCTCACTTCGACTGTGTTTATCAAAACGGCTCCCGAGTTTTCCTCGTTCGTTTCCAGAAGAAGAAACAGAGGAAACGAGAGACGACGATGACGTATGAAGTCAGCGCACTCGATTACAAGGTACGGTATTAGGGATTACGGTTCGGTATTCGGTCTATGGTAGTCTATTTTTTCTTTGACTCTCTTTGTCTTATCAACCGTAAGGTAGATCTCTCGTCCAAACTGCCGTAATTCGAATACCGAACTATAATCTTTATACGGTGTACATGTGTACGGTAGGTCAAAGTCATGTGTCCGTGAGATTACTGTAACGGCGAAACAGTTGGGTACTGTAGATCAATGGGTCGGCCACCGTCGTGCACATCATTGCCGACATGTGGACTGCTCTGATCGGGACGGAGAACGCGTTCTACGTCACAACCACCACAATAGTCGGGTGAGTGATACCGATTATTTTAATTCCCATTTCATATGTGGTTAGAGTACTGTAGTTTTGCGGATACTGGTCTATTTCATAGATCGTATCAGCTAACTTAATTGCAGCTACCCTTAATGACAGATAATTAACGAAAGTCATGGTTGTTGCTTATGTATATTGAAGAATGATGGATAATTGCAGGAAGCGAACCAGCCAGAATAGATGGCAGACCAGTCCGCTGTGGGTTTTTTTATTTTACAAAAATAAATACATAAATATTTACAATACTTGCTTTGCCACCTTACAAGACATGTTCTATAATTATATTTATATTTATTATAAGACCTACCGTAATCGCATACGTCTCCGTAATGAATGTTCTCTCTACAGCGCAGTCTGTGATGTGACAGAGTCGATCCTTCACATATCAGTTTCCGATCGACCAACGTTGAAAGCGGAAGAGAGGACGGTAGTCACCATGGCTAGTACGGTAAGTAGGCGACACCGTTTTGTGATTGTTTTCATCTAGACACTCTTCTCGATCAATCATTGGGTGTTGTAGTTCAATGGGGGTTTTTTCGCACTTGTGGATACATATGATCGATTTATTTACCTCGTCCTAGCAAATCTACCGTAATCCCTGCTCATTCAGTGTATTCGTCTGTGGGGCGTGACGCGTAGCACACTGGCTGCTCGGGGATTCGTCGACTTGTCCAACAAGCCGATGATTACGTGCACGCTGGTCTACCGAATGGCTACGGTAATGTTTAATTAGAATCCGACTCCAACTTTTTTCATAATGATTAGACGATGACAAATGGGATCACGACGATTGATCTTCCGATTTACTGATTTCCCATATCGTATCCCCCATCAAATACTGTATATTACTAATTCACGTTACACAAATTATCTCATTGCGCCATCAGGCGTCGATAAAACATATAAATGAAATGTGGTTCAATCGTATGAACTTCAAGGTCGTTCCCGTAAGGAGGGTCTCATTCTATTGCTCGACACTCTCAACAGCCGTCTCGAAGCGCACCATTGCACCAAGCGAGACAAGGTATACTGTAGCCGGGAATGAGTCGAGGTGTACTCTAACCGGGGATGAGACAAAGTGTACTGTAATCGATTGACCATATATGCTGTAATCGTATGTACAGATATACTGGGATCAGGTATAATCAATTGACCGTAATCATTATTTGCTCAGAGGACTGGCCGCGTCCTGCGTCAATGCCCCTTCGGTGACTGTGTGAAATTTATCGCGCTGGAATTGCACATTCTGAAGTGTCAGGAGGTGGAGAAATGCAATTGTAAGCGAATTAACCTAATTTGCTATAAGATTATTACGTTGTTCTCTATTATCTGTTTGTCCCTTGATAATGATCCGGGTGACATAGTCAAATTTGTTATGTTTTTTTCCTGCTTGGATTAGGTGCTTTTTTCGACACAGCGTGAATTCTTTTAGACCCCTGCTGCAGAATTTTCCGTATGAGGGCGCATTTCTCAGCTGAGGATGTGAAACGGATCTGTGAGACTAAGGGATATCAATGTGAGTATTGCTTTATTTTGTTTTGTTTTTAAATTCATTTCTTAGTTGTTTTTTTTCTTCAATCAATCGGTGACTGTGTGAAATTTATGGCGCTGGCATTACACATTCTGAAATGTCGTTCATTCTGACATGACAACACTATTCAATCATGCCAAAACTTGATTGAATAGTAGTAAAATGTAATATTATGGAGCAGCATGATATTTACGATGTCACGGCTAGGTGGTAAAGACATTGTGCGTGTGAGAGAAGTGGAGCAAGTGAAAATAGTTCAATAACGGGATAGTTTTGAGAGAGAAAAAAATGCTTTTTAGGCGATACTGCGGAGTTGGAACAAGTCAATCGCATCTTCGACGTGATCTCTCCCGCAGAGAAGAAGGCAATCAATGAGAAGGTGAGGGGTACTGTTACACAGTACTACTGTACCACACGGGGCATACCGTAAGCGTGCAACGTCGGAGGTATCAATTAATTTGAAGAGAAAAAAGGAGACAGTTTTATTGTGTTGTCACTTACCAAGCTCAGCTGCCAGCTACACTTATCAACACTATGATGACTTTTCATGTTAGAGTATAGTTTACTTATTATTTTTCAGCTTCCCTGCCACGATACGAAGGCGTATGAACTGCTTGTGATTGCGTGCGAAGCCGGAGATGTCATGGTGGGTTCCCGCCGACATAGGGCAAATTTAGTTCTCGGTATTTCGTGCAGAAATGCCTAAAATCGCGTGTCAAAGTGCATATTGCCCAATTTTCGATAAATTTGTCAAAAAAAAGTTATCAGAAGTGCAGGAAATGTTTTAAATTTTTGTTTGCCGACATGGCCTGGACGCCATGTTGAAGTGCCTATCCTCGCTAGCGAGAACCGATGTGACCTATGCTCTACCGTACTCTTGTAGTTCCTCGACGTCGATTCCTACCGTACGTATTCACCGCCACAGTTGCTCACAATGCAGCCAGACTACAGTCAGGATATAGTCGTCAGTTATCAGTATATTTTAGATTCTATCGATTAATAAAAACAAGTTCGCAGGCGTTCTGCCCAGCTTACACAGCAGGAGGACCGTCAATCGATAATCTGTTCGGAATCTACGCTCTGACCGCACAAGGACAGCACGTATTCCGATCATTTAGTGGACCCGACAACAAGATTGTATCCACTACAGTCATTGCAAGTGAGTACTGAAGGAATACGGTAGAATGATATGAGAGTACGGTAAATTGCAGCTGACGTCATCGATCAGTGCTCGTACGTCTCCCCGTGTGGACATACTGTAGTGGTAGCGTATGGAGAGAGGAGCATCCATCTGAGTGAACATCGCCCATATTGGGAGAAGAGAGGTTTGTATTTCTTTCGTAGTATGTTATATGTTTTTTGATTGACTATTTATATAATCCGGTATTGTGTTCAATCCACCGCAACCCTTCTGGCACTAATTTACTTTACCGGATCAGGCATCCCTTCAGTCCTGTCACCAGACCTGTCACACAGTGAGATGATGAATGAGAGAATCAATCTATTAGAACGGGATGCCTGGTCCGGTAAAGTGATCCAGTGTCACCACCTATTTTCCATCTACCGTATTCTTCACAGCGCCTCCCTGTCTCCTCTCCATTTCTTCTCCAATCTCTCGCTGTTTCGTTCACTCTAATCACATCGTTGTATGCACGGACGAGAAAATCGTGAGCTTATTTTAATTAATAATAACAGCTATATATAAATATTTTTATCTTATTTTTAATATCAATATCTAATATTTAGGTATTTTTGCATACGTGGAAGCTATTAGACGACGGTGAATTTGTCGGATTTGCACTCAAGAGATTCGATATGCAGGACGGAGGCTGGTTTTGAATATAATATTTCATTTTGCTGATTAAATTGCAAAAAAATCCTATACTTTATTGACTGTTCATTTCTGATAGTGTTCCTTTCATTGTTCGATTACTGTCTTCGCAGTTTGCAGACAGTTAGAGAGTGCGCTACGATCATGTAACAGCGATCGTCTCACCATGAATTTTATTTTGGAATTTTTCCCTGACATAGTATCACAAATATATCCGTTGCAGGTATCTCAGCGTATTGCGAAAGCGGGCATCGCAATGCAGACGTAACTATATTTTGGGCTATTTATTATAATATTTTTAAAAATGTATATATTTTTTAAAAATTTTATTCTATATTTATGTCTTCCAGAAGAATCTGCATCTATCGATCGTTGGCACCTCGAATGGTCGTGTCTACAGTATGAAAGTCGATAAGGTGGAAGAGGGCACTCGAAAGTTCGACGATCTACAGGCTAGTCACGAATTAACGAATATTGGCAGGTGATTAAGGGTTACATAACACTGTATTGATTTCCTACGAATACCATCCGTGTGATATTTGTAACGTGTACTGTTACAGTCTTTGATCGATTCGTCTACTCCGGAGCAAGAGTTCGTCTACCGAGAGGTACGGTAGCAGAATTTTGTTTGTTTGGTGGAAAATAAAAAGTCGAACAGGTCTCTGTTGTCAAACCTCTGTTGGAATTCCCCCACTTTTTGACCGAAGGAAGAAATCACATCTGTGTTTCAAGGGACCTAGGAATGTATCTGATCTACCGTACTCTCAGGACCTGTCTACTCCATTCATCGAATCGGATAATGAGCGAATTGTGAGCATCGCTACTCGATCGATTGATAATGATAAGAATGAATTGGTGATTCTCGGAGCGAAGGGAACTGTCGTTCAATGCACGCATTCTGTAAATGAAGGTATGCACTTTTTAAAAAAATCGTTTAAAAGTGCCTAATTTCCTTCTCAATACTGTAAAGTAGTGCATGAAAACTAGACAGAGATGTATTTACGAAATGATACACGTTTAATTTTTTCGCGTGTTTATGAAATCAGTGCCGATTAAGGTTATCAAATCCTTTTTTCCTGTATATTTTCCGTCTTTCTACTTCTCGATCACTATTTTTACCCTTCCTATTACCTGTAGATGTGACGGTGGACGAGGTTAACTCAGCTGGCTCCGACTCCTCCCTCCCCCTAACCTACCGTAATCTCACTCACATTCGTGGGAGGACACCAACCGACGGTACCATTGTCATCGTAGCGCATGCGCCGATTTCGGTAGACGAGGACGAGGAGATTGTCGGCATTACGGTAAGAAGGACATCAATTTTCGTTTGCCCACAAAATAAGTGATCTAATTATGTCCCAAGACGTACCGTAGATTATCGATTGGATCGATTGATAGCCAATGTTCAACGACTTTAGCAGATTACTCAAATGCTCGTACCGTTACAGGATGTGAAATCGATCGATCTCCGACTATTGGAAGTGGAGACAGGAGAGGATTTGCTCACAGTGCGAATTGAGAGGAAAAACGACGATATGAGTACGGTAGGTCAATATTATTGATTAGTCGTTGCTGACACATTTCATAATGAAAAAACAGTGCAATTCCACAAATTACATATAACAATATAGGATTGGTCGATTGATATTCGTTGCCAGGTCTGTTGTGACGATGTGTTCATCCACAGATCGATGGGCAAGGGATTTGATGCAATCAGTCTGCTCACTCTGCACAATGGAAAGATTGGTGGCAAGAAGAAGTATAGTGTGAGTGATGAATGGTGCATTTAGTGTCTTTGGTATAGTCTAGATCGATCTATAGATCGCCCCTTCAGAATGAAATGATCACTCAGCTAGCCTTAAAACGAGAGAATATTTCATTCCGAGACTGCGATCTAGGTCATTGAAATCAAATTACCATAATTTCGGACTTTGTCATCATCAATCCTACGAATTATTAATTTTTCTTTGCTTTCTAGGTTGCTCAAAACGTTGATAGTACGATATTCCTTCTTATTTTCGAAACATACGATTTCCTCTTGTAAAGTGGCGATGAATAATTCTGCATGAAGTAGTACTATCTTAACTTTTAAGAAGTTTATCTTCCATTTCTATTCCTGTTCAAATTCTCAGATTGATTCGGTGGCTCGCTTTGATGCAACTCTTGAGAGAACGGAATTGAATCAGCTGGTGCAACACTCCTGCATGGCGAGTAGTGTGAGTTGAGAAAAACTCCAGAATTTATGTCCAGTACAGATGACCACTCGAAAAGTCAACAATTAAAATAACAAAGCGTTTCGACTCTATTTCGGAACAGATCTATATTTCGTTGTTATTCGAATGGTCAACACCAATGTCCAGCCTGGACCCCGGTATAGTTTCATCGTGGAATCAGACAGGGATGTAGCGTGGCAATTATGTTGGATTAAGGATATCGGAAACACTATACCGGGATCCGGTCTGAAAATATATATGAGGACAGGCGTAAGATGATGGGCATCAGGTAGTGGTTTACCGATCATTGTGCAATCATCAATATGTGATTTGCAGCCAAGGGACATCTTCACATCATCGTCCATTGATGGTCAGTGTCACTCACTTTTTTCCTTAGTGTTCTACTTCTACAAAGAGAATGGCGGATGATCGAGTGGCGTAAGGCGCCGCTTACCGAACGAAGGGTCATGAGTTAGATCCCCGTCCATGTTCACCAAGCCTTCCATCCCCTCTGTAGTGGTAAAATTGGTAGCAACTTTGATTGCGAAAGGTAGCGTGCCCAGAAGCCTGGTCAGCAGGGGAGACGTAGACCTCGTTAGCAAACCGGCCTTACGAGTGAGCCCCGGCAGAGTAGCCGCTTGTCGATATAAATTCCTCTTGATCCCGGCAGCAACTTCACCTTTTTTTTCTTATGGTTGTTATTTCCGATATCCGAGCACACAAAATACCGATCTTTTTTACGGAACTTAAGACTTATAGTAAAACAACTGAATAACGAGCACAGAAGCGCTGTACCTTAATGCCGCTTTGGATAGGTGTCGTTCGAATGTTTCCAGCACCTTGTTGAGTGGTGTCGGGTGCGAAAAACTGCGCATATACTCTTCTCTTTAGTCTACGCTTTCCATGCATCAACTGGTGGGTGAAAAATCACCTATCCAGATAATATTTTCGAATTTCTATAACAGAGAAAGAGATACTCAACCCAAAATTTGACTTTTTTCTAACTGAAAGAATCGTAATCTCATAAATCACGCTGCATTTCGATGTTTCGTTCACTTAGGCTTTTGACCACTGGCTCTTGCGCCCCATCCCCCCCTCCTTCTCTATAATAATATCTTTCTTTTCATATATTCGACTATTTAAGTAATTCTTGACGCACCGTTGTGGTGTACGATAAATAAGTAAATCTTGCAGGAGACACTGGAGTTCGTAGGTCGCGTGTGATTGTGATTGACTTTGAAGTGGGCGTGATCGAGTCAACTCTCACTGCTAAAAGTATTGCAGTTTTATATTCATTTGTAATAATACTAGCTAAATTCGATGATAATACAATACGTTTTCGAATTTTCATATAGCAAGGCTGTCTGAATGTTCTGCATTAATCAAATGCAGTGTGTTTAAGTCTGACTAAAGTGTAAATGTTGTCCGGTATCGTAAACGGACGTCTCAAAAAAGTCCTAAATTCGTATCTCATAAAACAGAGTGGAAAAAATTTCAGGCGCTGTGTGCTTCTCAAGGGACACTGATCCGGATGTGAAGTATGAGGTAATTAACCGTGCTAATTATTTACGATTATTCTTTTCAATTACTCTGGTTTCTCTCCACCCGTAGTACCATTAGTATCTCCACTAGTTGCTCACATATAGGGTAGACTACTAGTGCGCGCACTGGTGGTACTACTGGTGGCCCCGTCGTACAGGTGCTACTATTACTGGAATCGAGCAATATGAATGTGCTTTATCAATCGAATTTTGCAATTATACGATACAATAGTGATGGTACGATGGCTAGTAGAGCTTCTATATGAGGTCAATATCCTTCTTCAGGCGAATAGAAAGCTCTTCTTCAATAGCAGCGAAAATAATCAGACGTATCATCGATATTCTCCTCTATGTCTCCAGAAACGTTAGAGCAGCCTCTGAAAGGCACATTTGAAACAAAAAGGACTAACCTGCATTCTGTGGACATAGTTCCAGCATAGTAATGTAGAAAACCTCCGTATTTCAAGTGAAAAAGAGCGGTAGTTCAATCTGAAGACATACGATTTAATAATGGCAGAAGTAGAACCAACTCACATTCTTATCGAAGACACTTTTGATCAAATGGAGTTTCCCAATATTAGGCAGCGATAAAGCAAGAAATAGACGTGACAATCGATAAACCAGCCAAACAATTGAAGAAAACGTTGAAATGTGCAATTCCGCACTAGCGCACTTCTCGAGCGCGCCAATTCACCTAGAGCGCGCCAGCTGAACTGGTGGTACTACTAGTGGATGCAACTGGTGGTACCACTAGTGAGATGAGTCTACGATATGCCCGCCTCAGCAACTGGTGGTACTACTCGTAGAAGCCGCTGCACTAGTGGTACTACTGGTAGAGAGAAACCAGAGTATTTAGGGGGGACTCCACCAGGACTAGTAATTTCGTGTGAGTTCGTTGTAGATTGTCGACATAGGAGTCGGTCGGTGACGATGTTAATTACCTAGTAATGAGGTAATATCGTTCTTTGTATATTGTATACAATGCAGCACTCTTGCTCGGACTTCCTCTCGACGCCCAATCGTTCCTTCCTTCTCATTGGCTGCAAGGGAGGAGAAGTGCTGCTTCTGCTACTGCCTCCACCCGGTAAGAAACACAACTTCGTATATTATATTTATAAAATAATACTATCATGCCAAATGTCAAAACACGGAATGTCCGGTGTTTACCAAACTGGAACGCTGGCGATTTTTGAATGTTCTCTCACTTTCGGTAAACACAGGAAGTTTTTGATCGGATCATTTTATAAATGTAATAGAAAGGTCTTGGTTTGGAGGGTTATTTTTGTTTCAGCTGATGCAGATGCAGATGAATATATCGAATCAAGAGTAATTGTGAAGGAAGAAGAGGCAATCGATGAGGTATTTATATTATTATCAAAAATATATTATGCAATAATATCATGAATATTTCGTGCATGTCAGGTCGCAATCTTCAAGGGAGCAGAAGTCGATATCAGAGAGAAGAATACGATGATGTTTGGTGTGCTGGCACAAGGAATTGTGAAGTGAGTGACAAGCGGGATACGGTAGGCTATGGGCGGTCAATACAAGAACCACAAGTGAATGACAGATTATTTAAATTCTTGGAGGAATGCTCACATCCCGATTTCACACGATCCCAAGTGCCCCATTTTTTGTTGTTACAAAATTGCAAAATCGATACTTCAAGCCCCAAAATTTCAGGTTTCTTGAAAATGCATAGCGCCCCGGGTGCTCGTGCCCACGCCTGACAAGAGCAGACAATCAATTTTCAGAGTTTTCACCATCGCACTGGTTGAGTATGAAGTAGTGGTTATGGCAACTTGTGACGTCAGCAGAATCGACGGCCCGCTTTATTGTATCTCGGTAGGTGAAGGGGAAAGTGGCTGTAGAACAGTGGTACACCTTTTCGTTGTCTATAACACACCACTGGTTCGGTGCGAAGTTCTGCAACTGCGAAATTAGTGCCTTTGATCACGCATTTCGTTCAGTAAATTTTTTTTGAGTCCGGGCCTTTCAAACACTATCCGCACCGGTTTTTTGGACCAGAAGTTATGCGAAATATATAGATCTTGCACCGATTTTACCGCCATCATTCAGTTAATTTTGCTGGGAAGTCAACGAGGATCTCACGATGTCTGGCTGTTTGGTGATACTCAAATGATGGTGTGGAGAGGAAACGAGGGACAATTCGAGAATGGAGATCTGGTACAGGTGGGCTTTCTCGCTTTTTTTAGCAACTTGCGAAATTCACACAAAAAAGTATTTTTTTACAAAAAAAAACATTTAAAGCCATTAAGTTATTGTTAACTGCAGATCTTCCGGCATAGTATACGATTTTTCTCTCTCGAATTATTCGGTAGACGAATCAATGATCTACAAGTTCGAAATGCGCTCGTTGTCGCATCTGGTTAAGGTATATTTTCTCAGCCGAGTCCGACCGGTCTCGAGGAAACGGTGGCATTTATGGGCGTTACTGTGAAGGGAATCGAGGACGAGGAGGCTGCAGAGGGTGCGTTGAGTTCACACATTGAATTAACTTCGAATGCGATTCCCGAGGTACAATTTCCAATTACGTTTTGCTTTGTTTATCGACTTGTAAGAGGGGTTTGAATCGCCATTATCGATTGATTTAATCATCAATTTGATTATCAGGAATCGGAGCCACCTGTTCCTCGATCGATCTGGTGTGTGTGGGAGCGTGTGATGGACAGATCGGTGGTTGGTGCACGACACGGGTGAGCGGTGCAGAATGCATTCATCAAATTAAGCCAACAAGCCTCTCCCACCCGTTTGAAATACCGCCGTGCAACCGCTTTGCAACTCTTGCGTTTTTTTCAGTGAAGAGAGATTATTTTTCATGGGATGAACGTATGCGGTAGTGGGTGGTACCGATTGGCGGACAATGAAATCAGATTAATCAATAAGTGATAAATCAGGAAATAATCGATAATCGTATTATTCTTGTCAGCATGGACTCGTGCCTCTGAGAGTGCAATCCGCCCCTTTTGACGCAGTGGGAGAAATGATCGAAGGTAGACATATGTCTCTCACCAACTAGAAACATTAAAAAGTCAACTGTTACGGTAATTATTGCTTAACTGTTAGTTCACTCTTCAACCCTATTTATTCGTGCGGATAAATTCGTGATGAAACGTTATAAAATATTTGAGATATCGATGTCCAAGTGTTCGAGCCATTGACACGCGCTGACAATGACAAACTCGAGTTCGGGTGAGCGTTTGCATCAATTATCATATTTGGTTTGTGGTAACTATTCTAAAAAGATCTCCATGCGGAACGAGCGAAATAGATTTAGAAAACATCGATACTTAGACGGCACGAAGCTATTTTTTCCTTTTTTTATGGGCACAACAAGGGCGGATTGGATGCTATTTGGGCGGTGCATGTTAAATTATATTTTGTCGACGCCCGAGGGCGCAACGAGATTACGTATGAATCGTGAGGAAAAATCAGCAAATTATGACTCTCTATAGAGTAGGGGATAGGGGGTACGATAGCGGAAATCAGTGAATGGGTAGATCAATCGTCATATGTTATGGTATCATGCCTGTCTCTCTGTGTCCAGTATCCGTCTCTACACTCTCACTGCCCGTCGTGTGACAGTCAACGCCCTTCGAGTCACCGTCACAACGAGCGATGTCACTGTGAGCAGGGTAAGCATTTTTTATTCATCTTTTTTGAGAATTTTTTTTGATAAATACAACTTATATGTAGGGTCCACAACGTCCGCCCACTTCTCGCGCACCCGGATTTGACTAAAAATGAGAATTCGAGAGCACAAGCGTAATTCTAAACGATATGAGTCATATTATGGCTTGTTTTGGAGCTCTTGGAGAGCGGAATCGATTGCGCCTATATCAGGGATGATCAGAGAACATTAAGGTGTCGAAAAAGTGAAAAATATTTTTGAAATCGTCGAAATTGGGCTTAATAATGAACTCACAACTCCTGATATACCGACATATTATTCTCTTGATTTTTCGGGGAATATTACAAGAGAAAAAGAAAACAAAATCGGCGCCTCCGAATTGTGCTCTCGTTTGCAAAAATAGTGCGTGAAAATAGGGGTTTTAAGAGTACGAGAGTATCATCATTACGTTTTACTGTAAATAGCACTGGTTTATGCAAAGGGGGGACTGAACCCCCGACATCACGTTCACAAGGCAAACGCTCAACCCACTGCGCCATGCGAGCATATGGTTACACTCTGCAACTGCGCGTTATGCTCATGCACTCCCGCAGCGCTTTAACACGCGCAATCCTCCAAAATGATACGCCATACTACTCTCCATACCGTCATAAACTACTTATCTTCTGGCATACCATCAAAATATCTCTAATTAAGCGCGCTCTGCCCCTAGAAAGATGTGGGTATAGGCTCCGCCCCTCCCCCCTCTCGTCGCGTCCTCTCTCCCTCTCACAACAGTCGAAGCGCGCGTGGTTTTTGAGGTGTACCTCGGCTCAGAGATAAGATATCGACCTAAATCCAAAAGATTTATCTTAATCAGACATGTTGGCACAGTTTGACACTACATTCTACCCCAGCCAGTCACTTCCGCCGACCACGTTGTGGCCCCTACTTATATGGCAGAAATTTCACATGAATTCTAAGTGTAATGACACAGTGTCTCACGTTCTCTAAATTCGGGAACCCTCTCGCCCGCGAGGTGAAGTTAACACTATTTTCGATTGATTTTATCGAAAATGGTGTGATGACTGATGTTCGTGTTGCCCGTATTAAGTATCCCTCCGCACATGTGCGGTAACGGGGTCAACATTTCGAAATTGAAAAAAATCAACCGTTGGAATCACTGACATGCCCCGTTCTGTACGAACACTTGCAGATCTCCACCCACATTCTGCCTCATTTTGTGCGTGATGCCGACATATTCTCTGTGGAGTCCAGTCTTCTCACGCCTTCCTCCAACCCTGATAATGGCAAAAATGTGGCAAAGAGGTACGGTAGTTGCGAGTATGATTAATATCGGGTATCAGAGTCACTTGGTTCCAAACCTACAGAAGGGGGTCAGGGCGAGAGAGTGTACAAAAGTGAGAGAGTCCCTCTCTACTTCACACGATTTCTCACTCCAAAGCCCTTACTGCAGGATTGACTGGCCTGTGGAATGGTGTGTTAGTTTGTTTACATGGCCGGCGCAAGTCGAAATAGCCTTTCTTGTTACGCGATGTGCTATTTCATCGTATTATGAAAGCTGAATTGTTCTCAGAGAGGATCTTCCTCAACGAATCATCGTCGCTGGTGAGAATGACTACGAAGTGCTGCTGTTGTGTCCGAATAAGATGAAATATGGAGAAAAGAAGAAGGTGAGACAATCTTCCGATCAATAATCGTTTGTTTACAGTAATTTAATTGTAGAACTAGGGAAAGATCAACGAGCATGCTACTACAGTAACTTTTTCAGGTGGAGTCTGTAGCAGCAACAGCAGCTGTGGACAATTGAGCGGGTACTGAAGGAGAAGAAAGTAACTGTGGATAGGTATAATTATCGATTTAGTTGTGTATTGATTTTCCATTGCATGGTTAGTTTTGTCCGGTTGTATGCTTAGCTTGATTTTTTTTATATTTGTGAATACCTTTTTCAGTTCTAAATATATGCATGAGAGTCTCTTCGAATATTTAGAGAAATAGATGAGTTGTAGAGCTTCGTAAATTTATTGTTGAATGTGCACTAATTTTTACTGTAGGTTTACTACCGGTGTAGATCGATGTTTAGCTTTATTCCTACAAGAAACCAATAAATAAAGTTTGTTTATAAAATAATTCACACAAAATAACACACAAGATCGGAAATTATAGCGAGCAAATGAGAGTTTGAAATGTAATCGAGTTTTGATGATTTTGAATGGAGGGGGGAGAGTAGGGTGGGAATGAATTGATGAAAGACTACATTGGTTCAGTCGGTTCAGTTTGGGTCGACATGTGGATCATCTCAATGGGATTGGTATTCACCTCCACTTCGTTTTCTTCTTGCTCGAACAATTTGACAAATTCGGTAAACGTTCGACAAAAGGGACAATTTAGGTACGTGGAGCCATTAGCAATCGTTAGTGTACACTTTTCACACGCCGAGTGACCGCAACGCGTGAAGACGGAGCGGCGACGCGGATGATTCGCGAAGCAGATGCCACAGGCGCGTGAGAAGCGGATGACCGCACTGTAATACACGAAGAATTAAGTATGTAAACCTGCAACTGGAAAAATCGGTTAGAAAAAAAGGCAAATGAGTTAGAAACGGGAGAAACAGTTTTAAAACGACTGCACATTTTTCGAGAAAGTTTTTCTTTGATTTTTTGTTGATTTAACTTGGAATTCCAGAAATGAAGTAATACACTGCTCACTATCCATGGATGACAAAACGAAAAAGGAATTCCGGCATCAATACAGCAAATAATTATTTAACTACCATTTGCTTGCGCAATTCACGTGTTGAATGATAGTTTTCACTTCTAAGGATTTTAAATAACTAATAAATGCCATCAACAAATTAGTAACGGTTATCTTTGCATAACTTTTTATTGCGCCCTTGCCGGCATGAATGCCGTTTTGCCATCCCTACTGCTCACCTCTCATCGTTCTCTTCTTGTTGCTGCGACTGCTCCCTCTCCTGCTGCAGCTGCTGCGGCTGCACGGGATCTGCAGCAGCTTCGAATTGTGGTTGTACATATCTTCTTATTAGTTCATTCCCATCCTCCACGAGAATTTCCTCTGACGAGGAAAGATAAAGGAGATGACGATTACGCCTAAAGGATGAGAAGAGGGACGGCTGTTCGACCTCATCAGGCTCATCCCACAGCGACAAGTTGCGGTTACGGTTCTCTCCGACCGGTGCAGCCTGCGTTTCTGCAGCTCTGTGCTGATGCTGCAGCTGTCGTGGCTGCAGGGGATCTGCAGCAAACGACGGAGGTTGTTCCAATCTCCTTATTCTTCTCGGTCGATCCTGATGCCCATCGAGGCTTTCATCTGACGAGACAAAATCCAATAACGAATTCCGATAGAATGACTGGTATGGCCGTTCGACATCAGCTGGCTCATTCCACAATGACGAGTAACGGTAGTGATTCTCTGCGACCGGTGCAGCTCGCGTCTCTGCGGCTTGGTCCCGATGCAGCTGCGACTGTGAAAGGCTGCGACCAGCCGCGATCTCTTCCAGTAATCTTCCTCTCCGAAGATTCTCGAACCTCGTATTGACGGAGTCAGACGAGTTTCGATTGCGGATATTGGATAAAGAAGGGCGGGATTCCTCGGCGACTCTTTCCTGTTGCAGCTGCTGCTGCCGCGGCTGCAGGATATCTGCAGCAACAGCCGACTGCATGTCAAATCTGGGTACTCTTCTCGTTCTTCTCCGGGCGTTCTCGAGACTCGCCATAAATTCAGATGCGGATGGGTATTGGTCATGAGAAATGGACGAGAGTGAGCGATGTCCCCGATCTCTTGCATCAGGCCCATCCCCCGGAGAGGAGTGTGGGTAAGAGTTTGCGGAGACCGGTGCAGCCCGCGTCTCTGCGGCTCTGTCCCGCTGCAGCCGCCGCTGCTGCTGCCGCTGCTGCACGGGATCTGCAGCAGCTTCCGGCTGTCGTTTTTCCAATCTTCTAATTCTACTCGAAACAGACTGGGGTATTACGTCGCTTTCCTCCGACGAGAAATGATCAAATTCGGAATTCCGATCACGCCGAATGAATGAGGGTGGGAGATATCGCTGTTCGGCATCATCAGGCTCATCCCATAGCGACGGGTAGCGGTACCGACTCTCCCAGACCGGTGTGGCCCGCGTCTCAGCGGTTCTCTTCTGCTGCAGCTGCAGCAGTCTTGACTGCAGGAACTCTGAAGAATCCTCAGCTGAATAACGTGGATGTGAAGCATTTCTTATTCTTCTTCCTCCTCTCCGGTCATTCTCGCGACTTGAGTGAAGATCAATTGGGTTGGGCGGGATTGGGCAGAACAATGGACGATATCGCTGTTCATGGGGCTCATCCAACAGTGAGGAACGCTGGTAAGTGCGTGAAACTTCACCATCACTCCAGCCTCGCAGCCACTCGCTTTCCTCTTGTTGTCGTGCGGCAAATGGAGCTGTCATATATGCATTCCCGGCCGAATTTGCAAACGAATGGGGCCTCTCGTTGTGTTGTTGGTTTACGCGTTGGGTAGCTGCCAATTCGGATTCTCTTCCTGCACGACGATAATGTCTTCGTCTCTCTTCCCATTCTCTGTCGATACCCTCTCGGAAAGAATCCCGAGTAAAATCGAGTGGAAGGGGAAAGGAATGAGAGGGATTTGAAGCAGATGACGATGGAAGATTGGCAGGTGACAAGTCTAAGTCGGCGAATAGAGGAAGAAGATCGGACTCCTCGGTTGTGGACTCAGGAGTGAGGGAATCGGAGAAGTTGGAAGGGGAAAATTCCTGCAAAATTGATAATAAATTAGATCGTTATGTGCAGCAAATCTATAGTTTCCTTTCTGGGTTTTTGTCCCTTTAATTTTTGATTTTTCGCAGAAGTAATGCGTTCACTGTAGGTTTCCGCAAGAGAGAGACAGCTCGAAGCAATTATCTATTCTCACGGTTTTTACTTTTCGAACGGTACCATTTCGATCTCTTCACCATTGATTCCACAACTCATAACTGAGAGTTGTAGGCAAAGTGAGCAGAGGCGTTTCCCATTATTCGCCAATCAATCAAAGAAGACATTCAAAATATGATGAAAAATCGTGGGAGACGTCTCTGTCTCCGCTATTGTGGGGAGGACATAATCCATTTCCTTTGTTCTATGCCTCCCCAAATGGAAAGCCCTTGCGGAACCCTAGTTCACTGACTCACTCCATTCTAATGTTCTTTGAAAAAAACGTTGAATTGTCATAATAAATAATTAAACTAACGGCTCTTTGCTGGAAGTCGTCGGTAGAATTTCCGTTTGGAGAATTGGGCATGGCAGAATATGAAAGGAAGGAAGACGAGAAGTGACGTAACTGATTTCACAGGCAAGGAAATTTGTTAATGAAGATTGGGGGGGTGAGGGGACGCTATCTAACAACGCCCAGGAAATACGCCTATAAATCATGAAAAAAAGAATGCTAAAGGATGGCGTCGCTTATGTTCTACAGTAGACCAGGAACCGGGAAAATATAAATACGAACATGCTACAACAATATGTAGCATTTTCATTTTCAGGCGAAGGCCGTAGCAAAAGCAGCAAAAATGCACGGGTACTGTGCAAGAGGAAAATAACTGAAGACTACGGTAGCTATGTTTATCGATTTAGTTTTGTATAGCTTTTAAATTGCATGAACAGTTTTATCCAGTTGTGTACTTCGTTTGCTTTAGTTTTTTTATTTGTGAATAACTTGTTGAGTAATATGCATGATTAAAATGGAAAGGAAGATGACTGGAGTGACATTGAGAGATGGCTATTCGCTTATCGATCACAGAAATAGATTGACGGAATGTTTTGACTGCCTCCCCTCGATTAGATTAGTCGAAGTAAATTATACATACATAAATATCTGTGCTGAGTACCGTTGGTCGTGTTCGTGTTGGATGGCGTTGACATGGTTTGATAAGGAAGATTAATTAGTGGATGGAATATAAGGAATGGAGTGAGTTGACGGTGGTGCAAATATCTCTTGCAAGTAGACTTTTTATAGGAGAAGAGAGGTCTTCCGACGATAAGTGGAAAGAACTCTTTTAATGGGAAATTGCCAGAAGGCAGCTTATGTTGCGCACTGGAAGTATCGTAATGAAAATAACGTCTACTATTGGTTCATGGCGTTCTTGGCAAAGTTCCATAATGCATTCGTGGCGTACCGTCGCCCATTTTTCGCACTCTTTGAAAGTATTTCCTCGCTAGACTACTTTGTAGAGTGCGTTATTCGGGTCGGGTAATCGGAATTTGCGCTAAATGAGCTGGCCCGTGTACTTCGCTTCAATTACCCGTGTGCTTTTCAACTCCGGCACACATTAAACTATTTTAATGGCAACGAAAATGTTGCAAATTTTAGTTATAGTATTTAGTTTAATAGGAGGAAAGCGCAATCTGTTAGATTCGATTTTTAACTTTTGCCGTATCATAAATATTTTTGGTCACAGTCTTCTTTGGAGGAGATATTCTCAGAGGAGAGAGATATAGTGGCCTCCTGGTAATTTAGATTGATTATTATGATTTTAGTTATCGAATTTGGACATAAAAAAGAAGAAATATACGACCTCAATGTAGGGACCCCCAAAGGCGCAATGAAAGTAAATCTAAAATTCCATTTTTACCATTGTTGGCTGCTGACGATCTAGAGAATCATTGTTCTCATAGTTAAATTCACGCAATTTCTATTATCATTTAACAAATAGCGTTACAATTAGGGTACTTTTCTGTAGCCGTGAAGCTCTTTTAGCGCGACCGCAACGTGCTGTACGCTGGGTCAACTAGACTTCGCTGAGTCAGATCAGTCGTTTTTAGTCCCCCTATCATTTAGTATAATTACTAGATTTGTTTTTGATAGCTGGTAGCCTTCAACGAGGCATCAGCCACGAATTGTTGTATATACTCAGTCTGAACTACGATCAATAACTGCAAGTGAGGAATTATTGAATGACCGATTTCATTTTAATTGCAGCATGTCGAAAACAAAACGTAGAACGCTATTTTTATGATATGTTGTAGAGCATGCATTGTAGATACCTCCCTTATCAAAGAAAAAGAGGCATTGAAAGAACCAGGCGTAATACAGCCGTAGACAGCGGAAATTCGTCGAATTGAGCAACTTCGAAACAGTATTGCAAAAAACGGCTGGGAGCATTTCCTCTTCATTTCCGCCATTTAGATGCGCAAGATGATGTAGAATCAGGATCCGAATAGATCATACTTGTCCCGGGGGGTCTGGAAAGAACTATGGCGCTTTAACTGCGAAGACACTGAATTTACCCTAAGTTTGGAAGCTCATAGCAAAAAACGGCTGGGAGGGATATTCCCAATCTACCCATACAACGATGCGCTTGGTGTTGCTGAATAGAATGGCACAAAGAATAGGGTTGTCCCGGGGGGTGGCAAAAAAGTTATGCGCGAAAAACATGGTTTTCACGATTTGAGTTCCCGCAAACGTAAAAAATACAGAAAGGATTCACTGCACCCTTACCTAAATGCCGGCTTTAAACACGGTTCGGTGGTCCCTACCTCAATGAATGTTTTCTGTGCGTGAAGATGCTACATTGAGCGGAGTACCACTCCCTGAGTCGGTGCGAGGGAGAAACTTTTCAAAAAAAGGGAGAAGAAAGCTTGTTTACCGAATACTCTGATTATACAACATACACGATATTTGGAGTGGCAGTGTGGCGGGAGTTTACAATTTTATTATGGAAGCAGAAGCGAATTTCGCTCCGGGATGAATGTGGTTCGTGGTGTGTCGTCAGTGGTGCGGTGCCTGGTGCGTCGGGTGCGGGCGACGTTTATTTGAGATGCACACCGTGCAGCACGAGATCTCCGCTGACGACAATTTTGTCGATTGAACGAGGAGAGACGACGTGATTGAAGACGCCCAGAAGAACATCGTTCACGTAGAACTGCGAATAGGGGAATTATCGATTTTCCGGATACCGTAATCATTTTATGATTTGGAAAATCAATAATTCGATTACCGTAAAGTTGTTCTCGTTGCAAGCGATCACGACATCGAACAGATTACTGGCAGTTTTCTTGAACGGAAAACCCGCTTCTGACGAGATCTGCGAAAAAATAAAGAATGTCAATTCTCACCATCTTCTTTTTATTTTCGAGAAAAAAAGGATGTTTTAGTTAGACAATATTTTATTTAGCAGTTACCTGATCCGCCGACCACTCCCCGTTGATGCACGACCGGCGAACGACTTTCTACAAAATCAATCAATATTTCCTGGTTACAGTACTTTCCAAATCGATGTCTGCAGTCGATTACCGTAGCTCTCACCTTTCTGGCCAGGAGTGGCTCAAAGTGGAGGGCGGTGTCGGGACCGGAGAGTAGATCGATAAAGAATGACGTCGGCTTTGCCTTGAGTTCATCTGAGAATGGCGTCATTTCCGGTTTTCGAAATTGCTTCTCACCGTCAACTTTGAATGTGCCCGAGACATGAAGTCGACGGCCGGGGTAGAGATTCTCCGGAATCTCCGCACTGTACGCGAGTGCCTGGATAATTTTAACAGTTAATGTGTGACTAAAAATGAAGAGAATATTGTTAATTCCATTTCGAATATATTTTATTTTTTTCAATTCTTCGGGACAACTTCTAGCACTCGAAGTGAACACATCGAAAGGAAATCATGCTTTTGAAACATATCCCAACTCTCGCATGAAGATATTAACAACATATTTGGCTTTGTTGCGGTGCTGACTCGTGTAAACTATTTATAAAACTTGAAAATTTTCTTACATTACCAACGCACCTTGCACCTAGTGTCAAGGATTGTGATCCTTGGGATGCTACTTCCCCCTCACTCTGTATTGATCTCTATGACTCATGCCATTCGATATCCCCTATCATCTGATAAGTAGGCGGAGTCAGATCCCAGAGCCGCTCGGCTCTGAGCGAGCGAGAGAAGCCCCGAGACGCCGATCCTGACCGGTCGGATCCCTATCCCCCTTTGTAACTCGCTTACGTATCGTGCTTGTACTGTATCGCTTCCAATCCCCAATCTATCCATATAAAGTCTATCTCGAACTTTGTCTATGTCCAAAACCACAGATACACGGAAATATAACTCTAGTTTTCTCAACTAATTAGTTTAAATTTATATTTTTGTCCAATTTTGATTATAATTGCTCTAACTGTCTCTATCCACCACGGTGTGATCGTCCTTTTTGACTATTTCATTTAATTTAAGCATCGTTAACGATCGAATTGATAAACTCACGTAATACTTGCCCTCCCAGCTGACAGATGCCAGTTGAATATCTCCATTGATGTAGAGATGAGAGACGGTGGAGAGGGGGCGATAATGGGCGAACGTCGCGACTAGAGTGTAGTCGATGAACACCTTCAATCAATCGATACATTATTTTAAAATTGGTTCCTAAGTAGTGTAGGTTCCACAATAACAAAGCTATGGAATCGAATTAACTTGTGTTTTTTCTTCTTGGAGGATCGGCAAAAAAGCGCTCTGCCCTCCACGAAATGCATATTTCGCATTTCAGTGAAACTCACATCATAACACTCCCTATGGCATCGCACTCTGATGTCGAAGTCGTCGCCCGCCACCCATTTGTGCTTGACGACACCTTCTCTGAATCATTGAAAGATTGCCTAGTGATAACGCAATGTTACAATTTCCATATGAGAGTGCTACATTAGGATGTAACTGTAGGAAATATTCGAATTCGAATAATACAAATGATGTACTGAAAATCATTTCGAAATATTTCTAAAATAAGTAACATTATTAATAATAAACCCTTACCGTCCCCACTCTCCATCTATGCATGCATTGAGGTAGACTCGTTTGGCCGCGACATCAACGCGCACAGAGAGAAGACTGAAACATTTCGTCATCACTAGGCAATCGATACTCGTAAATATACTCTACGTACTCATAGTATCAACGTAAATCAAATAATTTTTAAGTCCACTCAATTGTTCATTACTATAATTCGAGTCGGTTCTCACCGGTTATTTCACCTCAATTTCCAGAATTGTGATAGCGAAGAATCTCAGTTTTGATTCACTATTGTTAGTCAGCTGCTAAATAATAAGGCTCATTCGCTCATGCGTGTTTCCAATCAATTTTGTGTGGTATCCCTTGCATTCCAACTGGTGAATTCGCGGAATTTCGCCGCCCGCGCGTCAATAGAGGAGGGAGATTTGTAATTGAGCGCCGTCGATCTATCGTTAATCGGAGGGAGATTGTCGGTGATTTGAGTGTGGAACGCACAGCCAAAATGAGAGAGACAGATTGAACGGCAAAACAAAGATTAATATCTCAAACTTGCACGTGCTCATTTTCCATTTTCCCGGTTCGATATTGCTATCGTTTCGGAAGAGGGCTAGAAAAAGGGTACGACGCATAAATATAGCACAAAAGGAACCAAGTGGTCGCTCCAATATTAATGCTACGCTGTCGACAAATGATTTCAAACGTCATAGTTCATTGATCGTAAACCCTCACCGATTGTCCAATTCCTCCGTCTCCTCATCCAATTCAACACGAGGGCCAGAGGTGAAGTTGATCAGGAACTCCTCACGGCCTGCAATTACGTCATCACTAGGCAATCTAGACACCACTCGTTGTCGTTCGGAGAAAATTAAAGCGGGCAAATGTAAAAACATGTTGCCCTTGCGTTATTCTTGTTTCACGATGAGCTCTTGAATTCAGCCAGCAGATATTGGCTGTGCACTTTCCTATTCGCGACTGACAAATCATCATTCCCGAATAACTTTTGTTATTCGTGAATATAACTATTCCATCTGACAACTCTACTTTGCACTCCTCACTCACCAATAATGGTTCCTCTCACGATGAGTGACTGCCCTGGCTGCAGAGCGTTTCCCTCAAGTCGCGACAGGTAAGGAACATTCTGCAACATTTTCAATATTCACAATTTTTATATTCCTCGTGCTGTTTACTACATTTATAAAATGATACCATAAAGCCAAAACACGGACTACCGTTGTTTACCAAGCATTAGCGCCCCTCTTACATTTCAGTGCTTTCTCGCCTTCGGTAAAACAATATGTAACATTTTGACATTTTGTTTGATTTTATAAATGCAATAGCAGGAAAGAACTAATTTATTAGTAGTAAATTGGCTCACAAATGTTTTGTTCCTTCCCGTCACTGAATCTTTTCTCGGAAGTGACTTCTTCTTCTTCTTGAGACCGAAGAGTTTGCGAAGAATGGCAGCCATCTAATAATAATTATTATAATAATTTATCTACGTCTGAGGCGCAACAGGATTTGAAATTTTAAACAAATATGGGGGGGGGGCTTTTCGAATTTCACTTGGGATGACCATCTGGGGATGATTTATAGGTGGAATAGTAGAGTTAAGTAAGAAACATCGCAAACCGGGCGCTATTGGACGGTAATACGGGACACTTTCTGCTCATAGTCACTACAGAGAGATAGCTGTCGATCAGCGATCGAGAGTTCCCAACTTAAACTTGAGATAGGACGTAAGGTCGAAAAATGATGTTGTCTGGGTGCACTCTAGTTGATTTCATTGAGACTCTTCTAGTTTATTGCAGAAACTGCAGAAGATAAAAGATGGACGAACATTTCCCCCGAGAAATTCTCTGGAACATGTTTTAAAAAATAGGTGGATTTTTTCCGCGTATCTCAAGTGAGATTCACGACCATTACGTGTTCGAACCCATTCTCTCCCTCCACATAATTCCACAGAGCGGTAAACTTTACAGAAAGGGCTTTGGAGTGAGAGAGCATGTGAAATCGAGAGGGTCTCTCTCATTTTTCCCACTCTCTCGCTCTAACCCTGGTCTGTAGGTTTGGAATCGTGTGTCTCGCGTGTATCAACAGTGCGAAATTGAATGAGCTCGCACAAAGGTCAAGCTAGATCAAGAGCGGAGATATTTCGGGTACAGGATTCTAAAAAAGTTAAAAGACAAGTAAAAAAACAGTTGGAATCGATGCAATCGCCAACAAAAGAGAAAGTGGAGGCGGGGAGGAGGGGGAGTTTTCTAAAAGGAACCATCGGGGGAGAAGAATGAATGAATGAATAGATGCGCGCCTTCCATTCATTTTACATTCAATTCAAGGCAATTTTGAAGCTGGTGGTTAGTCATTATCAGTGAGTAGTCATTGGGGGGAAGTACCGGAATGAGAAATGATTCGAGGGAGAAGTTGCTAGGCGAATTTGAACTAAAGGCAAAGGGGCGAAACAAGCTCGTAATTCAAGCCACGGTCAGGTTCGGGAAACGAGAGGAGAGGAGAGGAGAAGGGGGAGATTTGCGCTCACGTGTTTTGACAAGCGCGGATAGAGCATTGTTCTTGTTCAAGAGTTAGTCAGGATATCTAGGGAGCGAGGGACTGTGACGATACGAGAGGGTCTAGAGAGATAATAAACCTCATTCATTAACACACTCGTGATGTATGTCTCGCGATGTTCACGGGTATGTACTTGGATGTGCGGGATAAAATAGTGGAAACTTATCAGAATAGCAAGACGGAACCAAATGGTCGATTATAGGTTCTGAACTCTAGAAAGGTGAACTCTTGAATGATTACACGTGAGATTGTCCGATCGAACTGTACACCGAGTGGGAACAGGGGAGCTTACGAGATCGAGAGGGGAACGAACGAACGAACGAGAGATACAGCCAAAAGGGGTTACTCTCTAACTAACTACTCTCTCTATCTCCCTGTAACTACTCTCTAACGATCACTCACTATCGAGTAAGATACTTCTTCTTCTTCTCCCCCCGTTCACTACTCTATTCGCGGTAAAAGGAATGGCGGGGAGTTACGCCCAACCGAATAATGTGCTGAGGATGATCAAATGTGATGGAGCGCCGACGCGTTTTTGCACTGATAATTAGAAGAAAGCGCGCCGAAATTAGGGGAAAACAACACCACAAAAGCAGTTCAGCCCTTTCCGGATGTCTACCAAACGTGCAACAGCTTTGGATAAAAGTGAGAAGTGCAGCTACAAAACATAATCATAATTATGACACATATTGAATAGTAAATACGGGTGGGGGTGTTGACATGAACAAGGTTCTTTTTCAAACGCTCTGACCAAAGGCCGTCTCTCCAAACGCAGTGTCCCATGATTTTTAGCCGATAAGCTGATTACAAAACGAACGCGCGTGCGAAATCTCAATGTGAAATCGAACTCAAATCGAGAAAGGTGCGCGAGATTTGTTGGTACAACAAAACGATAGGCTGTCGCGTCGTAAAATAAACTGGAACTTTTCGTCTCCTCTCAAAGTGATAGGGGAGGAAAGGGGAGGAAAAAGTGAGTGGACAAAGCAACAAAAAATGATGATAGCGAATACTCAGAAGATAGAATGATAACAACTTTGCCTTTATCAGTGTACGGTGTAATTTCCACTATGATCAGGGGGAAATTAGTGGTTTTTGGTCTTTCACGAAGATGCCACTGGGTAAGAGGCGGGGGCGGGTTCCTCGGTGATCTTCGCCTTGGGCGGACAGGGACAGTACCCGCCGTCGGCTCCCGGCACGCCCGGGGGTCCGCTCTGCAAATACGGTAATCGATTAGTACCGTATGCATTTTAAGCGTGCCTTCTGGATGCCACATCTACTGGGTGACTAAAGCAGTAGTAGAGTTCATGGTCTGACCAGCTAGAGAGCGTTCTCTGCTCATTATCTAATCACGAAAACATGCTAGAATTAGTGAACGCTGAACATTAGCTCACTCCACACCACTCTCTTCTCTATCTCTCGCTCTGCATCTCGCCCTAGCTGGTGTTTGTGGTAGAGTTCGCTCAATCTGCTCTGCACTACTTACCGGTCCGGGTGCTCCCGGTTCGCCCTCTTGTCCCGGCTCTCCGGGGAATCCAGTCACACCGTTGAAGCCAGGTCGTCCGTCCGCGCCCGCGTCTCCCTGCGCCCCCGGTTCGCCAACATCTCCGGGTGCGCCGGCGCTGCCCGGCGGACCGGGCATGCCGCGACCGCGACGGAATTCGTCGCCGGCAACGCCTGGCACTCCGGCGGCGCCCGCGGGACCGGGCGCGCCGATGTCGCCGGGCGGCCCATCGGCGCCGACGGATTCGCGTCCATCTGCGCCGGGGGCGCCGCTGGCGCCGTCCGGGCCAGCTACTCCGGGGAATCCTCTCATTCCGGGTCTTCCAGGTGGTCCGGGTGGACACATGGTGCACTTAGTCTGCTTGTACTGTGGTGGCGGGGGCGCCGCGTCGTCTCCTCTATTGCCCGGCACTCCATCCTCGCCTCGCTCTCCACGATCGCCCGGCTGCAATTTCATTTTATTTTTGTTAATCGCAATATTTGCACTCGTTTGCACAGATTTCGTATATTTATTAGCACAATACACGAGATCAGATGAGTTTCACGCGCATTGCAAAGTCGAAGTGAGAGAATAGGAATTTGATTTGTTTCTTGCAGGCGAAAAAATTGGGCAAAATATTGTCGGCTAATAGCGTAATTTTCGTTTATCTCCTGAATCAACTTCTTCTTCCTTTGTACATATTTCGTCTACATAACTCTAGTTATGCGACTCACCGCTCCCTTGGGTCCGGGCGGACCGCGGGGGCACTTTCTTGCAGCTGCAGCACAGTCGCAGCTGCGGCCGGTCGGAGGGGTCGGAGCCGGAGGAGCAGGACCAGCCTCGTACGGATTGTCGGCACGAGGAGGCTCGGCGTAGCTGCAGATTATTTATTGACGGAACGTCCACGCAGCGGTGAAAAAAACAGAAACGCACTCCGAGAACATTATTTCCCATGGTTGTAAGCCAGTAAAAAATCACTTGCCCTCTCCACACTTCCCATGCTCTCTATGCTAAAAAATTTATGTGCAAACTCTCACGCTTCTTTCGCTCAGCGTGGGTTAACTACCGTGCACTGTCTAGGTTACTGTAAAAATCGATATCTTGCACCTACCGTTTGTCTCTTGCATCGACGTGGATCGACTTCATCGTGCCCCAGGCGTCGGAGGCGAAATTCTGAAAACATGGATATTTTTAAATTGAGTAAAAAATAGATAAATTGTAGTACCTTGGATTGCTGTAGATCATCGATTATCGATTGGTTGAAGTCACTGAAATCATTGGCGATTCCGATTGTGACGATAACGAAGAGCGCGAGGGAGACGGAAGTGGCTGGAAATATTATTAATTAATTAAAAATAACAAGAATTTCAAAACTTGCCTAGAACGACGAGCTCGATGAGCCGCTTTTCCTTCATGCCTGAAAATAATCTATTAGAGATTAATCGATAATAACAAGGTAGATCAAAGGCGCGAAAAGGGCTGCGAGCTCAGGATCGAAATGGAGAAAGGTTAGAGAAAAGGGGAAAAGGCGCAAGGGCAGCTCCGAAAATGAGTAAGAACCGGCTGAGATTACGGGGAGATGAGACAAAAAGGAGGGAAATTGCGAGGAAGGAGAGGAACAGGATCGAGGGGAGAGAGGGGATACCGTTCTATGAGCGGTGTTTTCCCGAACAGAAACAAGAGACTGCCCTTGGGCATTTCGAGATTTAGAGTCTGGAATCTGAGATTTAGAGTTGGGAGTTGGCAGCAAAGGTATAGAAAGTGCGCAAAAAATGCCACTAGAGTGCGAAATGTGGGGTGCCAACGACCTCCTCATTGTGCCCGCTCTCTACAGGGTTCGGGAGATGAGAGAGTGCGCGAAATAAAGAGACCGTGGTCGCACATTTCGCACTCGAGTGTAGACTGATGTAGTATAGAGTCATTATCGGGGTATTCAGTAGAAAGTTGTGGATGTATCACTTGTATTTTCGATGAGTAGCACCTCATTAAAAGGACTAACGAGAAAGCGTCGGGAGTCAGAAATGTCGGGAGTCAGGAATCACAAATCTCAACTTCCACTAAACGCATGGAAGGAATTTGCTACTTTTGCACTTCGGTCTACTTTTTGGATGTTGTTCCTGCATGCATTGCGCTCTAATTTGAATATTACTGTCCAACTCGCTGATCCACAATGCCACGTTGCACGCAAATATTCGACGTTAAAGAGGTTTTCCGGAATATGTGTTTCTTTATTTATCGTCGATATTTTTATATGATTGAATTGGACGAATTTGCCGGTTGCCTCCTTATTGAGACATTTGAAGTCGTCGAGGTAAGAGCTTCTGTCAGTAAAAAATACTGCTCAAAGTGTGGAAAAAGAACGCAGGAATACATATTTCCAATATGCACTTGTCGAAAAATTAGCCTTTTTTGTCAGATTGTCGTGGAGACTCTTCTCGCTATCCCATCTTTCATAATCTACATTTTCCTATTTCATTCATATCTGAGGACAAAACCACGAATTTTCAACGATTCTTTCTTCACTTTTTACCTGATATCAGCGGGATTGGTATGGTGATAGGACGTTTTGGAACTGTCGTTTAGGAACCCTCTACATATTTTTCCAGTAATATTTGGAATACGTTCCAGAACATTTAGTAACTTATTTTTATTTTCGGGTTACTAAACGGCAGATCCAAAACGAACCATTACCATTGGTAAAATATTTAACGAATAATTATTTTGCAGTCGATGGCATATTTCTTCAATAATCTAATATTTGTTAGAATTCCGGGAATCGGAATGTTCTGTGATGCAATCATGAACTCCACTCTCGCTTGCCCAACATATATCCTGTCTCTACCGTACTTTTTAATGTACTATCTGCCGTATGCAATGGTTAGAGTATTACCTAAACCCGAGAAGGATTTTTTAACCTTCGCACATGCTCTTGCTAATGACCCTTTGGAATCAAGAATTCATTATAGCAATGCAGTGTATTCAGGTCTTCGCTAATATTATGATTTCGCTCAATCGTATGACGTCATTGATGATTCTTGGATCTGCAAAAGTTCGTATGGGAATTACTGACTGGTCGGATTGATTTTAATCACCGGAAAAAGACCGGTCTTCAATTGTAATTATTTCAATCGAAACATCTACACGTGAAATGTTGGCGTAGATTATACTTTTTAAAAAAAACGTTCACGAAATGGACTACTGATGTTTGTACTATCGTTCTTTACCTCAGCGTATCTCTTGCTTTGTCACGTTCTCTCGCAGTATTTTGTTCATGAGCGGAACGTTATATTATTTTAGAATGTAATTTTATAATAAGTTTGTGCCGTTTTTCAGCGATGGTCTAATCTCACTCCATTCTGCTCTCTTCTCATATTCATCCTTCCTCTTCCTCTCTGCTGGCACTTATTGATCTCACCGGTAGTGTGTCAAGTCTTGATTATAGCGCTAAATACTGCTCATTCCTGGCTTATTTCATTTTCTTTTAAAAACCATGCAATATCGGCGAACATAGATGTTTAATCACTATTTTAAAATAAACCAAAACTTTTTAAGTTGAACATTTTTTAAATTACAGTAAAGAAACACAAATACGCAAAAAAACACAAAAAAAAGAAATCTAATAACGATTCAACGCTCTTCAGGTTTACTTCGTCGGCAATGCCAGTGGATTGGTGATGGTCTATGCAAAAATCGTCCATTACGTGCGTTATTATATGGCTTGGTTTGATTTCGAAATCATGTCTTACTTCATAGTCAAGTTGAACCTCCAGCGAGGGGAAGAAAGATGGACTATTAGAAAATGAATACAAATATTAATTTTACTCCTGCAGCCAAAGAACGCCTTCATATATCTCATCACATTTCTCTCCTGTGCTGGAGTCGTTACCGTAGCTACCGTAATCACTACACTACTCATGACAACGTTGATCAAGAGAAACAAGAAGGGCGAGGTTTATCTTAACTTTCATTTTCTAACACATTCTAGCTCTTTTCGAAGCTGTGAGACTTTTCTTACAATATTACATAATTGAAAATGTACTTTCCGATTTCTCTCCTTCTCGTGGGCGCTCAACAATCATTCGGAACTCTCCTGGCTGCAGCCCACTCTCTCTACATGTACTACAGCTTCTCGGAGGTTCTTCTGCAGAAACGGTGATAATGTCGCAGATAGATACTCTGCTAACGTACTTTGCTAACGTATATTACATATAAAACGAGAAAGAAGAGAAATAGGTTGTTTTAGTGTACACATTGCAAGTAATCATTTATTATTATATTCTACACATCATAACTTCGGTTATGGTTACAAATTGCTATAATTTTGAGTGTACGTGGTTCTATTCCACTCATCTGCAACTCCTTTTGCGGGTTCATCATTGTTGACTATCAATGTTTCTGCTCCGCGTGGACTCTTTTGGTGCTTTCCTCGAATGTTCGAAATGAGGTGACTTTTTTTGAGTAAATTTGAGAAATTGCATATCTCAAAAATTTAAAGATCAAACGCTCGATGTTCTGCAAATCAAACAAAATCAGGCCTTCTCGGATCAGAAGACTGTCGAATATTCCGAACAGCGAAGAAACTAGAGAATAATAGTCCGAAATCTTTTGGTACAGGTCGTAAATAAACGAGTTATTGTGAACAATTTTGTTCTGGGAATGAAAATTCGGAAATCTTTACGAAAAATTTCACGAATGCTTCTTCAATAACATTATATTTGTGAGAATTCCTTGTATTGGACTGTTCTGTGATGAATTCATGTACTACCCTCTCGTAGCCAAGCGTACATCCTCTACCGTACTTCTTTGATGTCCTATCTACCGTATGCCATAGTGGTTATCTCATTTCGCCTTGATCCAGTTATCAATTTCGCCCGCTCTTCCCCCAACATTATGGTCTCTCTGAACAGCATGTCATCCTTCGTGGTCGTTTTAAATTTATCACAAAACACATTTGAATCCACAGAAGAAGAGTAACATAAGAGAGAATATCTGAGTCGATTGAGTTTCTCTCAACAGTGACCGTACAAGCAAAAACTAACCTGTGCTAAAAATCTAGGGTAAACATTGGCCGTAGAAACCGAAAATGACCATAAGAAGTTTCATAGATCAAACCCGGCTGAGATATGTTTCACCATACCTCGAAAGGTGAAATTTTCAACTTTTGTCAAACGCATCCAAACCTCTTACATAGCTATATTTTCTGAAAGCTCTCTTTCCGAGGAGTATTTCTTATCTTACAACGAAGTTTATATCACTTCTTAGAAAAAAGTTATGGTCGTTTGAAAAGTCAAAATAAAAATTTCGGTATTCCATCGTTATCTAGAGCACTTTTAATTATTTTCATTCGATTGCGCGTGGAAAATTACCCCCTGCGCTGTAAATAAGCAAAATTCATTGCGTGGTACGGAACGAAAATTCCCAGTGAAAACGGGATGTCTCAACGCAACACGCGGCGCGCTTTCCAAAGAAGTAAACAACATTGCTGCAATGAGGCTCAAAATGACGTAATTGACGCGTAAACAATATTTCCATCAATAATTACACTGAATTTCACCATAAAGTAAAATTTTCAGCAATTTCGTAAAATTTCGGGTTAAAATATTTTATGACCTGATATGGATACGAAAAGCACAGCAACAAGATTAACGGTATAGTTATTGTTTTAGTCATGCACCTGGTAACTATTACTTACTCTAGAGTAAGTGGAAACTGCGTGCAATTTCTGTTTTTTTCTCATTTTTTTCCTTCGTTTCAAGATACCAGCCCCGTAAGAACTGAGCACTGCCGGACATCCGCGCCAGGAACTAGATTAGCCCCATCATACTCAGACCATGGAAAAATCCCAGGAAACAGTTCACAAAAGTATTCGACTTTGTGCCCTGAAGCTGAAATCCGGTTCGCCGTTACGAAACTGGCCGCAAGCGGCTTAAAAGCAGCTTGTGAAAAATGACTTTTTCAATTCATGAGCTAGGATCAATTTTTCTTCGGCAACATTTTAGGCATGCGCACTGAATGACTGGTCCAAAATAGATAAATAATTTGGGCCAGCCTTGCGACCCGCCCGAAACGTCGTAACCCATTTGTACGGTTAAGAGACGGGATCGGTGAGAATCGACCACTCCCCGGACACGTTGAGCTAGCAATGAGAACTAGGGACCCATACTCGTGTGGGCGGAGTGTCTTAATCCCGCATTGCGCAAAAAATTGGATATTTTATGGTGCTGCCTCTTGGCTAGGGAAAAAATTTTTTTTCAGTGAAAAGGGTCGAAAAAAAATTAATTTGTAAAGATAGTATCTATCTTTCATTTGGGTTATGTTTAGGGTCCTCAGTCAATGCAAAACAGCTTCTCCGATTGAATTTTGTGTTATTCCTAAATCAATTTACATAGCAATTGCAATTGCAATTTTACATAGCCATTTCGATTTTTTTGAGAAAAAATGCACTTTTTGGAATTTTTGCCAAGTGTGCCTATGTCCACAGTGCGTTACAATCCATTACGCATCTAAATCACCTATAGTGGGGAACTTGCTGAGATGAACGTTTTGAAGAAAAATTTTCAAACTTCTGTACCCTATCGGTAAAAAGCAAGTTTTCAAATTTCTTTCGGAAAATCGGCCTCTATTGGATTTTTTGCCAAAAATTTCTAACATCACATATCAATACGTCATGTGTCCAAATCATGAATGTTTGGGATTTTCCTGAGGTGAACTTTTCAGAGAAATTTATTTTCAAATTTTAGTACTAATTTGTCCAAAAATTAGATTTCTTTTGTTTTATTTGTAAATAGATCGTTGCTTACTGATGTGCAATACATATCATGAAAGGAATATTACAAATAGTGCAATACTCTATTATGAAGAACTTCACTGATTATTACTTTGAAATTGGAGTGATATTTGAACTCGAAGACTTCGAATGCAGTATGCACTACGAAAATTGCATTGAACACAATTTATGCTGACAGAATGGAGCAACTTTCATGGTCAAATACTGCGTATCCTTGTTTTACTACATCCTCTGAACAAATTTCAAACGAGCCTATTCACTTTTGAAACAATTTACGTTTTGAAACAAGAAACGAAAGATTATTTATGTATTTTGGACCATTAGTTCAGTGCGCATGCATAACATTTTGCTGACGAAAAATTGATTCTTGCTCAGTTCTTACGGGGCTGGTATCTTGAAACGAAGGAAAAAAATGAGAAAAAAAACAGAAATTGCACGCAGTTTCCACTTACTCTAGAGTGAGTAATAGTTACCAGGTGCATGACTGAAACAATAACTATACCGTTAATCTTGTTGCTGTGCTTTTCGTATCCATATCAGGTCATAAAATATTTTAACCCGAAATTTTACGAAATTGTTGAAAATTTTACTTTATGGTGAAATTCAGTGTAATTATTGATGGAAATATTGTTTACGCATCAATTACGTCATTTTGAGCCTCATTGCAGCAATGTTGATCGAAAATCAATCGAATGAAAATAATTAAAAGTGCTCTAGATAACGATGGAATACCGAAATTTTTATTTTGACTTTTCAAACGACCATAACTTTTTTCTAAGAAGTGATATAAACTTCGTTGTAAGATAAGAAATACTCCTCGGAAGAAGAGCTTTCAGAAAATATAGCTATGTAAGAGGTTTGGATGCGTTTGACAAAAGTTGAAAATTTCACCTTTCGAGGTATGGTGAAACATATCTCAGCCGGGTTTGATCTATAAAACTTCTTATGGTCATTTTCGGTTTCTACGGCCAATGTTTACCCTAGGAGCACATTTTTAGCACAGGTTAGTTTTTGCTTGTACGGCAGTATCTCGATCGACTCAGATAATCTCTCATAAATGTATACAACAATCGTGAAAGTAACGTCTCCGAATACTTATCTCCGTAAATAATGCGCGTCATAATGAAACTAGCGAGGATGTTTTGAGGTTAGCTATAGTACGCTCTATGCGTGCACTACACTCTTTGTATAGATAGTTCTGGGCGCAGAGTCGGTCCAAGGGGTAGCCGGCTACCTTTTTTCGATTTTCCCCACGAGTAGTTTGAACGCGTTGAAACACATTTCCTATATCGCAAATCACTTTTCCTGTGATTCCCAAATTTTACATTCTCTGTTAGTGGAGTAATCACTGTTGGTGGAACGATGATAGCTTCTTTTATTGGGACTTCTTGGAATTGAACTTATTGCTTCCCTCGTGATTTCTCTCTCTCTCGACCTCTCCTTCTCCGTTGTCTGCAAACCTTTGTTCATCCAATTTCACAATTGCCACTCTTTTCCACTAATTTGCACATATTTTTCACGACTGCATTGAAAATGGCTAGTAATTTTGCCGAGAGGGCAGATAAATCAATGAGATGACTAATCTCATTGTCTCCCTTCCTTCCCCCTCCGTCTCTCCTCTATTCCTCCCCTCACTCTCAACTTCTCCTCTCATCGCGTACGGTCGTCTACTCACCCAGAAGTAGAAGAAGGACCATGTCCAAGATCAGTGAGTAGGGTACCCTCCCCTCCAGGATCTTAAAATCCTAAGGATCCCCTACCCCCGACTTTCGGATCTCCAATTTCCGCATTTCAGAGGCGGTAGTCGGCAAATCGGCGCAAGAAGATGTCCAGGGAGAGAACCTCAACGATTTCGTCGCCAATCATTACTCGGGTACGGTATCAAAAAGGTGGGCAAGGGTACTGTAGGCCGGGTGGAGGTACCGTAGGGTACGTTTGGGGACTGTGGAGTACTGTTAGACAGGGTTGTGTTGTGTAGGGCATGATAGGTGTGGTTACAGTAGGCTATTCTGATATTTTGGGATACTGTACGCTGCAGTATTGAGGTACGGCACGCTGCATTGATGAGGTTGGGATACTGTAGGATCCCTGTTGGTGTGGTTAAGGCACTGGGAACTGTAGATATGGATGAGGTAAGAGCACAGTTGGTATGACTTGGGTACTGTAGGCCACGTAAGATAGTTTAAGATACTGTAGGGTACTGTGCGCCAAGTGTGCACACCTCACAGAAGAATGGGATTGGTATGGTAATGCTACAGTATTCCTTTACAGGCGGAAAACTCAAAAGGCACCAGGAACACGACACCGTGAGAAGACCCGAGCGTCAAATCAACAAGTTTACGCGCTTCACCGATGTGAGTACGGTAGTCCGGGCCGGGTTACTGTAGCATCGGTTACATAATCTTCCAATTTCAGAAGAATCGATTCACCAACGCTATTCTCTTCTCGCAAGGATCGTTGGATCTGGCACCCGAGGAGAAGGGCGACACACCGTACTACCACGCGTCGCGGATCAACTGCCCCGGTGGTGCACTCATCCTATCGGTATACGGTAGTCGACGATTCACTCTCCTAATACAAATTTTGACAAGCGACGTTTACTAATCGTCGCACACACGCAGGCACCGATGAAGGAGACGTTGGTCGACTTCTATCGTCTCATCTGGCAGCAGCGAGTCAACACAATCGTGTGCGTCGTCACTCTAGAGGACAAGGAGCAGTGCCACCCCTACTTTGAGCGGAAAGCCGGAAAGAAGTGTACGGTAGGTACACGACGGTTGTTCATCGACAACTGACTTCATTTCAGCAACGCCATCGGTATCGCGTGCGCACGGTTGCCGTGCGTCCGGAGGGAAAGAACATCGTCAACTACGAGCTCAAGATCGAGAACTACATGGAAAAGGTACGCGGGCGACGTTTACCACTTGCGCACACCAACATTGCAGAAGGAGAATAACACTCGTGTGCTCAACGTGATCGCCATCTCCGGCTGGGAACCCGAGCAGCCGTTCGACATCAAGGTATTATTTCATCTTTTCCAGCTCACCGGTTATTTCTATCGTTAACTGATTTGATTCCAGACCATCGTGGCCGCCATCCACAGTGTGGACGCCATCAAGCGCATCGCTTCGGGCACCGTCGACAACGGCAAGGTACTACGGTGGCCAACGTTTGCTAATCGCTCACATAATGGAAATGGCTCTTTTTTGCGAGACGACGTTTCCCACTGGTCACACCGTACTACCGTATACCTCAGGAGCCGCCGATGCTCATCCACGGCTGTACGGGCATTCGAAGAACCGGCGTATTCGCTCTCGCCTACGTCTTCAGCAAGCAGGTATACGATAGCCACCCACCACGGACGACGTTTTCCTATTGCGATTGCGTGGTAAATTCGATTGGTGCATGAAGGCGACTTTTCCAGATTCTGGGCGCTCGAGAGATCAATCTCATTGGCGTCATCGAGCAGATTCGGATGGTCCGATATGGAGTGCTGAGACAGAGAGTGAGTTGATCTTTGAACTTTGATCTCTATTCTGATCTTTGATCTTTGCAGAAGATGTTCTATTTCCTACTCGAGATCATCATCGCTCTGATCGCCGAAACCGGCCTCGTGAAGCCCGGCTCCCAGGAGCACATGCAGGCGGTGCAGGTGAGCAGGGCGATGAATACCACTCGAGCACACGCAATGCACATTTAGACCAGGCGACGTTTACTACCACACCACACCATTTTAGCTGATCAAGAAGATGCACACGACGGGCGCTCGCAAGAAGAAGTCGGCGGCCGGAGGAGGCAAGAGCACGGCGGACAAATCGGCAAGTTGATCTTTGATCTGTCCCCTCTACCGTATCCCTTGTGCTAACTACCGTATTCCAGGAGAAGTCGACCGACAAGAGCACTGCGGGAGACGAGGATGGAGACGGGGGAGAAGAGGGAGACGAGGAAGCGGAGGTAGTGTTTGTTTGCACGGTCGACAAATAACAATCCGTGCTGTTGTCGATTTTTCGATAGGCGACGTTTCCCACCGAGAGCACACCACATTTCAGGATACGGGACCTAAGAAATCACCGAAATCACCGAAGACTGCGGGAAGCAGAGAGAAGGGAAGGAAGTCGGGCAGTCGGAACAAATGAGAGACCAAACGGATCGATTGTATACCAAATACAAGTAGATTACGGTGTACGATGTCCTGAGATAAAGCCAATCGTGGGCGAAATGTGTTGTATGAGGCGAACATGACAGACTTGTGGGATACAGTATGACTCAATTGTCGATTAACAACGGATCTAGGAGTACAGTATGACTCAGCAATTGATCTTCGAATACACCACTCGTTTCCCTTCTTTTTTTAACAGTTTGATGATCACAAGAAGCGGAAAACACATAGTTTCCTCCCTCACCTCAATGCATTCCTCTGATTCTACCCATTTGCCCTATCGTTATTTTATTAATGATAATCGCGATTTTGTCAGATTAATAAATTGTTGCATTCCACATGAAAGTCTACGTCTGCAACAAGTTGATTTGAGTTTTATAGGAACTACACACATTTCTGTTTTTTCAGGATCAGTGTAGGATCAGTTTAGTTTAAAAAAAATAGTCTTTTGAACTTTAGAAATACGATGCTCTGTTTACAATTTCAGATTTGAAACAGCGACTCAGTACATAATTATACTAGTTGTATTATTATAAAGGACACGCGAACACGTGAGATACTATAGTCTATGGAAACAACGCCTGGGCGGCATTCAGCGTTATATTTAGAGTGAAGTCGAACCTCTTTCACCCATTCTTGCACAGATTTGTTCGCTCGTCTCACGTTTACAGCTTAAAATATGTAATATTTAGTTTTCTCTTCTAACGAACTTCTGAATGACGGCAAATTCCTGAAATCAGCGTCACGAAATTCGCAAGGTAAAAACGCCGAGTCTTTTTTTCTTTCTTTGAAGCTGACAACACTTTATCAGGATCTCACACTGAATCGTTCGATGTCGAGTTTTAAATGCGTTACTTCGACAATTGACTTGATAGAGGTGACTTTTAGACTTTTGAGAATGAAACGTAACTTTTTAGTTCGAAAGTTGCAGCTCCCTATGTGTGAAAATAACATTATGAACTGAGATTTTTTTTGGTTTTAATTATACATTTATGAGTTGCTGTTATGCACTACAAATTAATCTTTAGTATTAGTCATTATTGTGTTTAGATAATTATCGAGACCCTTCTCGCTGTTCCTTCATTCGCCATTTATTTCTTCCTCTTTCATTCGTACTTAAAAAGGAGACCGCGAATTTTCAACGATTCCTTTTTCACTTTGTATTTGATTTCAGCTGCTTTGGCAAGTTTTTTTTCTTGATTTAAAAAAAAAGCTTCTTTGCTTTTTCAGTCGATTCTATATTTCTTCTGTAACCTCATATTTGTGAGAATTCCGGGTATCGGGCTTTTCTGTGATACAATTATGTTCTCCATACTCGCATGCCCAACTTGCCTCCTCTCCCTACCGTACTTTTTGATGTACTATCTACCGTATGCAATGGTCAGCAATCTCACCCCGATCCATTTATCGATTTCACCCAGCTCTTCGCCAACGTTATGATCTCTCTGAACAGAGTGACGTCGTTCATGCTCGTTATTAGATTTGGCAAGGCAAGTATTCCCAAAGCCTTGGCCAAATTTTACGGGCATAAAATGTTATATAACTTAAAAGTAAGAAGAATCTTCGAAAATAGTGTACGAAATGACTCGAATACATAATAAAACAAGTGACGGACAAAAACTCCGATAAAGGAAATGTTCAGCTTTGGTCTTATCTTACTCCCCTTTGCTCTCTTCTCATATTCATCCTTCCTCTTCCTCTCTGCTGGCACTTGTTGATCTCACCGGTATGTTTCCGTGAAAAAACAAAGCGAAAATAAAATAAAAGTAAAATGAAACAAGCTTGTTCAGGTTTCATTCAGCGAGCATGAGACTGGCCTGTTAATGAACTACGCTAAAGTCGTAGCTTACGTATGTATTTTTTCCTGATATGTGTTGAAAATTATTTCGTACTCTTGACATTTGGTCCGTTACTGAGATACACATTATTCTTTCCACGTCACATGGCATGTGAAACAGTTCATTTGAATTTTCCCACTTTCATAACCCCCTTCCCTGCACATGTTCACGTCCAAGAAGTAAAGCAGTTTCTGCACCTGTGTTGTGGAAGAAAGAAAGACACAAAGAAAACAAAGTAAAAAAATGATAATAACTGACAGTTGTGGTGAGCAAATTGCTAGCAATATTGTCAATAGATTGTGTTCAGCCCAGGAACTCGCTAATCTACCTCATCGCATTTGCTTCGTGTGCTGGAGTAGTCACTCTAACCACAATATCGACGGCTCTTATGATGTCAAAGCTAAAGAATAGACAGAAGAAGAGCGAGGTTAGCACATAATTCAACCAATTTTCTTTTTTTTATGCGATATATTTATATTTTAAATCCCTGCAAAATAACCGCAACTAAATTTAACGAATGGCGTGCAAATTTGTGCATTCACGCTAAATTTTCAGATTTCTCTCTTAATTGTGGGAGCAGTTCAGTCCTTCGGCACTCTCATTGCAGCCGCTCATTCTCTCTACATGTACTTTCATGTCGCGCCGATTCTCTTCCAGAAAAGGTTGTCTGATAACCCGAATCTCAGAGCTCTGCTTTCGGCCCATGTAGTATAGTGGTTAGTACTCCACGTTGTGGCCGTGGCGACGGTGGTTCGATTCCACCCATGGGCAACTCCTTTTGCAGGTTTATCATTGTGGACTATCAGTGTTTCTGCTCTGCTTGGACTCTTCTCGTGCTTTCCTCGAATGTGCGGAATGAGGTGTTTATATTTTCAGAAATAATTTAAATAAAAGAAAATTCAGATAAAGCGATCGATATTCCGACACACGTCGACTGTCTCGACATCGCAGATCAGAAGATCAACGCTACAGAGTGAAAATTGATAATAATGGTTCATGTTACGTATACGCATGTATCATATATTTATGAGACCCCTTGCGATGAATGTATCTTCTATTAGTTTCGCGTTACGGACTCCTTTGAAAAAAAAGAAATTGCATTTAGGAATTATGAAATATAAAATAGTCGACTTTTAATAATTTGCATATCAGATCGGAAGCACATTTGGGTCTTAAAGACCAGTGTTTACCGGAAATAGTTCTTTCCGCTACCAGGAACTACCGGAAATACTTTTTCTTCTGCCCGGAACTTGTTACTCAGTTGTCCGACCTATATCAAGCGGCCTCTTATTATGGACACTGATTTTGCATGCATAAATGTATATTTATTATTCATAATATGGACCAAAAAAGATAGCGGAGATGTATGGAACAAGGGTATTCGTAAACCTTGCAAATTCAAATGTCTGCAGTCGAAATTACCTTTGTTGACCCTTGGGAAACATTGTGCGCATAAATTCGGTTAATTAAAACATCGAGAGACGGAATTTCTAGCTTCAATTCTTTCCCTATCCTTCCGGCTCAAACGCCCGTACAGCCGTGGATGAGCAGTTTGAAATTCGGGTAAATAATTGGTTTAGATCTCTTCATTTTTCTACACGCAGGGCGATAAGTGAGAGAGTGCGCGAAATGGAGAGATCTCATCCAATTATTTACTTTTTTCAAACTCTTGCTCTAACTTTAGCCAGTGAACAATCGGGTTTCTTTCCCTTGAATATGCATCTTCCTTACGAAATATTGCCTTTGTTCGTTCTCTATTCATTATTCCATCCCAGGACTATTTCGAGCAGAATTTTTTTTGCTGTCTTCAATTCAAAAAAAGATGCGGAAGTGTTCGTATCTCCAGTCGAAATTCGCACAGTTCTTATATTTCCCCCTCTCCCTTCTCTATTTCACTCTGTTTCTTACACATAAACGCTTTCATTATAACCCCGCCACTGCTTTCTATAAATTAAGTTAATTAAAACAGCGAGATCGAATTCACGACTTGGATTCACCCCTTTATTTCCTTGCTGCTCTCTATCTTTTTTTGCCAGGAACAATCATGTTTGCCCGCTTCAGTAGATTACTTGTATCTTCCTTGAGAAATTCTGAAAGACTTTTTCAAGCAGGAGTTTTTTTCGACTGTTTGTTTTGGAAAATAACGGAACTATGCCTTTCTCCAGTCGAAATTCTCACAGTGCTTCAATTTCCCCCCTTTCTCTTCTCTATTTCTCTATTTCTCTCTCACACATGAACGCTTCCACTATACTGCTTTCCTCCATTGCTTTCTGTAAACACAGATGCGACGAACTTTCCTCGCGCTTTTCCCAACCTCTGAATGTTTTTCTTTTTTTTTGTTGTAGAGCCGAATCGCGAGGGTGTTTTATTTTAGATCTTGTGGTTGAGGAATTTACCCAAAAGATGCATAAACAGCTATAAATCACTTTGGTATGGGACATCTTGGAACACGAGTTCTAAAACCTCCAAATGTTTCTGAATAACACATCCCGTCACAAGGCGCCTCTCACTTTCAACCCTCCATCTCTCTGTGCTTTTTACGAACACGATATGAGACACTGGGCTGACATCAGCGCCCCTCTTATCTCTCTCCCTCTTTGTCTCGAGTAGTCACTGTTTCTCTCTCTCTCTCTCTCTCCAGCTTCCAAATGACTTCCTCCCCCTCCACCCTCATCGCTCATCGCTCTTCAATCCCTTCTGAGGGCTGGTCATGTGTCCTTTTTTCTCGTCTATTTCAGTATCCTCTTCTCTCCTCTCCCCTTTCTTCCCACGGAACGGGCCAGAGACTAGCGCCTCCCTGAGAGAGAGAGAGAGAGAGAGAGAGATGGCCTCTAGGAAGGGGCTTTGAAACTTCTCAAACTTCTTTCTGACAGCTAGCTGACTCTATCCGACCCCACATCTTCAATCTTCCCTCTTTTTCGCTAATATTTCTCTGAACTTTCGGTTCCTTTCGTTTGCATCTTCTCAACTGCGAATTCACAACACATGCGAGCTCAGCCTAGCATATTAAATTAATTATGAAACCCTTCTCACACAAATCGTCGTTGAATAATGTTCATTTCCAATTATTTTCTGGCGAGGCGTCTCATACTTCACTAGCAACTCTTGTATAAATAGTATATCCCGTTTCTAGTGTCTCTTCAAGCAACGTTTCAAACTTCGTTAGAAGGAAAACGAAAGAAAGTGTTAGACAAGGAATCTGATTTTTCCCTTCCCCTTGCCCATTTCTGAAGACTCGACACTGGTTTGCGAACAGCTAAAATGGAATTAGGATTGTTCTCACTTTTGCGTACTCTCTCACTCCGACCCTTTTCCTTTCTGGAGCTTACCCTGCCCTTTGAATTTCGCGGGCGCAAACTGCCACTAAACGCTTCCTCCACTAATAGTGGCTACCATGTGTTAGCCCTCTTCCCCCGCGTTCGAAATCGTCTGAGAATGAGAAAAAGGACGAGTCATTCCCGGATTGCACCCTCTATCTTTATGCAGTTGTGATTCTATTTATTGTTGTTGTCTATGGAACCGTGGCTTGTGACGATTAATTCCTGTGTTGGGAATACATTCAATAGGGAATAATTTGCCAGTCATCATCATACGTATGATCGTGTTTAGTCTTGAGTTATCTACTATTTCTAGCTATTTTAAAGAAAGTTATAGCCCTTTGTGAGTATGAACGAGAGCACGAGACATTGCCAAAATCTAATTTCATGTGACCTACTCACATATGTTTCAGTCCTTGCTCTTAGCCTTTGCAACCTCAGTTGAACCAATTTCTTTGCAGGATGTTGTTCTTAAGCTAAACAAAAAAAATCGAAGAGCAGAATAATGAATTAATAATGAATGAGCTGTTAATTGTGTCCATCCCACTCAGAAATTCCTTCTCAACGTGTTCTTGTTCTTCTATCTCGTGTACCAAATTTGCTTATTGCTTTTTTTGTAATTGTAAAAAATACGCATGATTCTTTCCAGATTTATAAAATGAGCGGGTCTCCGTTGTTTTATGACTGCCACATTGAGATGCTCGACGTTTTCGAGGTTTGTCCCTTTTTCGATCAATAATTACTATAACATTATCGCTAATATACTTACTAGTTAATGAGAATAATTCAGGTTCTCATCGAGACGCTTCTCGCCGTCCCTTCATTCGCCATTTATTTCTTCCTTTTTCACTCGTATTTACGAAGAAAACCTCGAATTCTCAACGATTCCTTCTTCACTTTGTATCTGCTCTCAGCGGCTTTAGTGAGTTTCAGTAATCGTTAATTTTCAAAGTTTTAAAATTAAATAATGAAAAGTAAACAATCCGTTCAGTCAATGGCCTGTTTCTTCACTAATCTCATCTTCATTCGCATCCCTGGAATCGGTCTTTTCTGTGATTCAATCATGCAATCCTCCCTATCAGTTCCCAATCGAACCCTCAGCATACCGTACTTTCTCCTGTACTATCTTCCGTATGCAATGGTTAGTACTGTAGGATCTGAAAGATCTATTAGCGTGCGTGCTCAATGAACGTCATGGACCAAACGCGTTTCGTGTTCCCACGATCAAATTAGACACATTAGATTACACTCAAACTTGCACAATTAAACTAAAATCGTTGTTATCTGCAAAAATTGCATTACTTTTGCAGCTATTCGCCAACATAATGGTGTCCCTCAATCGATTGTGTACATTGCTGATCGTCGTCGACTTTGCGAGAGTAAGCAATCCATACAGCGCAATTATTGATCTTTCCAAAATGAATAATTTATTTCAGATGTGGTCTGTTCTCACTCCATTATGCACAATTCTCGTCCTGATTCTGCCTCTTCCTCTTTGCTGGCATTTATTGATTTCTCCCGTAAGACATTGTGATAATTGCAAACCAGCCGGGATGTGTTAAGGTTAAATATACTACGCTCTATGCGTACACTACGCTCTATGCATAGTTCTGAGTGCAGGTTCGGTCCAGGGGGAAATCGGTAGCTGGCTCCAGGTTCGGTCCAGGGGGACCTCGGTAGCCCTCTTCAGGTAAGGTTCAGGGGGACCTCGGTAGCCTTCTTCAGGAACGGTTCAGGGGGACCTCGGTAGCCTTCTTCAGGAACGGTTCAGGGGGACCTCGGTAGCCTTCTTCAGGAACGGTTCAGGGGGACTTCGGTAGCCTTCTTCAGGAACGGTTCAGGGGGACCTCGGTAGCCTTTTTCAGGTACGGTTCAGGGGGGAAGTAGGTAGCTTGCTTTAGCTTCGGTCCAGGGAGGAGGACTCGGTAGCCGGTTCCAAGTACGGTCCAGGGGGATTTTATTATGTTGGGGAATGTGAATCTCTAGAAAGAGTACTGGCTTATTCCGTTGCAAAAGGCTCGTGAGGCTGAGAGCGTTCGAAAAAAGTTGCCACTAAAAGTTGCCACTACGCCGTGGCTCCGTGGCAACTTTTTTCGATCGCTCTCAGGCTCAAGAGCCTTTCTCAACGGAAACGCAGGATACCGTGTGTTCCTTTCCCGGGCGTGTTCGAACACGTTTCCGACACCGACATCGGAAAACATTTTTCCTGTGATCTCCCACGCTCTGCGAATCAATTGGAAACTTTTCAAAATTTTCGATTTTTTTCATTTTAAAACGTGTTAGAACACGTTCAGACACGTTTCCGACATCGCAAAAGGATTTTCCTATGGTACCCACGCTCTGCGAATCAATTGGAAACTTTTCAATATTTGCGATTTTTCATGTTAAAACGTGTTAGAACACGTTCAGACACGTTTCCGACATCGCAAAAGGATTTTCCTATGGTACCCACGCTCTGCGAATCAATTGGAAACTTTTCAATATTTGCGATTTTTCATGTTAAAACGTGTAAGAACACGTTCAGACACGTTTCCGACATCGCAAAATGATTTTCCTATGGTCCCCCACGCTCAGCGAATCAATTGGAAACTTTTCGAAATTTTCGAATTTTCATGTTAAAACTCGGCAAAACAGGTGAAATCGTGTTTCAAGTTAGTTAAGTACGTGGTAGAACGGCTTTTGACACTTGCCAAAAATGCGGCAAACGTTTTGCCCTCGGCGGGGTTCGAACCTGGGGGTGTCGGATCGTAAGTCAAGAGCGTAACCCACTTGGCTATGGATTTGGTCATTTAAATATTGCAAAATTTTAAAGGGATTTTGGTCTGTTGTTGTATGCAAAAGGATCCGAGAAGATAGAGCAATTTTGAAGCGATTTATTAGGAAGCTTCCGGATACATGATTCCGGCCTCCAGAAAGGGGTCAGGGGCGAGAGAGTGTGCCAGGGTGAGAGAGTCCCTCTCGATTTCCCTTGCTCTCTCGTTTCAAACCCCTTCCTGCGAGGTTTGCCGGCATGTTGAATGATTCGGAGCGAAATGTGCGAAAATATCATGAAATCGCGTGAAATCAAGTGAAATCAATCGATATTTCACTTCAAAAATAGGCAAAAGATGCTCAAATGTGAATCTCGTTACTCAAAAATGGGTTTGTGCCACATTTGACACTTGGAAAAAATGCGGCAAAAGACTATGCACCGGCGGGGATCGAACCAGCGAACCTCGGATTTGAATTCGAGCTCGCTACCGACTTGGCCATGAAATTATCGATTTTTCAAATATAAAAATCGATGTGTTTCGTGATGGGCTATCATATACAAAAGGATCTGAGAAGATTGCTCAACTTTGAAGAAAGTTATTCAGAAAAAAGGTCGGTCACGCGGAAGGAAAAAAAAACATACCAACAGACAGACATTTCAATTTCCTAGTAGTGGAGGAACCCTACATTTATGTTTTTTTAAAATGGTTATTGAATGCATTTCTCAATCGACCCAATCTATTAAAATATCCATTTTTCACAGGTTTTCTACTCCGATGTAGCTAACGGTCTTGGGTTGACCTACGTGAGAGTCGTCAAATATGTACGTTTTTAAATTGTATATTCACAACCCTTTCAAAATTGATCATCCTGAAATGTCGTTGTGCAGCCTAAGAATTCTCTGATCTCCCTCGTGACCTACCTCTCGTCAGCTGCAATTGTTACTGTAACTACCGTAATCACTGCGGCACTAATGACGACGATGATGAAGCGACACAAGAAGAGCGAGGTATTATTTAACTACAAAGACAGGGTCAGGAGCGAGAGAGTGCGTGAAAGTGAGAGAGAGAGTCTCTAGTGAGAGAGATTCACGGCCTCATTCCTTCAAAGTTTTACTGGGCTAGTTATGTCTATCTTAGTCTATCTTACTATTAGACCGAGCAGGTAACAACCGAAGCATAGACGATTCTAGAAATATTACAATCGCACTAGGATGGAACATTGTTATTCTATCTATCTTGAGGTGTCCCTTCTACTCGTCGGTGCACTTCAATCCTTCGGAACTCTTCTAGCAGCCGCTCATTCACTCTACATGTACTATGACTTTTCGGCGGTTCTCTACCAGAAAAGGTGAGATGTCGCCTGATAAGCCGCTCTAGGAAGCTCTGCTTTCGGCCCATGTAGTATAGTGGTTAGTACTCCACGTTGTGGCCGTGGCGACGGTGGTTCGATTCCACCCATGGGCAACTTCTTTTGCAGGTTTATCATCGTGGACTATCAGTGTTTCTGTTCTGCTTGGACACTGTTACTACTTTCTGCGAATGTTAGAAAGGAGGTAAGACCTGATTTTTGTAGAAATTTAATACTTATGTAATAATTACATTCAGATACGGCGTTCGCTATCAAGGAATACTTCCGCGGTTAAAACTTCTCTTCTAAAAGGACCAGTGTCTAATGATCTCTGATTCCCAACAAATGTATTCCCTGTTATTCAACGAGTTTTTCATTGTATCTCAAAATCCCTGGCGAACTCGGGTTACTTTCTGCCTTTCCTTCTAAATATAACTAAATGCTATGTACAAAAATTTCCGATTTAACCCCTGAATATCGTGTTTCTCAAAAGCCGTTTACATGTATTCGATAAATATGCTTTCTTTATTGATCCTCTATAAGAATCTATTGACATTGAGAGCTGGTACTCATTGATGATTAGACAAAGAAAGAGTGATACTCTGGATTTTAAAACAAGAAAATACAATAGATAAAAATGGATCTAGCTCATGGAAACTTTTCACAAAAGAAACTCTAAAAACAATCTGTTAGAACAGATCACAGAAAAAGAAAAAAATCGATTTACAATTGTCTTACGAAACACTCTAAAACGACTAAAATTCAGAAACAATAACAATGGACAGAAAATACATTACTAAAAGAATTTGCAAACATAACATTTATAAAACCATGCACAATCAATATCTGATTACTCTACCGTACTCTTTCACTACCATACTCTTCTTAGCTGCAATCGATTCTTCCATTCCTCCTCTTCTCAATTTGTGACTCTCCTTTGTCTACCCTCGCTGAAAGAAAAGGATAACCATTTTCAAGGCAATGATTTAAAATCGTCAGTTGATTAGAGAGCGAAATGTGAGGGGATCGATGTGTCAGAGGATTCGAGAGTGTGCGAAATGGAGAGATCCTGGTTTCTCGTCTCCCACACAGTTGATTCTAATCTCTAGATTGTTCCGCAGGGAATCGCAAAAGAAGGAAAACGATTGTGGTCGACAACTTACACTTCACTTTTTTCTCTCAAAAGAATGAATGCTAAAATAAACAACCAACGTCGCCCTTTCCGTCGTCGATTTCTCTCTCTTCTCCTCCTGTGGAACGACTTTCGCCGGCTCGATCGCCTCAGGAACCGGAAAATTGGAAGGATCAGATGGCACCCAGCAAACTACAGTATCCCCACTCAAATAGCATCGATTTAAAGCCAATCACCGTGCCGTAATCAATAAATCACCCATCCCCACCATTGTCCATCGAGTCAGTTGGCGATATGTGCATACCGTATTCTGAATCGAATACCGTACCTTATTTCGACTTTCAATCTTCTTCGGACACAACAGCAGCACTTCGTGTTCCTTCCCACCAGCGACGATAATTCGCTGTGGTGGAAAGAGTCCCTCTCTGCAACACACATGTCTTCTCACACTCTCTGACCCCTTTCTGGAAGTTCAACCGATGCGTGGAATGATAATATGCCTGAATATTCTCAAAGGGAAATAAATCCACGAGTAGACTTCTGATCTTCCGTGCGGCGACTAAACTACTCGCGCCCCTGCGTCTATTAGACTTTGAAGTCGTCACTGGCCTGCTTCTTGTTAGACATATCGAGTCGTAGACTTATTTCCCCGTGAGCTCGTTCTAGTCCATCAGACCCCTGTGTCTTACTGCTGCTAAGTTCAGCTCACATTTGAGAATACGCCGAATCACAAAAGCACCTTGAGTGCAAAAATAAATAGATATGGACTATGATAGATCACGAATGTGCTCTAACTCAACACCTACGGGAAATACCGTACTCGGTTGCCATCCTCATATTCTCCATGGCCTCCTTGCAATTGCCGTCCACCGTGATCGAGTAGAGACTCGGCTCGATCGATAAATGTCTCGGATGGCTCACAAAGTGGAAGAGATCGTGGCGGGAGACCTAAATATGATTGTTTGTATTTATAACAAAATAATCGATAAAACTATTGTAACCAGCAGCCGGTTGAGTTTTGCACACTCACATCGAAACGGCGCCACTTTGATGCTCAACAGCAATTTAGTCTGTTCTCTATATGTGAAATACGACAAGACGAAGCAAGAGCAGGGGATCTGCAGCCGCCGCAGAAGTAGTACCTGCTGCACGTGCTGCATCGGCGTATCCGACCCTCTGCTGCACGTCACGCGCAGCTGCTGCACCGTAACTGCACGTGCAGTGAGAATGAAGAGACGCACGCTGCAATTCGAATTTTAAGATACAAAGTGTTTTTAGATATTTTTTTTCTTTATGATACCACAATGGAGGAAAAAGAACAAGATACTGTAGTACCCGAATTGGATCTCCGCCTCGGCCATTCGCAGCTCCTCGCACATTTCGGCCGCAAGACCTGCACAGAATACGATCAAATACGATACCGTATATCGCAGGTGAGGTAGACACTCATAGTGCAAGATCGAATAATTCTATATACGAGTAACAAAGGTTATTCGAGAATAATGTATATATGTCAAGAATAGAGAATAATGTATTCGCGAATAACCTTTGTCATTCACGAAAAGAATAACAACGCTAGTACATACCGATCACAGCTCCATCCACACTCTCGCACTCCATTCGATCGATTCTCTCCTCGTTCCAACCCGTTATCTGAACAAACAAAAACTGTGTTTCAATCAGAAATGTTTGTCTCTTTCGTAAGACAGTTCATGCGCGTCTACTCCTAATCTGCCGCCTTTTTCTTTGATAAGTGGATCGAGCATAATATAATATTATGCTCGATCCACTTATCAAAGCCGCAATGGCGAGCGTAGTTTCTATGCGGGTGATGAAACGCCGACTCACGTGCACTCTGTGCATCCATCCGATAGCGCCCGTAGTCGTACCCACGCACAGCAGATCGATAACGGGTGCTGATAGGCCTGAATACCGTATCCGTGAATACAGTAATCAAGTCTAATTAAACAAATAATGTAGTAATAAGCTGACTCGCTATTCAGCTATTCGTAGACGTTAACACCGGCCCAGCATCTCTCATTTTCAGTTTTAAAAAACTATGGTATGAGTTCTCAGCGATAGTTTTACATTCATCCCATCATGTTTGCTCTCCTCACGCACCCTCATTGTTATTCTCCTCCTCTACTCCCTTCACGGTACAAGCAGCCACAGCAGATCGGACTCCCGTCATGCCCATCGACTGCAATCAAAACTTTTTATATATAAATAAACATTTTAAAAGTTTATAACCATAATTTTTGAAATATTTAAAATTCAAAAGAATACAATCCTTCGCCAGGGAATGATGACATTTTCCCGTGATTTTCACCACACTTCTATGAATAAGCTTTATACATATTGCACCCGGGAAGTGTAGATGAACAACAATTCTTTTATTTTTCTATTCCTCTCACCACAATATTCGTCTTCTTCTCGAATCTTCCCTCCTTTCCACTCCAAATCATCACTTGAGCGTCGTTGAATAGCCAGATATCGTGAGATCCAAGCAGACTTCCCACTCCGATCAACTGTCAATTATGAAATTGAACAAGCGGCAAAACAGGCAGCAGTGATGAGAGCTCTGACTCGTCATCCGTGAAATCGGAGTGCCGCTATTGCGAAATATGCAAATATGTATTTCGTGCGAGCTTCATTCGTAATATTTTTCGACCACTTTTTTGTCGCAGAGTGTAAATGACTTGCGGCAACGCGAAATTTGATCAGTTAGGGGCTCTTTCTTTTTAGGAACCGGGGTGCCGCCTCGGAGTCGAGGGGGTCACTCAACACTAACAGGCAGGCACATCAAAATGGGGGCAATGCAATTTCGTAAATACATTGCGTGCGTGTGAACACTGAGTGAAATTTTGCGTATCAACATGTGCCTACTTTATCTGATCACGCGGCCAGGCTAAACAATCGGATAAAAAAAATAGTACCATCAGATCGTGAAGGGAGTAAATTTCGGCCTGCCGTTTGTCAATGCAGACGGCCTCACTACCTTCCTCCAGTGACACAGTGAATACACTACAACCATAGTTCATTAAAGTATGCTGGGCTTTCCGATACGCTTACCCATAGACCAAAAGGGTATGTACCAAAAAGTCGAAAATTATATCTGATTTTTCGAATTTTTTTTGCAGAAAAGTAGAAGCGATTTTTCAATTTCAGACCTTGAAATCCTAAAATGTTCTCTGATTGTCACCTCAAAAAGGTAAAATTCTGCCAAAGTATGTCCCCTGGAACATACTTTTTTCTCAATGAGCTTACCGTGGACGCCCGGCATACAGTACTCCCCTCTCGACTCACATCATAATTCCCCGCGTGAGTAGTCCACACAACATCAGCTTCTGCCCAGTGATATCAACTTGTGTTCCTTTGAAGATCGCAATCTGAGTGATTGATTAAGAGTGACGAAGCTTCAAAAATTTTCCAGAAAAAAATTTGAGAAATAGTGGAGTCAATTGAGTCGAGTAAATGATGATCATTTATCGATACCTGCTGGATAGTCGACACTTTTGTATTGCTCTTCTCATTGAAAGCGGGCGAAGAGAACGCCATCGATGTGGGCACTGCGAACAAAGATGATCATGGGTCGCCAAGGTGGGTAGGAAAAAAGTTGAAAATGCGGACAGGGTTTATACAAATTATGCATTGAGGTGCCAAAATGTGCCGTGGGTTTCGTCACTCACGGAGCGTCTCATTGTCCACATATCGCTGCTGCAGCAGCATCATGTGACCGTCGTTGAATCCGAGCAGCAAAATGGAGCGACCATCGGCCGTTGCCACCAAGTCGGAACACGAGTACTGTAATCGACTACTGTAACATCGTTTATCGATTTTCAACAAAAAAGACAACCTCGAATATTCGATGCTCGCTGTCGCCGACGTTCGCGTTTAACGAATGCAGGATTTCGCCTGAATCAATCGTCATTCAAAAATTCATAATTTAAATCGGGCAAACTGTAAACCGCAAATGTACATCCAACAAAATGTCGATACCATAAGCATTTAAAATATGCGTGCCCCCGGCTCAATTTTAGCGAATATGTCCAAGTGTGCTCGCGAGTTACGAGGGGTCACAGGTGAAATTTATTTACGCGTAGCCGCATTTTCATGTTGTGTTCGGAGGAAAGTTTTTAAAAAAACAATCTACGTGTTCCCGTGCCAATTATGCCAGTCCACTGGATCGGCGCCCAGACATGGCCAATACAGACTAGAAGCAACAAACAAACAACTTCATCATCACCTCGTCGATTGAGTGAGGTCGTCACCAATCCTTTCCTGCTGATTCCAATCACATTCGACTTGTGCTCCCCCGTTTCTGAAATGGAATCATGTAGTGTTGGCACTATTGCCGAAGCCCGGAATCATCAAAAGGAATCTTAGAACAATGATATCTAAACAATGAACAATGCCATTTTGAATGCTCATTTCAAGAGCGCATCGAATATTTATTGATCTGTTCTGGGCTTCATCAGTAGTGCCGGAATTGTACCTGATAAACGTAACACGGAATGTTCGTTTTCAGCAATAACTCTTTGATATATTGGCGATACATTATTTGTCATTGATTTTCGAAAAAAATATTGTCCCGTTAATTTCTATTTCAAATAGGAACATAACGAACCATTGATAAATGACGTTGTGTAGACGGCGTGCAACTGCGACAAAACAAATTAGATACAATTTGTTTTTTGGAATGGGTTAATACCGTAATCCCCCTACCGTAACCCTACTCCTTCCACTGACATCGTTTGGCACAAGCGTCCGCTGGACGGTTTGCTTCTTCTGCGACCTCTTGAGTGTTCCGTCGAAGCATGCGATCGTATGCTTCTGAATAATGATAATAATAGCACAATATTAATATTTCTTCTAAATATTCGACCACTTATACTGAACATATTGTTCATGTCAGTATATCTGTCAAACACTGACACAACCGTGTTAAACATCAATAAAATACAGCGTACCTTAGTCTTCTTCTTTCCAGTTTTTCCTCTGTGTAGAGTGAGCACTCCGACCGAATCCCAATTACCATTTGTCGATTGACGAACGAACACGTCGCCAGAGCGCGCCTTGGGTTACGGTATGTAGTCTTGAGAGGAGGAGGAATATCGATTAGAATGCGGCCTACCGTAGTCTCCTCCTGATTCATCTCCACTTGCACTGTCATTAATTCTTCTCTCGACTCACAGTCGAACAGTCGAATACCCGTTGATCGACCATTCTGCAATTGCTGCGGTACTCACTGGTAGCTACACATATCTAACTATATTTATTCACATCAACTGTGAATGTTATCGCATCCATGCAGACTTCGCTATATGATTCCTCTCCATCTATTCCATTATTAAATATCAAAAAATACTCGTTCATTTTTGTGCATGTTGTCGCACCCTTGTGGTGTACGATAAATAAATAGATTCCACCCTAAAACAAGAGCTTAGCCTGGCGCTAATCACTTGAAACGGGGGGGGGTGACATTCCGGCAACGGCATTTCGGCAACGGGTCATAACTCAGTCGGGAGTCATCCTAGGAACTTCGGAGTGGTACTATTGAAATCAGTATCAGTAAATTAAGATTTCATTAATTAATTAATTAATTAATTAACATTATTAATGAGATGGATGTTAATTAATTAATTAAAAATGAAATTTCAATTAACTGATGCTGCTTACAATGGTACCACTACCATGGACCTAGGGTCACTCCCGAGAGAGTTATTCCCCGTTGCCGAAATGTCGGTTGCCGAAATGCCGTTGCCGAAATGTCGGTTGCCGGAATGTCGGTTGCCGGATTGTCACCCCCCCCCCCCCTTGAAACAATCTATCCAGATGCATGTAAGAGTTTCAAGATTAATAATATATTTAAACTACAATTAAAGCTAATTAAGCAACTAACGGGGATCTGGGCGACAATTAGGGGCGGCGCGTCTGCCTGTACAGCACTTCCTCTAGTGGTGAAATGGACGAGAGAATGGAAAGAGAGTGGAGAAGAAGGAGAGGAAGGGGCGGATGAAGATGACAACACGGAGACGGTACTACCTTCAATTAGATGACGTCATTTTCTAATTGATTTATAATTACGACCACCTTTTTTATGGGAGGGGGCGCAAAGTGATAAAATCTATCAATCTGAGTTGTATATAAATAGTATACCCATAAGTTCACATAATATGCAGGGCATCTCCATAAACGATTTGAATAAAGTAATTCAATAAATACATTATTACCGTCTTCCACTTTGCATCTCAAAAGCGTTCCCTTCTGGCCGAGCACGAACAATTCCTTCGAGGATGCGATGCTCACAATTCGCTCATTTCCTGATTTGATAAAGGGTGCTGACAGATCCTGAGAGTACGGTAGGTCAAGGGATATCGATTGACATGATATACCTCTCGTAGCACGAATTCCTTGCGCTGCGGTGCAGAGATTAGCGACTGCAAATAGCAAATAATTTTTCTACAACGAAAATAAATAATATTTACTTTAAAATCTTTTTTTGTTCGAAATTCGAATATTCAATGCTGCAAAATCGAACAAAGGAGCACTGCTAGTAATAATAATGTGTGACAATGGTGAGCAGAAAAAATTAAGTACCTGTAGATCAGCATACACGCATTTCTCATTCTCTTTCTCGCCGAGTTCCATACTGTAGATGTGGCCGTTCGAGGTTCCCACGATCGATAGGCGAAGATCCTCCTGCGATAAGGATGCCGTATTCTCTAGCATCTTCATAATTGTTATTTGAATAGCACGCAGTCGACAATAAATAAACTACCTCAAAATCGCCTCTTTGGGAATAGACTGCTCCGTATGCAGAGACACGCTCTGAAATGATTATCAAAGTTAGGCCAAATATTCGATATCGAAGTTAGTATCCGCAACGGTGCCACTTGCTGAGGGTGTGGTACACCCTCAGCAAGTGGCACCGTTGCGCTTACTGGGGCATCGAGCCCTATTGACTTTTGAGAAAATTACATGATTTTTCACAAAAGCAACCGCCCCGCATCAATGCATCGTCCAGGAATGACACCAAGTGGTTGGTAAACAAGCCGAGTGATTTGTCTATCTAGCACACCAAACCTTTGATTTCTATCTTCATCTTGAAAATATTTATGATTTTTCAAATTTTACTTTTTCTCGAAAAATGTCCCGACTAACCAGGTTCATTTGTGTTTCACGCGAAAACGAAATTTAAAAAAAAAAAAAATAAAAATTCGAGTCCGAAAATTTTCAATTTTTTTTCTTCCATAAAGTGGTTGTAAAAATTTGTCACAAACAACGCGAATACTGTTTTTGGCAAATTTTCGATTATTTTCACCGTAAACGAGCTGGAATGTAGGCTCACTACTATTAGTTGTGTTTGACCAACCTCACATAATCGCGCCCGCAATTACAACGCATGGCCCGATTTCTCTGATTTTATGACCGTAGTTACTACTCACAACACTCGTAAGAGCGCTTACTGGGGCATCGAGCCCTATTGACTTTTGAGAAAATTACATGATTTTTCACAAAAGCAACAGCCCCGCATCAATGCATCGTCCAGGAATGACACCAAGTGGTTGGTAAACAAGCCGAGTGATTTGTCTATCTAGCACACCAAAACTTTGATTTCTATCTTCATCTTGAAAATATTTATGATTTTTCAAATTTTACTTTTTCTCGAAAAATGTCCCGACTAACCAGGTTCATTTGTGTTTCACGCGAAAACGAAATTTAAAAAAAAAAAAATAAAAATTCGAGTCCGAAAATTTTCAATTTTTTTTCTTCCATAAAGTGGTTGTAAAAATTTGTCACAAACAACGCGAATACTGTTTTTGGCAAATTTTCGATTATTTTCACCGTAAACGAGCTGGAATGTAGGCTCACTACTATTAGTTGTGTTTGACCAACCTCACATAATCGCGCCCGCAATTACAACGCATGGCCCGATTTCTCTGATTTTATGACCGTAGTTACTACTCACAACACTCGTAAGAGCGCTTACTGGGGCATCGAGCCCTATTGACTTTTGAGAAAATTACATGATTTTTCACAAAAGCAACCGCCCCGCATCAATGCATCGTCCAGGAATGACACCAAGTGGTTGGTAAACAAGCCGAGTGATTTGTCTATCTAGCACACCAAACCTTTGATTTCTATCTTCATCTTGAAAATATTTATGATTTTTCAAATTTTACTTTTTCTCGAAAAATGTCCCGACTAACCAGGTTCATTTGTGTTTCACGCGAAAACGAAATTTTTTAAAAAAAAAAAAAATAAAAATTCGAGTCCGAAAATTTTCAATTTTTTTTCTTCCATAAAGTGGTTGTAAAAATTTGTCACAAACAACGCGAATACTGTTTTTGGCAAATTTTCGATTATTTTCACCGTAAACGAGCTGGAATGTAGGCTCACTACTATTAGTTGTGTTTGACCAACCTCACATAATCGCGCCCGCAATTACAACGCATGGCCCGATTTCTCTGATTTTATGACCGTAGTTACTACTCACAACACTCGTAAGAGCGCTTACTGGGGCATCGAGCCCTATTGACTTTTGAGAAAATTACATGATTTTTCACAAAAGCAACCGCCCCGCATCAATGCATCGTCCAGGAATGACACCAAGTGGTTGGTAAACAAGCCGAGTGATTTGTCTATCTAGCACACCAAACCTTTGATTTCTATCTTCATCTTGAAAATATTTATGATTTTTCAAATTTTACTTTTTCTCGAAAAATGTCCCGACTAACCAGGTTCATTTGTGTTTCACGCGAAAACGAAATTTAAAAAAAAAAAAATAAAAATTCGAGTCCGAAAATTTTCAATTTTTTTTCTTCCATAAAGTGGTTGTAAAAATTTGTCACAAACAACGCGAATACTGTTTTTGGCAAATTTTCGATTATTTTCACCGTAAACGAGCTGGAATGTAGGCTCACTACTATTAGTTGTGTTTGACCAACCTCACATAATCGCGCCCGCAATTACAACGCATGGCCCGATTTCTCTGATTTTATGACCGTAGTTACTACTCACAACACTCGTAAGAGCGCTTACTGGGGCATCGAGCCCTATTGACTTTTGAGAAAATTACATGATTTTTCACAAAAGCAACCGCCCCGCATCAATGCATCGTCCAGGAATGACACCAAGTGGTTGGTAAACAAGCCGAGTGATTTGTCTATCTAGCACACCAAACCTTTGATTTCTATCTTCATCTTGAAAATATTTATGATTTTTCAAATTTTACTTTTTCTCGAAAAATGTCCCGACTAACCAGGTTCATTTGTGTTTCACGCGAAAACGAAATTTTTAAAAAAAAAAAAAATAAAAATTCGAGTCCGAAAATTTTCAATTTTTTTTCTTCCATAAAGTGGTTGTAAAAATTTGTCACAAACAACGCGAATACTGTTTTTGGCAAATTTTCGATTATTTTCACCGTAAACGAGCTGGAATGTAGGCTCACTACTATTAGTTGTGTTTGACCAACCTCACATAATCGCGCCCGCAATTACAACGCATGGCCCGATTTCTCTGATTTTATGACCGTAGTTACTACTCACAACACTCGTAAGAGCGCTTACTGGGGCATCGAGCCCTATTGACTTTTGAGAAAATTACATGATTTTTCACAAAAGCAACCGCCCCGCATCAATGCATCGTCCAGGAATGACACCAAGTGGTTGGTAAACAAGCCGAGTGATTTGTCTATCTAGCACACCAAACCTTTGATTTCTATCTTCATCTTGAAAATATTTATGATTTTTCAAATTTTACTTTTTCTCGAAAAATGTCCCGACTAACCAGGTTCATTTGTGTTTCACGCGAAAACGAAATTTTTAAAAATAATTCGGAAAACGCTATTCGATAGAGGGAGGTTTGTAGTACCTTGTGTTATGTTTTCAGCCAAATTAAAAATCATAGATTTCTATGTCCCGGCCACGCTCGAGTCTTTCGCGATTTCTCTCATATATTCGCCGTCTGTTTCAGAGTGTGATGAGCGTGTGGTCACTCTTCAATCGCAAGGAGACGAGAGGAGTTACCGCGAGTAGAATCAAATTGGTGGAAGACGGTCAGTTTTTGATTCATTGGAATTACGGTATCGGGTTACTGTGGAAAATCACATGCTAGTTGCGTATGACGGCGAATTCCTGAGAAATGAAAAGACATTTCGATTGATTTTATAAAAGAAACTGTACCACACCCTCAGCAAGTGGCACCGTTGCGGATACTAACTTCGATATCGAATATTTGGCCTAACTTTGATAATCATTTCAGAGCGTGTCTCTGCATACGGAGCAGTCTATTCCCAAAGAGGCGATTTTGAGGTAGTTTATTTATTGTCGACTGCGTGCTATTCAAATAACAATTATGAAGATGCTAGAGAATACGGCATCCTTATCGCAGGAGGATCTTCGCCTATCGATCGTGGGAACCTCGAACGGCCACATCTACAGTATGGAACTCGGCGAGAAAGAGAATGAGAAATGCGTGTATGCTGATCTACAGGTACTTAATTTTTTCTGCTCACCATTGTCACACATTATTATTACTAGCAGTGCTCCTTTGTTCGATTTTGCAGCATTGAATATTCGAATTTCGAACAAAAAAAGATTTTAAAGTAAATATTATTTATTTTCGTTGTAGAAAAATTATTTGCTATTTGCAGTCGCTAATCTCTGCACCGCAGCGCAAGGAATTCGTGCTACGAGAGGTATATCATGTCAATCGATATCCCTTGGCCTACCGTACTCTCAGGATCTGTCAGCACCCTTTATCAAATCAGGAAATGAGCGAATTGTGAGCATCGCATCCTCGAAGGAATTGTTCGTGCTCGGCCAGAAGGGAACGCTTTTGAGATGCAAAGTGGAAGACGGTAATAATGTATTTATTGAATTACTTTATTCAAATCGTTTATGGAGATGCCCTGCATATTATGTGAACTTATGGGTATACTATTTATATACAACTCAGATTGATAGATTTTATCACTTTGCGCCCCCTCCCATAAAAAAGGTGGTCGTAATTATAAATCAATTAGAAAATGACGTCATCTAATTGAAGGTAGTACCGTCTCCGTGTTGTCATCTTCATCCGCCCCTTCCTCTCCTTCTTCTCCACTCTCTTTCCATTCTCTCGTCCATTTCACCACTAGAGGAAGTGCTGTACAGGCAGACGCGCCGCCCCTAATTGTCGCCCAGATCCCCGTTAGTTGCTTAATTAGCTTTAATTGTAGTTTAAATATATTATTAATCTTGAAACTCTTACATGCATCTGGATAGATTGTTTCAAGGGGGGGGGGGTGACAATCCGGCAACCGACATTCCGGCAACCGACATTTCGGCAACGGCATTTCGGCAACCGACATTTCGGCAACGGGGAATAACTCTCTCGGGAGTGACCCTAGGTCCATGGTAGTGGTACCATTGTAAGCAGCATCAGTTAATTGAAATTTCATTTTTAATTAATTAATTAACATCCATCTCATTAATAATGTTAATTAATTAATTAATTAATTAATGAAATCTTAATTTACTGATACTGATTTCAATAGTACCACTCCGAAGTTCCTAGGATGACTCCCGACTGAGTTATGACCCGTTGCCGAAATGCCGTTGCCGGAATGTCACCCCCCCCCGTTTCAAGTGATTAGCGCCAGGCTAAGCTCTTGTTTTAGGGTGGAATCTATTTATTTATCGTACACCACAAGGGTGCGACAACATGCACAAAAATGAACGAGTATTTTTTGATATTTAATAATGGAATAGATGGAGAGGAATCATATAGCGAAGTCTGCATGGATGCGATAACATTCACAGTTGATGTGAATAAATATAGTTAGATATGTGTAGCTACCAGTGAGTACCGCAGCAATTGCAGAATGGTCGATCAACGGGTATTCGACTGTTCGACTGTGAGTCGAGAGAAGAATTAATGACAGTGCAAGTGGAGATGAATCAGGAGGAGACTACGGTAGGCCGCATTCTAATCGATATTCCTCCTCCTCTCAAGACTACATACCGTAACCCAAGGCGCGCTCTGGCGACGTGTTCGTTCGTCAATCGACAAATGGTAATTGGGATTCGGTCGGAGTGCTCACTCTACACAGAGGAAAAACTGGAAAGAAGAAGACTAAGGTACGCTGTATTTTATTGATGTTTAACACGGTTGTGTCAGTGTTTGACAGATATACTGACATGAACAATATGTTCAGTATAAGTGGTCGAATATTTAGAAGAAATATTAATATTGTGCTATTATTATCATTATTCAGAAGCATACGATCGCATGCTTCGACGGAACACTCAAGAGGTCGCAGAAGAAGCAAACCGTCCAGCGGACGCTTGTGCCAAACGATGTCAGTGGAAGGAGTAGGGTTACGGTAGGGGGATTACGGTATTAACCCATTCCAAAAAACAAATTGTATCTAATTTGTTTTGTCGCAGTTGCACGCCGTCTACACAACGTCATTTATCAATGGTTCGTTATGTTCCTATTTGAAATAGAAATTAACGGGACAATATTTTTTTCGAAAATCAATGACAAATAATGTATCGCCAATATATCAAAGAGTTATTGCTGAAAACGAACATTCCGTGTTACGTTTATCAGGTACAATTCCGGCACTACTGATGAAGCCCAGAACAGATCAATAAATATTCGATGCGCTCTTGAAATGAGCATTCAAAATGGCATTGTTCATTGTTTAGATATCATTGTTCTAAGATTCCTTTTGATGATTCCGGGCTTCGGCAATAGTGCCAACACTACATGATTCCATTTCAGAAACGGGGGAGCACAAGTCGAATGTGATTGGAATCAGCAGGAAAGGATTGGTGACGACCTCACTCAATCGACGAGGTGATGATGAAGTTGTTTGTTTGTTGCTTCTAGTCTGTATTGGCCATGTCTGGGCGCCGATCCAGTGGACTGGCATAATTGGCACGGGAACACGTAGATTGTTTTTTTAAAAACTTTCCTCCGAACACAACATGAAAATGCGGCTACGCGTAAATAAATTTCACCTGTGACCCCTCGTAACTCGCGAGCACACTTGGACATATTCGCTAAAATTGAGCCGGGGGCACGCATATTTTAAATGCTTATGGTATCGACATTTTGTTGGATGTACATTTGCGGTTTACAGTTTGCCCGATTTAAATTATGAATTTTTGAATGACGATTGATTCAGGCGAAATCCTGCATTCGTTAAACGCGAACGTCGGCGACAGCGAGCATCGAATATTCGAGGTTGTCTTTTTTGTTGAAAATCGATAAACGATGTTACAGTAGTCGATTACAGTACTCGTGTTCCGACTTGGTGGCAACGGCCGATGGTCGCTCCATTTTGCTGCTCGGATTCAACGACGGTCACATGATGCTGCTGCAGCAGCGATATGTGGACAATGAGACGCTCCGTGAGTGACGAAACCCACGGCACATTTTGGCACCTCAATGCATAATTTGTATAAACCCTGTCCGCATTTTCAACTTTTTTCCTACCCACCTTGGCGACCCATGATCATCTTTGTTCGCAGTGCCCACATCGATGGCGTTCTCTTCGCCCGCTTTCAATGAGAAGAGCAATACAAAAGTGTCGACTATCCAGCAGGTATCGATAAATGATCATCATTTACTCGACTCAATTGACTCCACTATTTCTCTAATTTTTTTCTGGAAAATTTTTGAAGCTTCGTCACTCTTAATCAATCACTCAGATTGCGATCTTCAAAGGAACACAAGTTGATATCACTGGGCAGAAGCTGATGTTGTGTGGACTACTCACGCGGGGAATTATGATGTGAGTCGAGAGGGGAGTACTGTATGCCGGGCGTCCACGGTAAGCTCATTGAGAAAAAAGTATGTTCCAGGGGACATACTTTGGCAGAATTTTACCTTTTTGAGGTGACAATCAGAGAACATTTTAGGATTTCAAGGTCTGAAATTGAAAAATCGCTTCTACTTTTCTGCAAAAAAAATTCGAAAAATCAGATATAATTTTCGACTTTTTGGTACATACCCTTTTGGTCTATGGGTAAGCGTATCGGAAAGCCCAGCATACTTTAATGAACTATGGTTGTAGTGTATTCACTGTGTCACTGGAGGAAGGTAGTGAGGCCGTCTGCATTGACAAACGGCCGGCCGAAATTTACTCCCTTCACGATCTGATGGTGCTATTTTTTTTATCCGATTGTTTAGCCTGGCCGCGTGATCAGATAAAGTAGGCACATGTTGATACGCAAAATTTCACTCAGTGTTCACACGCACGCAATGTATTTACGAAATTGCATTGCCCCCATTTTGATGTGCCTGCCTGTTAGTGTTGAGTGACCCCCTCGACTCCGAGGCGGCACCCCGGTTCCTAAAAAGAAAGAGCCCCTAACTGATCAAATTTCGCGTTGCCGCAAGTCATTTACACTCTGCGACAAAAAAGTGGTCGAAAAATATTACGAATGAAGCTCGCACGAAATACATATTTGCATATTTCGCAATAGCGGCACTCCGATTTCACGGATGACGAGTCAGAGCTCTCATCACTGCTGCCTGTTTTGCCGCTTGTTCAATTTCATAATTGACAGTTGATCGGAGTGGGAAGTCTGCTTGGATCTCACGATATCTGGCTATTCAACGACGCTCAAGTGATGATTTGGAGTGGAAAGGAGGGAAGATTCGAGAAGAAGACGAATATTGTGGTGAGAGGAATAGAAAAATAAAAGAATTGTTGTTCATCTACACTTCCCGGGTGCAATATGTATAAAGCTTATTCATAGAAGGTGAAGCACACCATGTCATTCGGGGGAAGAGGGTGCGCTGGAGCGGTCAAAATGAGGTCATTTTAGGCATAAATAAATTCATAACTAAATTGTTAGATCGAAATCGAAAAATCGGCTTCCGTAACTTTGTTAGGAATTGATCGTTTTATATTGTACAAAAAAATCATATAATTATCTACATTTCCCTAAGAGGAGATACAATTTGAAATTTTCATTTGATATCTCCTCATCGGGGAGTAAAGCTATAAACATGCAAATTACATAGAATTTGGGTAAGGCAGTTCCAAACAAAGTTACGGAACCCGATTTTTCGTTTTCGATCTAATAGTTTAGTTATGAATTTATTTATGCCAAAAATGGCCTCATTTTGACCGCTCCGGCGCCCCCTCTTCCCCCGAATGACACGGTGTGTGAAGGATGAGTGGTCGAAATTTGAAATGAACCGTGCTCCCTGATTGTGAGTCATAGCTCCGAGAGGAAAGGTCGCAATAGACCACTCAGGTTTAGGAAAAATGGGATGAAATGAAACGTTCCAAGTCTCACGAGACGTTTCAATTAACATGAGACTGTTCCATTTTCCGAGATAATTGGATTTTCGTGTATCGAACATGTTTCATTAGGGAACTCTACTTGCCAATGATACCCAATCACAATCGATAACAAATATTGTGTTATTTGCGTCCAGATTTTTAAAAAAAAATATAGCGGTCGGAGAGAATCATCTAGATTTTTTAAAACAAATACCCGAATGCGAGATGATCGTCAATGCGTCGCAACGGCTCGTAGACATCGAGTGATAGGCCTGCATCGAAATTTATCAACAGTTTGTCCTCGTATCTCGGGAATGTCCTAGTTTGCTGCTTAACACCACGGCACTGCGCACGTGCAAAGTGAGACGAAAAAAGTACAATACTCTCACAAACAGAGAACTAAGTCTACGACTCCATAAGTCTAAGCTGACCAACAACGACTGCAAAATCTATTGGGCGCTATTGGGCGTCGCACGGCAGCCCAGAAGTCTAGAGTCGTAAACTTATTTGAGTATTGCAATTCAAATATATATTTAATGACCTACCACAGATGCAATCATCGTCTTTGACACCATCGTTGGTGATTACAAGTCTCGATTCCTCTCCTGTCTGAGATACATGTTTTTATTAATTATTTTATTATTTCAGCACAATTAACTTTGTATTTTTCAAAATAATCTCATCACCAGAACAGGAAGACGTCCTACTGCAATTATAGTGTATTCGCTGTTTTAAGATATTTAAAGAGCATTAAGATAATTAACTGTACAAATTATTATCCGATCTAACCTTTCCAATGAGCCATCCCATCTCCGCGTCTTCGGTTGCCACACAAATCACGTCGACGCGCAACTTGCCAGCTGTGAATGAATCAATAATCACTTAGCCACCGCTAAATCGATATTCAATTTTTTACTGTATTGACGCCTAAATACTAAGATTCACTAGGGGCACCGGTTCGGTGTTGTAATTCCATCTGGCAGTCTCTTTTTCGCTTATCAACTGCTTTTCCAATATCTCATTCAAAATGCCGCAAAACGATTACCAAACCAGCATCACTGTTCACAAAAAGAAACCACAGTATCTACCTACTGATCACGATAACAGGGACAGTGTATTGACCGTTGACGGTTTGATCTTCTCCCTCTCCTCCCTCCGTCCTCCTCTCTTCTATGGATTCCAATGAAATCGCAGCGATTTTGATTGTCGTCCCGACTCCACTCAACTTAAGCTGAATAATGATACAATTAAAAAATATTTTCCCCCTTTTTTTTATTTACTTGAGCTGGGGGCTGTATAATCTGTTTAGAAGTTGGCCATCTTTTCGTTTTTCTTTTTCATCAGTTTTTGAATTAATCTTAATTCCTTTGCATTAGTTCGATAAAGCACGATGAAAAAGTAAGTATGCCAACGAAATCAACATAAAATATAATGTAAGTGTCTAGCAAATTCGTGTTAAAGATGGCCGAAAACTAGAAGTTGGCCATCTTCTGTTTGCGCGGGCTAGACAGTGACGAGAGAGCACGGGGATCGAGGAGAGGGAAAAGTATGCATGTGTTGTTTACTTTTTTTGCGAAACTCTGCGCTCTCACTTGTTTACGTGCTCTCTCGTCACTGTCTGCCCGCGAAACAGAAGATGGCCTACTTCTAATTAAAAGTTGGCCAACTTCTAACAGATTATACAGCCCCCTGAAGAAAAATACAAAGTATGGAGTGATCTAGTCGAATCAGCATCCTTTTGTCTCTCGGAGAAAATACGAAAGAGATGGTGATAAAAACGAGAGGTACAGTTTCAAATATACTAAACATACAAGCAATAAATTTTTTTTCTTTGCATGTCAATTAATATATGCAACAAAAATAAGCAACAAGGCTGACCTCTTTCATATCGAACATGTTATCCTTTCCATTACACACCATCATTTGAGTGTCATTGAACAGCCAGATGCCCTGATTCTCCCGGAGACTTCCCAGTGCAATTAGCTGACAATAATGGGCTTTTTTGAAAGTTGTTTTGAGGTTCTCCTGAGGTATAATGACCATATTTGATCGAAAATTTCAGTTATCGCTCAGTGAGGTTATGCATCTCCCTAGTGAGCGAGTGATAATAACAAGGTACAAGCATAGAACTAAAAACGAAGTTTTGAGCCGATTGCACATCGGGGACCCTAGATTATAAATTGAAGGAAATCAAATTCGGCCTTTTTTCAATAACATTTAAGAACACTAGCACATCGCATACTTAGATCAAACTAAATTTTTACGATTCACACCATAGTACAATTCTCTGGTCGATATTTATCAAATAAAAAGGTCACCAACCGTAAACTTAGAGAAGGCTCCATCCATTGTACTATCGATAGCACACTCGGCGATTCGACTCGCTTCAATCTTATCCATTGCTAACGAGAATACGCTAAAACGAGTCTTTTGTGATCCATTTATGAAAAATCGATAATGCTCCCTACAGTAATCGTGGTCGTCTTTAGCATACCGTATCCGGCGTCCCAATATTAGTCTAATACTCACTGAACAGCGCGATTCGTCAACACTGCGAACATCATTAGATCCTCCTTGGTGACATCTACCGCCGTTCCTTTGAAGATTGAGATCTGAAACGTCACACTGATTACAAATTCAGAAAATACACATCCAAAAAAATAAAACGTTCCACAGCTAAATACAAGTTCCGCTGGTGAAAGAGCATGACAAAACAGGAGACACGCCGGGGTATAGAAAGAAAGTGCACAGACAACATTCCTTTTTTTGAGCGTGTCATGTAAAACTTATAATAACTCACAGGGAAATAAGTCTACGACTTCCAAAGTCTAACCCCCGTAGACTTGTGGAAGTCTAATGATTAGACTTTTGAAGACGCAGGTTTAGACTTTGGAATGTACTAGTTAGACTTGGAAAGTCTAAGTGTTAGACTTTGAAATTCAAGGGTGACGAAAGGTGTTATCGATTGGTTTTTATTCGTTTTTCCTATTGTTTATGTTGTTTTATGTGTTTCAATTATTGTTTATTGTGATCCGACTCTCGTTGATAGATGGTCCTCTGCCCCTTCGCGGATTGTCGGCTTCCTGAAAGTAAAGATCAAACCGCGTTTGCGGCTCATTTGAGGTATATCTTTATTGTTGTTTTCCCTCGTCATTACCCCCGTTACAGAATTTTCCATCGCCATCGGCAAGGGGAAATTGTATGTCGGCACTGCAATTACGTAGTCAGCTTCTCTCGATTCGAAGGCTGGACAAGGCACATGAAGGAGAAACACGGAGGGAGCAACAGTGAGATTTATGAGTTGAAATTGAGTAACGTATGCAAAAAGTCAAGTGCCCTACAATACTCTGACGTTTGTCCGGAGATGGCTAGTCTTATCTATTGGTACACATTATTTATAACCTCCTGGAAGAGTTGATGAGCGAGGGAGTGAATGAAACTGAGAAACGACCAATCATTTTTGAACGCTTCCTCGCTCCTGACCCCTTTATGGAGGATTGACGATATAATTAATGGTGGGGATACTTTGGCTACTTGAAGGAAGTTTAGTCTATCTAGAACATATCACGCGTGTTACGTAAGGATCGAATCAACACTGGCACACCAAAAAAGTAGAACATGAGTTATATACAGTTTTGGATAGCCTTTAGGGTATCTAAGAAGGATTAGCAGCCTTTTGTCCCACAGCGCGAATTCCTCGAAGATAGACGACGTCAAACTTTGAGGAGGGGGGGGGCACAAATAGTGCCTCTTTAGAGCCCTGTAGCTACAGTAAGAATTAAGGAAAAGATTCCCAACAGAAGATCTGTGCGGAATCATCTCGAGAACAAGCCTGATAAATTGGGCCCAACTTATAACTAGAAGTAATTAATTAGACTAACCAAAACTTCTCATTTACACCAGTGTGTCGGGCCCTTGGATAATCTCAACGCCAAAGCATGTAACTCGTTAAGACGAATCGAATACAATTCTGAACTGTGACTTAAGTATGTAACAGGCTCATTGATGGTATGATCTGCGTTTCCAGCCTGGAATCAAGCAGGAATCCAGCCTGGAGACGTTTCCAGGTAGGATCCCGGTATAATTTCCAGCTTGGGTCCCGGTATAGCGCGATTTCCAGCCTGGATCCCGGTATGAAATGGGAAGATTCCAGCCTGGATCCCGCTATATTTCCAGCCTGGAATCAGATAGGCATCCAGCTAGGAAAAAATACCGTGCCATGAAAGAGAGATACGCGCGCTTTCCGGGCTGTGTCTGTCTCGAAACAAGTGTATCTATTACCTTTCCAGCAATAGATAAGAAATCTAAATTACAGTCGCGCGCATAAGTGAGTGGACACTTTTTAAATCACATTTAACTTCTGAGCCAGGAAATGGATCACTCTGAAATTTTGGCTTGGTTCATCAAATCCATCGACGATTATGATGCTGATATTGAATTATTTCGAAATCCCTCAGTTATTACATAGTGATGACGTAATCAAACCATACTTTTTCGGACGTCCATTATTCTTACATACATTTTTTCGGGCTAGCCAAACTTTTTGAGCATAAAGGTGGGCCGAAGGGCTGCCATGAAAATTTTTTTCAAGTTGCTGCGGCTTTGCACCTTGGCTGCAGCCTTGCTGCAATTTCGCGGTCGTAAACTCATATCTCGGCTTCTAGACAAGCTAGAACGTCGTTCTAGGAATCAAAATAATCCTTATGTGGATTGCTGACGATTCTGATAATATGATACATGTAACTGAATAATTGGCCTCGAGGTACCAAAAAATCGATTTTTTTCATGACCCATTTTCGATCGATCTCAACTCTGTGGAACAGTTTAGCAAAAATCTAGTTTTTGCGTAGACGTATTGCAAATGTATTGAAGAACTGATGCCCAACTTTTTGTACGGTTGGCGTTTGTTTCCAGGGCGCCTCGATCGTTTTTCGGAAGGACACACGATAGGCCACGCCCCCTTTTCGCCCTATTGACCTACAGTTTCATTAATATATTTTGTTCTGCTGTAACTTTAGAGCTAGAGGAGGTAGAAGTCTGAAATTTTAACTGGAACTCCTGCACACTCTGGGGCGTCGATTCTGTATATTTCATAATAATTTTTTTTTTCTTCATTGCGTAGTGATGACGCAACATTTCGTAGAAATTTCAGAGGTGGTTTTTTGCTCGGACGAAAATTTTGCAAGCATCGTACTTTGAGTGGTGATAGTTGACATGGAGATACACTCGAGAAAAAATAGTACCACACTGAACGGTTCCATACCGGACCAGTGCGAGGTTTCAAATTGGGTTCCCGAAAAAATGGTTTTTCGTTTCTATACGTGCTAGAGACTCGTATCCAACTTCAAAATGACCGTAATGGTGTCTTAGTAAAACACCGAAAGTTTGGCATTGATTGGCCGTCATATGCCTTCAGGGCATAAAAAAATCATTTTTTCTGTTGTTTTATTTTCAGGAACCAGATCCATTCGATGATTGCACTAGAAACTGCTAAAAACCTAACTTGTTAATGTCTTTGCAAACATTATTGACAAAAAAATATGTTTGAGCCACTCTTTTGGATGGATCATGTTCTTGAAAATAAAACAACAGAAAAAATGATTTTTTTTATGCCCTGAAGGCATATATCGGCTGATCAATGCCAAACTTTCGGTATTTTACTAAGACACCATTACGGTCATTTTGAAGTTGAATACGAGTCTCTAGCACGTCTAGAAACGAAAAACCATTTTTTCGGATACCCATTTTGAGACCTCGCACTGGTCCGGTATGGAACCGTACAATGTGGTACTAATTTTTCTCGAGTGTATCTCCATGTCAACTATCACCACTCAAAGTACGATGCTTGCAAAATTTTCGTCCGAGCAAAAAACCACCTCTGAAATTTCTACGAAATGTTGCGTCATCACTACGCAATGAAGAAAAAAAAATTATTATGAAATATACAGAATCGACGCCCCAGAGTGTGCAGGAGTTCCAGTTAAAATTTCAGACTTCTACCTCCCCTAGCTCTAAAGTTACAGCAGAACAAAATATATTAATGAAACTGTAGGTCAATATGGCGAAAAGGGGGCGTGGCCTATCGTGCGTCCTTCCGAAAAACGATCGAGGCGCCCTGGAAACAAACGCCAACCGTACAAAAAGTTGGGCATCAGTTCTTCAATACATTTGCAATACGTCTACGCAAAAACTAGATTTTTGCTAAACTGTTCCACAGAGTTGAGATCGATCGAAATGGGTCATGAAAAAAATCGATTTTTTGGTACCTCGAGGCCAATTATTCAGTTACATGTATCATATTATCAGAATCGTCAGCAATCCACATAAGGATTATTTTGATTCCTAGAACGACGTTCTAGCTTGTCTAGAAGCCGAGATATGAGTTTACGACCGCGAAATTGCAGCAAGGCTGCAGCCAAGGTGCAAAGCCGCAGCAACTTGAAAAAAATTTTCATGGCAGCCCTTCGGCCCACCTTTATGCTCAAAAAGTTTGGCTAGCCCGAAAAAATGTATGTAAGAATAATGGACGTCCGAAAAAGTATGGTTTGATTACGTCATCACTATGTAATAACTGAGGGATTTCGAAATAATTCAATATCAGCATCATAATCGTCGATGGATTTGATGAACCAAGCCAAAATTTCAGAGTGATCCATTTCCTGGCTCAGAAGTTAAATGTGATTTAAAAAGTGTCCACTCACTTATGCGCGCGACTGTAGTTACTTAATTAAAATTAATATTGTATTAACTAATATTTTTACTCTATCAATATGGAGAGAGGTTTCCGAAAATTCACTTTTTGCGATTCTGATTTGCTGTATTTATCACGATTCTACATGTTAGTTATTAAGTTGATTCAGACAGGTTGAAAAAAGTTTTAAAAGTTGAAAAAATGTATCTGTGAAAAAATTAAGATGAAATTACGACCTGCAAAATCGGAGACAACCGCATTATGACTGAGCTACGCACAAGAGATGCGAGAGTGCGCCAGTGATATTCTAACCTACCCGGTCGTATCTATCTCATCTCGAGAGGTGAGAAAGATAACGAGCGTTTTTGTGAATTGATCATGCATGAGCCAGTTACACATTTAATGGCACGGTTCAGCATATCATTCGATTCGTCTCAACGAGCTCCAGACTTTCGCGTTGAGATTATCCTGGTTCCTCTCTACTTTTGCCTCCCTCAAAGTTTGACGTCGTCTATCTTCGAGGAAATCGAACTATGGGGAAAAAAGGCTGCGAATCCTTCTTAGATACCCTAAAGGCTATCCAAAACTGTACATAATAATAGGGGGTCAGAATTAGGGATGACAAAGGAAGACCATTATTTCGCGATTATGAATTATGCAAATCATATTCAAATGTGAGGAAGAGCTGAACTGGCATTGTCTAAGATGTGATAACGAACATACTCACAAAGAAAAAACTCTAATCTTGATATGCCCAGAGCGAGGGTTTCAAACTCTAATGTTAGAGAGCGTGCGAAAATGAGAGAGCGCGTCTCTCGATTTCGTGCACTCTCTCGAAAATTAGAGTTTCAAACCCTCGCTCTGGGCATATCAAGATTAGAGTTTTTTCTTCTGGGCATATGGAGTTTCAAACTCCTAGAGTTTTTTCTTTGCGAGTATCCATGTACACTAGACCTAAGGATTCGCAATATTTGATCAACTCTTCAAAACTGAGACTGGATGAAAAATCGCAGACTCTTCCGGAATAGTTGGATGTAAATCGGAAGAATGTTCCTTAATAAATTTTCGAACATTCAAAGTTTACTCTTCCTCATGTTTCCATATCAATTGCAAAGATATCACTCATGCTCCAAACACGAAAAACGCCAATTTGCTTTTTGCTTTGTCATCCCTAGTCAGAGTGTGTGCCAACTACCCCCTGATTTGAATCGATCCTTACGTGACAGGCGTAATATAGATACTTAGGTACCTTTTTTCTATTTTTGTCTGACAGTGCGCATCTATCTAGGTCCTGCACCGACTCCCAATGTCAATGCAAACCAAGTAATAATTGACAATGTGGATGTGGATCTAGAAGATATTGAAGCAATGGACACAAGTGACAATAGAGATGAATCAGACGATACCCTTCCCCCCTTCCCGCGAAATTGATAGAGATGAGTATGTACGATACATCTTCTACACCATTGCCACACTCCCTCACCATCTCCGATCCACCCACAGATGCAAGCTTTTATTCGCTGTCGCTGACGCAAAAGAAGCGAAAAAGTTTGGAGAGGATATTCTCTATGAGAAACTGCTGGAGGAGTTGAAGAGCATCGATTGTCCTTACTCGAGGTTAGGGAAATCACATAAATTACCATTCATTCTATCACGTTCAGATTACAATGAATGGTCGGACGATCAAGTACCTAGTGAGATTCTCTGAAATGTGCGGTGATAATAAGGCCTTGAATGGGGTCTGTGGATTCAGGCAATGCTTTTCGAGTGGAAGGTTCTGCAGGTAGAAACATAAATTAGCGGGGACATATAGCTGAGATGTTACTAATTCCAGAGAATGCGAAACGGATTACTCTCAATTCGAGGAACAGATAAAAGTTGCCGACTTATCAATGAGATCCGTAGATGGGTACAACGCACAACTGTATCATGCTGCTGCGAAGGAATTCATGGGCATAAGGTACTTTTATTCTATAGCACTATCCCACTATTTCCGAGAAGCCGGCATACCTCTCGGATAGCGTCGTTAAAGCGTATCCCAATAACTTGGGATGAAGTCAGTGTCACGTTACAGTAGTCCCATTTTCCGATATCGAATTTTTTTTAAAGAAACTGTACAGGTGTTCCAAGTGTACTAAAGGAAAAGTACGAATAAAACTGCCTTTGAAGCAATCTGAAGCATAGGTCAAAAGGTACGTAAAAATCGACGAAGCCAACCCACATTTTGACATTTCAAAGCCAATTTTTGAAAAATCCATTCCACATTTTTTTACTTTTCAGAAAAAAAGAAGAAAAAAACAGTCCACGTTTATAGTGTTTCATGCCCATTTTTGAAACTCCCAACCCACATTTTCGACTTTCCCTAACGCACCCTTTAGACCTATTATATGAAGGGTGAAAATTAGAATTTTTTCCGTTTTTGTCTGTCTGAAAAAAATGTTCATCGCTTGAGAACGATTTACGGATATTAGAGAAGCCTTGCGAAATTTGTGAGAAAAAACTTCCGATGTTGAAAGGTGGAAAAAAATCGATATCGGAATGTGGGGTTACGGTAACATGATTCTGACCAAGTTGCTGGGATAGGTTGCCACAAGGATATTCCTGAATATTTGCCCTGCGCCAGGCCTTTTGTAGATCTCTCAATTCACTGAAGTTCAGATCTGAGAGCGTTCTCAATAAGTTCCCTGATTTCCACGTCCTGAACAACGTTCCCCGTGATCTCATGCACGATTCTCTGGAGGGTACTTTAAGGTAGCTCGCATGCACGCAACGGGCTTAACAATTACAGGAATCGCACGCATCGAGATCAGGCAGCTAGTGAAGAATCGAGATCAGGCAGCTAGTGTGGTGAACAAGGAGTTAGTCTGGCTCTAATCAATGATCGAATTGCAAACTTTGGATATGGACGAAATGATAAGAGTAATAAGCCTGGCGCAATTATATTGACTCAAGGTAGATTTACGAGAAATTTGTTAATGGAACACATGAACATTACAGGATCACTAGGCCAGAAAGCGTACCAGAGTCTGATTCTGCTTCGCCTTCTACCCTGGGTAGTGCGCGGATTGGGCGATATCCCACCTTCATTCACATCTGCGGCACGGCTAACCTCTCTACTTCTTTCTCCACGCTTCAAAAGAAATCTTGATGCGGTTACTCAAGCGGCCGAAAACTACCTTGAGGTTAGGATTGGGGATATAAAAAGAAATAGAATTAGAAATATGTAGCAATATGGAAGTAAGAAACTATTGTAGCAGTATTTCAGAAATCGATGGAGAACGGTAGAGATGAGGCAGATGGAACGAGCCGGGTCAAGCCGAAGCAGCACTTCATGCTTCATTTTGGATCATCCATCGCAAAATCCGGTCCTCCCCGTCTCTACTGGTCCATGACCTATGAAGCATTATTGGCTTATGCGAAGAGAGTCTCCTACTCGACCTACAACTTCACTAACTTGCCCCTAACCATTTCCCACGCCTACCAGCGTTACCTCCACCACCTGCGATCGGTCCATTATGAAGAACTTGTACCGATATCGCCTTTCACTGGAAGATTTCGGCGGGATCAACTACCGTGGTTTCACTATCCGCAAGAGCGATTTCATCGCCACCCACTTTGATCTACTACCAATCTTTGGAAAAGTGGAGAAATTCACCCGTGGAAAGAACGAATGGACCGTATGTGTGCGCAATTACGTCACTGAGCAATACTCGGAGGAAATGAACGCCTACACGATTGTTGCCACGACAAGTAAGACGCGACAGTCCCAGCTATCTAAAGATAAACACGTATTTCAGCGTCTTCTACTCTCCCAATTTCCCGCGTCTTTTCTATGCAGCCTCTAGATGGATACGAAACGGACGACACCGACATTAAAGCGATCTTCCCCGTTCACGACCTAAGGTGACAAATAAGCACGTCTTTACAAATCAAACTAAAATAAAGCGAAAACATATTTGGAGAATAAGCGAAGAAAATTAAATAAATGTAACGGCTGCGCACAGCAAAACACGTTCCGATGATATTAAAAGTACTAATTGGATAAAAATCGAGAACACAATCTATCGCAAACTGATCTGGTAATTCGAAATATAATTTAGGATTTCCATTTCACCTTTTCACTGTTTTCACTTTGCGTTGCTAATTATTTCCTATTTCAGATGCTAATCTTGGACAGGATTATTAACGGCTCCACTCTTACGCTCTACTCCGGCCCTCACCTGTCCAACGCGGCCTCATTTCTGATCTCGTCAAGTTTGTGTGTGAGCGCCAAGGAGCGGACTGGCGGCAACTCGCAGTATTCGACCCAATTAATGCAGTCCCGATCGATTGGAACGATTGCATAGATCCATTCAGACAATACAGGTGTATAATATACGAGGTAGGTGGTAACTCGTTGTTATTTTAACGCTATGTCCTTTTCCAGGTATCCCAATCAGTGCAGCCTTCGACTGATTCTTCTCCTTCCCCCTCGGAGCCAGTCTACCACGAGGTTCGCATTCCATCTTATTCACTCTACAATACGCTGTCCAGATGCAATCAATTCAACAAGAAGTCGTTATTCAAGAGGAGGAGGAGATCGATCAAAATGCTGTTTGTTTAATAGAGAATGTTTTATTTTCTATAACTGCAAAACCTTCAGATGCTAACTGTTGATGCACATGATGAAGAAGAAGCAGAACATGTACTCTATTCAAAGGTTAGCGATCTTTTACGAGTACTGTTCATTATATTGTGTTCAGTTGTCGCCTTCATCGTTTTCGATAAAGGAAGATGTAAAGGTAACCCGTGAAGTTCGTACTTACCAATAACCTTATTTTCCAGTTGCGAGTCAAGGCAGAATCCATGAGAAGCGGTCCATTCGAAGGAGAGAACAAAGTCGAGAAGAAAGTGAGTAAAATCGTGCCATCTGCCTCGCTAAACTTTTTGGTATTTCAAGGTCAAAAATACTACTTTACATTTGCAGATGAGATCATGTGCCAGTCTAGCTATTTCCGCGTATCAATTGAAGGTCAGTAAATCTCAATTATATTGCCTATTTTCAATGTTTTACACATGATTCCAAATTTACTGACAGGAATGAGAGGTGAGAGAGTGTGAGAAGAAGGTCCTCTAATATTACAGAGAGCTCCTCTAATATTACACGCTCTCTCATTCCAGACCCTTTTCTGTAAGGTTTGATGGCCTGTGGAATGATGTGCTTTCTTCTATAGTGAATTGGCCAATGCGACTTTACCAACCATCCTGAGGGATTGTCTGGGTAAGGAATCGATATTGCGAGACATCGCTAGCGGTTCGAATCTGGAGTCGAAGCCACAGCGCAGAATAGACCTCCTACGTTGCATCGGAAACTTCCTCCTCTCTAATTGCCGGAAGTGAGTGTCCTTCTCTTAATGTGATAATCAATATTATCTCGATTCAGTCAGTTCAACCCGACTTTCACTGAAAAACTTGCCTTTGTGAGCAAACTCTTTCACAAGTTCCCTCAGTTCAATCCCGTGAGTGTTGGTTTTAATTTGCTGTTCGTAACCATGCTTGGCAGTACTACATTTGCTGTGGAGGAAGCTACATGTCGAAGCACATCATGCACTGTCGAAATGGACTGTCCAAGAGCAAACAGTGCGAGAAACGACAGTATTCGCAGTCTAAGATTTATATGTTTCTTACCGATTTTAACTAATCCATCAATACCTCTGAAATTATGAAAACTTTTGTTGATTATTAGCGGAATTCCGTTAAACCTCGTTCTCAGAACACCTCGTCTGATAGTCTGGACACCCAACAAGAGAGACTGAATGGACTTGCTACTCTTCCTCTCGGTAGTTCTGCGTATCGGAGTACGGTAGAAGACACAAGGTACGATTGACTTCCCTGGTTCTACAGTACTTCACACTCATGTTAAGGAAATTTCGCCTGATTCTGCTCAAAGAGAACGAGTTCGACGATCTAATTAGAGATCATCAATTTCTGTTCAATGATCCCGATATTGTGAGTTGTTGTTGGTTATGTTCTCAAAACAACATCATCTGTAGGCCCGGGAAATACCTTGTGCTGACTGCCTGGCTACTAGTTGTAACTTAAAACAATTTGATGTTTCTCAAAAAAAAATTGCGCAATAATGAATGATTCAGTATTTCAGCTCTCAAACGAAACATGAATAAAAGTATCTAATGTAGTAAATGGTTTACTTTTAGCTCATCTCTGATATCCATTCTAACGGATCTCTCAAGTGCTCTTCGTTTGAAAATTCATGGGAAACTGCATTGTGCCCCAAACTCCTTTCGATCGGAGAAGAAGACGAAGATCTCGATCTGGATAACATTCGACGCGAAGCAGGAGGTTTGAAATGTTCCACTGATTTCAATCACAATTAATTCAACCGAAAATCTTATACTAAATCAGAATTTATCCAAATGATGTTGTTGAAACTGTATTTAAAAATGTAAAACAATCAACTCTGTTGACAGGAGACTCTAATGGAACCGCACTTCTTCTTCTTCTCAATCTAGTGAATCGTTCAGTGGCAGGACTGCACAGGAAGGCCAAGACAACTCACCTATTCAACCATTTCCAAGTGAGTAATTCCACTTATAAAGGCTTTTAGCCAAAATTAGCGTGGAAATAAGAATGCTTCACTTTTTAACTAACTAACCTCGTCTTATTCTCATTCAGGATGCACTTCTTTTATAGTCATCTCTTCATTTCAGAGCCAAACTACAGTACACGAGGCAGCAGAATCGCTCAATCGTGCCAAGACGCCTTATCCGAGTCTACTTCGAATAGGATCTCAAGCTACAGTCATGGTATACCTAGGTGATCTCGTTGTTCCCACTCCTTCTTTCGCTCGATCTCTCTTATTCATTGTCTCCCTCCTCTATCACACCAAACTCAATTCCCCCCGCCCCCTAGCCAGACTTTATAATTTCGTGAAGGTTCTGATCGGAGTGAAGGGAGCTCAGACTCAGGATTGCCTATTCACTCTCCATTCCCAGCTTACTTCTGAGTAGAGCTAATTATGTAGACAAATTTCTGGTTCAAATGCCACACGATTACAAATGAACCGTTTCAGATTAGTTTGTATTGAATATGATAGAATTCTATAGATGCTTTGCCTGTTATCATTTACCACGGTGTCCTCGCTACTTGTGAATAGAATACGGAATTTCCTGTGAATAGACTACGAGTTTTATGTGAAATTGCCCTGTGAAATATTCGTTGTGTTTTTTTTATTTGTCATTGCTTGTTTTCCCGTTTGAAAATAAAAATATAAATAATAATCTAGCTGCTTATTGAATAAACAATAAATCACTCAAAAAAGCAAACAAAGCCAATATTTATTGTGAATATGCCCTACGATGCGCTCTGCTTGGCCTGATTACGGTAGGTCCACCTTCTCAGCCAGATTAGACTTCACAAGTCTAACCATTAGACTTTCAAGTCTAAGCGCTAGACTTGCAAGTCTCAGGGGGCTGACGACGACTTTGAAAGTCTAGGTATAAGTCTACAAACGTAGACTTATTTCCCTGTGAGAAGTACGTCAGAGTTTGGTTTCGTAAAATAATGTAAGCAATATAATTTGATTAAAGTGTGAGAAAACAAGAAACAACCATGATAAATACCTGGTAGATAGCCTCTTTCTCTTGCACAATTGTACTCCAGCTGAGAAATCCGTTGCTGCCAGCTGAAACAATGAACGTACAGATATGACGGATTTGGTGCATTTAGTGTGAGAGGTCAATAATATAACACCGCAAAAAAGGGACATTTTCTGTGTCGTTCTGACGCCCGATGAGTGATCAGCGCGAACTTTTCACAAGTTAAATATCTAAAACAGAATCTAATGCTGCGAAAATTATATCGGTAGAAACCGGAAAACAGTTTTTCTACCTTTTCATGTCGTGTCTTGATCAGTGCCAGAAAACATTAATTAGTTAGCATTAATTCATTAATGTATTATTTAGCAAAGTAATGTCGATACCTGCTTCCAACAACAACACTCGCCCGTCCTCGCAGCCAACCAGCACATCGAAACCGTATTCGGGAGTAGATATCACGTCCGAACACAAGTACTTCAAACAAACAGAAATCAATAATCTCTACTAGAAATAGATAGAAAATCTTAATTGTTTATTGAAAATCGTAAACGTGTTATATGAACATTTTGCATCTGCAAAATGTTCTTGACTATGAAAAAGAAGATACCAACCTCGTGTACGTCATCTGGATTACTCTGCGAATCGAGTATCATGAACCCTACAAGAGTACTAATAATAATAAAAATAATAAAGAGGGGTTGAGTAAATAGAAAATCAATTAAACTTACCGACCAAGGAAAAAATTCGATATTTATTTTATATTTTTACTCGATGCAGATGAGTGTCCTGATTACTTGTTTGATGCTAAAAATGTCAGAAAAAAATTCCCAAAATTATTATGAGCACGTAAATGGTGTCCCTGATCCAACCTGATTTTCAAATTTTCGCGCCATTTCAAGCATACTGTAAGCAAATGTCTCAATCAATTCGACCGCGACGCGTCTTGACGCGTTGCGGCTGTGAGGTTTTCATCCTTCTTCTCTCTTTTTCCGTCATTTGTGTATGATATTTCGTCGATTCTTAACAGCAGAGTTAATCAGATGAGTGCTCTTGACATTTTGAACTACATTTGACCAATATTTGATGGTTACTTGTGTTAAATTACAGTTTATCCAACTCGTACTTCTCACAACGACAAATGGACAGCAACTTCGACAAAAGTCATACTCCGAGATGATGGATTCGTCTTCCTTGTCTTCAGTTGAGGCTGTTCACCTACGCCTGAATATAACATGAAAAAAACATTTTTTACGTGATCAATGTTTGGTATTTACAACACAAATTAGTTGGGAAATCGGTGATGCTTCCTTCCTCTCCTTCTCCTTCGTCTAGTATCCTCCCTCAACTGAAGACAAGGAAGACGAATCCATCATCTCGGAGTATGACTTTTGTTGAAGTTGCTGTCCATTTTTCGTTGTGAGAAGTACGAGTTGGATAAACTGTAATTTAACACAAGTAACCATCAAATATTGGTCAAGTGTAGTTCAAAATGTCAAGAGCACTCATCTGATTAACTCTGCTGTTAAGAATCGACGAAATTTTTGTCAATTGGTCTGAAGAGTGGCAGCTACCATTAGCTGCACATAAATGCAACTCATTACATTTAGGTAAAGCAAATGCGAAGAATAAATACAAAATAGGCAATACTATACTAGAACAGAAATTAGTCATGAGAGATCTCGGTTTCATATTAGAAAAATCGCTCACTTTTTCCGACCATTGCAAGACAATTGCTCAGAAAGGTGTATCCGCGTGCCACATTATTCTCAGAGCTCTTCGCACCAATAACGCTGAAATACTCCTCAAAGCCTACTCTATTTACATTCGACCCATACTAGAGAGCGCTTCTATGGTTTTCAACCCCTACTTAATACGTGACAAAGAAATCCTTGAAAATGTTCAGAATTATTTCACTAGACGACTATTTATGAGATGCCACAAATCAACCTGGCAAACAATGCCGAATTTCCCTAATAGAAATATGCAGTTAGGTCTAGTCTCATTAGAAAAGCGTAGAGAGGAAATTGACCTGAAGACAGCCAGTAATCCCCTGAGAGGCAAATACAAAATATCTAAAAAGACACCACATCACTTTAGCTATTACTTCACTCGACATGGGATAAATTTCACTAACGCTAGTTCCACTTCAAACTACCGACATCATAGTTTCTTCCCCAGAGCGGCAAGGCTATTAGTGAAGTCCAGAGAATTGATCAGTTTCTCTGAGTGACTCGTTATTAGATTGTCATTGTCTTCCTGCTGAATTCGTTTTTAATCTAACTTAATTTTGTACCGCGTTTCTTGTGATCGCATAAATATATATATATATATATATATATATATATATATATATATATATATATATATATATATAAATATCATACACAAATGACGGAAAAAGAGAGGAAAAGGATGAAAACCTCACAGCCGCGACGCGTCAAGCAGCGTCGCGGTCGAATTGATTGAGACATTTGCTTACAGTATGCTTGAAATGGCGCGAAAATTTGAAAATCAGGTTGGATCAGGGACACCATTTACGTGCTCATAATAATTTTGGGAATTTTTTTCTGACATTTTTAGCATCAAACAAGTAATCAGGACACTCATCTGCATCGAGTAAAAATATAAAATAAACATCGAATTTTTTCCTTGGTCGGTAACTTTAAGTCAGATCCAAACACTCTCAAAATTTCCCTTAGTATGTCAAGAATGTGCAGAATAGAGATGCCAACTATTTCTTGTTTTTAATATTTTATTTTTAATACTGTCCTTAGAACTTTTCTCCTTTTGTTGAAGGAAAAATTGGGTGTCAATTTTTCCTTCACCACTAATTATAGCAGAAAAAACAGTACCGCTGGGAGTTAGCCCGGCTACGACAATATATCCATCGTAGTCGATTCCACTGACAGTGCACGTGCGCTCGCCCGAAGCTTAAAAAGAGTTTTATTATAATAACAATATATTTATCACGTTATTTACTAATGTGGTAAGGGAAACAATCATTAGTCCAATAAACACACGGCAAACATGAAATACGATTCCACGTAGTGTGACAGTTCGAATTGAATGAAACTGGGAACATAGCCAACACTGTGTTCTGCTTTCTCCCTAAATAATTAATGCTACTCTGGTTTCAGCCCACCACTAGTACCACCAGCGCCTCTCTCAAATTCCCCCACACTATGGTTGCCAGTTCGGTTTTCGTGAAACGGCCTAGCGCTTACCCTCCGGCAGTCTGTCATGCGAGGGGAACGATAAATTCCGCTCATCGGAAAACGGCCCGTTTTGGGAGTAGAAATAAATTCAAGTCTAATAGTCGCCTGAGATGAGGAAAATAACTAAAAATTAATCTCGCTTCACAATCACTGACCGAGAATGAACGATGAAAAGTAGACGGCACGTAGCTGCAATCGATAATTGATGTAGACATCAAGGGATCGATATCGATCAATCGATATCGATCGATAACCATCCGCCTACCGTAATCCCATCTACATATAGTTTAGTGTGAAATTCAGGTAAATAATTCGATAAGCTCTCTTCATTTCACATACTCTCTCACCAATAGACCGGCGTAGAGAGTATGCGAAATGAGGAAATCTAATCCAACTGTTTAGCCGAATTTCAAACTCTAGCATATACTCACATCGCCTGGCAGCATAGGCTCTTCGATGGTCACATTTGAATTCGTCCTTTTGAGCGTCCCATCAATAAACGAAATCGATGTCTTCTGAATACATTACAGTAAGATTGTTTTTAGAAAAAAAAGCAAAAAGCATTGTTTTTTCTTAAGTCGAGCACTGAGTATAGCAGGAAATTTTGGGAATACTAATCCACTATTTTCAGCTCGAACACAACTACTCTTCCTCTGATGTATGTTATTTTCTTTTTCTTTTTTTTTAAATCGTCTGTCTTTAGTACTCGTTTACTGTAATAATTTGCCGGGCCAGCCTTCTGGAATAATTTACTAAGATGAATATGAAAATATTTGTAAACATTTATTTGAAGTGCGGCGGCGGAGCTCGCAAGCACGATTGTGCTCATTACAATATCTGATCGAGAGACGACAAATGGAGTCAGAAGTCTGGCGACTATGGAGAATACGGTAGGCACAGTATCCATTTGCTCCAATCTCTAGAATCGCCGATGGTCGGAGTGGTAGCGGTGGTCGGCTAGTAGTGCTACTATCCCGATCGCAAAATGATGCCACTCCGACCAACCGTCTCTTAATCCGGCAACTGGCGATTCTAGAGATGTTGAGTTGAAAAAGGGAGTATGACTAATAATGCAAGGATATGTAATTGTGAAATAACGGTGAGAAGAGGCGCCCACCATACAGTAGAGATGACAACTCGAAAATGAAAATAACAATGCTTTTCGAATGAGTTTCGGAACAGTTATCTGTTTCGTTGTTCATCTTCCTTTGTTTTCGATTTGAGGAATTTTCGAGTGGTCAATAGAGTTTGAAATTCGAGTAAATAATTGGATTAAATCTCCTCGATATTCACACTCTCTCACTCATCAACCGGCGTAGATAGTGTGTGTAATGATGAGATCTATTCCAATTATTTACCCGAATTTCAAACTCTAGTGGCCAGCACTACTATACCGTACTCCCACTAAGCGCATTCGTCTGTGGATCGTGACTCGGAGCGGAACGCTAAATGCCCGTCAATCCATCGAGTTCACCGATTACCCGCTGACCACTTGCGCCCTCACTCATCGATTGACTACGGTAAGACACAGTTGACGATTTTCAGACATTTCGATCATGAAATGTTGTCTGATTTTGTTCTCAATATAATCTGTGATTATTATTATTCGCATAGGTCGTCAGGGACGTAAAAACTAATAAGCCTACTCATATTTTGAAATTTTTTTAAAAAAATTACCCACATTTTTCGACATTGGGTGAAAAATTGAAAACCCAATCCTCATTTTGACATTTTCATTGCCAATTTTGACGGCCCCTACCCACAATTTCGACATTTTACGACACACGTTGTCGACTCATTATTTTTATTATTATTATATTGAGGTGGGTTCATTATCGTGGATCGCCTCGTCAATGGAGTTGGAAGAACAGACATCGGACGTTCCTCTCCAGAAGGCGATCGGCATGCTCGACGCTCAGCTAGCCAACCACCAGTGCACCCAGCGAAGGGTATACTTTTTAATTCAATTCAAGTCAATCACTTTATCAGAATCATGCCTAGGAAATGGAGACATGCTGATTTCTTCTAGTGTTTTATTTATTATCTGATTTTGACCCTTCCCATGATGCGATGCGTGACATTTCTTCCTTAATATTGTTGGTATCTGTGGTTGAAGGGACCCACATATCCAATCGCAAGACGTAAATCACCAGTCGTAGGATGGTTACTAATCGATGGATTCACACAACTAACAATCTCCTATGTGAATTGACTATCGTGATTAGGGTTTAGCAGTATCTGCTATTGCATTTTTTTAAAATCCGCTCAAAAAATGTCAAAATGTAACTTCCTGTGTTTACCGAAGGCGAGAGTGCACACAACAGTGAGAGGGTCGACAGTTCGCCTGCACGGTAAAATGTGAAATACGTGTTTTGACTTTTTCGAATATCGTTTCCTTTTGTAACTTTAGTCTACAGTCGTTGGTGTGGCTATTATCCGATTCTATCGTTTTCGCGTGCAATCTAGCTCCCGTTTCTGTTGTTTATCAGCGGAACATTTTAATATTTTGGACGAGTAATTGTACATTTGTAATAATTGTAGAACGGTCGCATCGTGAGACGATGTCCTTTCGTGGACTGCACGACCATCAAATCGCTGGTGAATCATGCAGGCGACTGTACAGCGGCCGGAAAGTGCAAAGGCGAGCACTTTTTAAATTTGAAAATAATGTGTTTAAAAATTCAGTTCGCGATTGCAATCTGTATCGAATATTCACCGAATTCGCTGCCACTGGATCGCGTGAAAGCGAAGAAAAGCTAAGTGAATGTGAGCCCCTTTTCGTCCCTTTTACATTCTTTATTTTATATAGATTTTATGTTTCTTTACACAATAGATGCAGGGGGTACTGCAACTAGAAGACAGAAATCTGAGCTATAAAGTAGCTCATGTAGCTGCTTTCAAGCTGATTTCTGTCTTTTCGCAGAAGAAGACACGAGTACTGGGTAGTCAGATATTCCTTACCTGACTACGGTAGAGACGACGTACAGCAATCTCCCAACTACTACCAAAGCCATCTTCAAATCGGGAATTATTTGAGCGGTCGTAACTGATCCAGTTACCTGAAAAATTCCGTAAACCATATCAAAAGTACTTCAGAGTAGGAAAGGCTTCACAAAAAACAACTCTCTTCTTTTCGCTCACTCTCACACCGGTTTGGCCGACGAGATAGTGATGAGGACGTTTTTGCCATTCTTACTTCAATGCAACTATAAACGTTGCACTAATCTTGCTCAATCACGTCTTTGAAAAAGGGTAACTAGTAAAACACCCACCTTGGTTGCGTACTGCAGAACTTTATAGTTCTTCTCCTCTTGTTTGATAGTTATGAGAACGACTTGCGAGCCCTTGAGGAGCAAGCATTCGAATGGATCTTCGACAGGAGAAACGAAGAGAGGACGAATCGATGCACTACCGTAATCCGGCCACAGAACACGCCTGATTTTGCACGGCGTTTGGAGGGAACCATTTAGAACGGCTCCCGTAAATTATCTTCGAAATTCCATAGAGAGGCGGGTCCTCTTTTGATCTACCTCTCACCAACACCCCCCCCCCTACGATGCCGTGATTAGCGCTTTATAAATGGCATAGCATTAAATAATTTAATGACGGAATACTTGTACCATCAAAAAGCAAAATGTATGTTAAATTGTTATACATGAACATTAGGTAAGAGGAACTGCTCAACTAGACTATGTTACCGTACCCACCTGAATTCGAAGTTGTCCACTTCTGTCAATTCGAATACGGTATGTTCCTCGTTAGGATCGAATACGACCTCGAAGACTTTGAGTGAATTTCCAGTGAGAACGAGCAGCTGAAAATTCCTTTTTTTGTTATAATAATAATTTATCTACGCAAAGCGCAACAGGATTTTAAATTTGACAAGAAATAAGGGGAAAAGAAATAGGGGGAATATGAAAGGGGGACTGTTATTTGAAAATGGATATTCGTGTTATTCACTTTTACGACCTGCACTATCTATGATAACTCATTGAGATGAATGACAATCGATTTGATTACATAAATATTTTAAATATACAAATACAAAAATATTTGCATCCATCGACTTGCCTTGTTTGATTGCGGGACGATGTTGACACTTGGCTGACAAATCTTCTCATTCCATGGTTGAGTGTTGATTACGAAGCGAAGACGACGGAAAGAGTAGCCTATGACGAATTATTTAATATGTTAATTGTAACAAATAGGAAGAATAACAGCGGTCATTTACAGATCTTATAGAATTTTGAATAAGTGATCGCAACTTGTTTTGTTTATGGGCGAAAAATTATTTGGCGTGAAGTATTTGCTTCATGATCAGCATAGACCAAAAGAGTATCTACCAACAAAATTTATCTGATTTTTCTGATTTTTTTTTCTGGTTATCTGATTTTTCAATTGGAAATCGAAAATTTGGGATTTTTGTCAGTCTCCAGACCTTGAGATGCTAAAATGCTGCTAAAATGCCAAAATTATGTCAGTGTATGTTCCCGGGAACACATTATCAAGAGCAGTTCCGACCTCCTATTGCCAGATGTGCTGCGTGCACGAGTGTCGCGTACACTTTGTAGTCCTCGTCCGGATTATCCTGGTAAATCTTGCTGATAGCGATGACGTGGCCTGATAAACTGAGATTCATTAAAGTTGTCATTCGGTAAATTTTCACGCGTATGGTAGTTGCGAACTGGTGCTATTTTCAGCGAACAACAGTTAATGCATTGAGCGGGGAAACGTCATACTTATATTTAAAACTAGTCATAAAATCGTCGCTCACCGGTCGTTCCCAGTGGAAGAATAGTCAAGATTGGTGCATTCTGTAAAGTAAATATGCATTGTTGACTGGGAAATATGTGGTCATCTGAATGAAGTTTAACACTGGAGAGAGTGTTCATCAATGTACTCTTCATTTCACAGACTCTCTCTTACACCAACAGGTCGAGAGAGTGTGTGAAATGAACAGCACATCAATGTACATTAACGAAAACTGAACTGGAGATAATGCACAAGTAGAAAAAGAAGAAGAAGCATTGTTAGAAAGAATAGAGCTGAAGGAGTAAAACGTACATGGCGCATCTTGACTCGTACGGGCTGTTCCGTCGGTTGATTCTTACGCCTCTCCCATGAAGAAACGTCATATGACTCGATGAAGGGACCGTGAGCTAGAACACAGAAGACGATCACATCATTCCACGGGCCTACCAACACCACAGAACGGGGTTTTGGGTAGAGATCGTGCAAAATCGAGGGGCTCTCACTTTTGCACAATCTCTCGTCGTCACCCCTTTCTGCAGGTTTGGACTAATGTGCGATGGCACAACAGCGTCAGCAATCCAAGAATCAAAAACAAATTAGAATTCGCTCACCGCTGATGACCTTATCTTGATCCGGTGAGAAAATGAGACAGTTTCGCTTCAATGAAGCGGCAGAAGTAAAAGAAGACATTGAGAGAAGATCATACAGGAAGAAAGTACTGAAAAGACTAAAGGTGATGCGATTACTAGAAACCTTTCACAAGTTGTCGATAGTAAAATACAGTAGTTTTGATATTTTTCTAAGAAGTAAATTGTTATTTCGTTGCACAACGATTCATGAGGTAGCGACAGTAATGACGATATAATTCTTTTGGGCAGATAAACACGAATAACTAGAGTAGGCATTCGGTATTCGGTCCGGGTGCGTCTGAACAAAATGGGGGGGGGGTGTGAATTCCGCAACGATATTTCGGCAACGGATTATAACTCAATGCAAACTTGAAGGATCTTCGAAATAATTTTTTCCTCACTATCAATATACTCACCCCGATAAATCGCGGTGCTTATTATATTTCTCCGATGCTTATGAAGTTCAAACTAGTGAGTGATTTACACGGCGTTTTGGCGGGAACAATTTTGAACGGCTCTTGTAAATTCCCTTCGAGAGAATCAGGGGATTGGCAAAATGCCAGTACACAGGCTCTCTCACTTTCTCTCCTCTCTCGCTGACCCCTTCCCATGACTCTCTTTTGATCTACCTCTCTCCTACACCCCCTGTAAAATGCCGTGATTTAGGAGAAAGTTATACCCGATATTCGACTCTTCAAAATACTTTGAACCCGATATCTGTGTCGGAAAATTGACCACAATCCTACGGGGTAATTTTATCTTGTTTTTTTTATTTATGCAAAAAGATCAATGTTATAAATTTGATCACTATAGTTTTAGAACAATTCTCAGGCGAACCGGGGTTATAACCGGTAAGCACCTCGTTCAAATCGGAGCTGTATCGATCTGTCAGTAATCAGATCTATTCAAAGCGATCTATCGGTCTGAAAATAGTAAAGAAGAAGTCGCAAATGTATGGAAATCGAGAATTGAGACGTGAGAAAGAATAGGATATCGGGAAGCTCTCCAATATCGAAGGTCAAAACAGCCTCCTTGAAAATTCTGTTCACGCCGTATTTCAGAATGTCTGATACAGACCGCTCATTCTTAGAATGCAATTCCGAAAGATATCGGGTAGCGTCACTTTTAACACTATGAACAACAGTGATTTGTGCACCAATAACAACGAAGTATTTTTTATCTCCGTGAAAACACAATTGATAAAACCAAACACATAATAATGTACTCGCCTATACGTGAAATCATTCGATCAAAGAACAGTAATACAGTAAATATTGAAGAATAAATCATGATCAGGGAAGTCGATAAAACAATAACACACCTTAGATATGATAACTATAAAAAAGTACTATACTATCTCTATAAAATACATTTATACTTTAATGTACAATACTATTCGAATTCTATAATTCTCTATCCACAAACAACGCAGGGTCAATCTAAAAGAAACTAGAAAACATACTGTGACCATTCACAAGCAAAATTAAATACTGCACAGATAAGAAGCTCGAATGAACCGCACTACCGTATCAACAACAGTCTACCGTACTAAATCAATCAATAAACCCCTTTCTACCGTATTCTTCTCTCATTTACTCTTCCTCGCTCGTTTCTCTCTCATTCGTGCCATCTTATTCCTCAATTGCATTCGTCCGTCGTCGTTATTCGTCTCCTCTTTCTTCTCCATCTTCTCCTTATTCTTCTTATTCTTACTCTTCTTCTTCCCACCCTCAGGCGATGCAAGGGAGAGAATAGAAGACTGCAAATGAGCGCAAAAAAATAGAAGACAATAAATTTCACATGAATTCAGATCAAAAGGGTCAGATTCTATGCGCCTTTCTCCCGGTTCGGACCCTAATCTGGAGGCTTGAGGGAAACAATGATATGTCGAATAAGTCATCTCGCTCGTTCTGAGAATGCGGGTTTGAAAAGTGTCGGATTGTCTCACTCCCAAACCCCTAATAAGAAGATGATTTTTGTTAGTTTCGTATTTCCAACTTTGCAATAAATATTTCAGGAACTTCCAGATACTGTATATTTTCAACTGATCTTCTTTCACAGTTTCCACGGTACTGAATTTGATGTCAGACAAACTAAAATATATTTATTTCACCAGCACAATTTACAACAAGTCGGAACTAGGATACGTGGAATACCGGTGCATATATATAGAACACACATGCATACATAATGGACATGTTTACATACGAAAGAGTCGAGATAGAGGTAGCTCAAATATCAAGGGTGAAACTGGGATTCTGCGGGGCTACCGAGTTAATCTCAAACCCGGCTCGGATATGTTTCTCGAATCGAGCTTAGATGGGGGCGCAGGCCTTCTTGAGCCATTCGAGTTCCTTCGTGTGATCTCCAGTTCTCTCATCAATATTTCCCTTCAGAATTGACAAAGTCTTCGAGTGGTAATCGTTCAGCCATTGCTTCTGCAATTATCAAAATTTAACTGTGTTTTTTTAAAAATAAACCCCCTGAAAATTTTAACCATACCTGGTCCAGACACGATTTTGAAATATTGTTGAAACCGCAATGCAACTATTATCGATCTTCATACGCTTGTATTACGATTTACTCGTGTATTCACGATTGAATTGCAATGTAATGGAAAAAATTCTTCCTTCAGCCACACAACTTTTCGGTCAATATTTTCCAGCAATATATTACCTAATGATGATGTAACTTTGTAATTCTCTACTTACATGTCTCTCCTCCAACATAGTGACATCGATGATTTCCCTCTGAATGGGAAGCCAAGTGAGGGGTTTGAAGGTGAGGAAGGGCGCGCCCGAAGGTACCGTAGCCGGAACCAGCTGAACGGAAGGGGAATTATCGACTGATTCACTTTAGTGTTGCGTGAGCCAGCAAAATATACTGCCAAAACGTAGAACGGATGTTTCGATTTTATTGCGAATGGCAAAGAATAAACATTCGCAAAACATCTCTCGTATCTTAATAGAAATGAGTAACGGGAAACCGGTGGGTTGGCTTTTTCCCCTCGGAATATATGCTTCAAGTGTGTGTCGAGATCACTCTCGCTCTCACACAGTCTTTCCATTACTCTAACGTCCCACGTTCCATGCTCTCTCGCATCTGGTGTCTGCGCTTGAAATTAAGTGTCTCAATGTCTCAACCCGACCTACCTCGTATACATTCTCGATTCTAATTCCCCATTTTCCCTCCATATACAATCCGGGCTCGATTGTGATCACTGTTCCCTCGTATAGAAGATTGTGATCGGAGTAGCGACGGTGAGAGATTCCTGAAGAATGAAATTGTTCATTACGTCATCCATATCTAACTGTGCTATCAGGGATCTGCTACTGTGTTGTTCATGTACACGGTTATCAATGATCAATGTTAATTCAAATAAACGCATGTAATCCTTTCTAAATAGACAACATACTACTGCCGCTTGCGGGAAATCGGTTTCACAACTGGCATAAAGTTAGGGGCCACAACGTGGATAGCCGATTTTCGACGTGAGGGTGGAAATCATATAGAATAGATGCATCATGGTCCCATTAAGACAATATTTTTTGCCGTTTGTCAATATCTTGCCTCTGAGCCGAGATACACCTCGAAATCTGCACGCGAATCGCTAGTGGGAGAAGCATCAAACCGGGGAGAGGAGAGAAAGGGGCGGAGACTTCTCATGAGTTCAAACATCCCCATCTGCACTCTCAAAAGTGCACGCTCTCTCGCCTCTCTCTAGCCTCTCTCGCCCCCGCGTCCGAGACGGCGCTCTCTCTCCAGCGCCGCTAACCAGCACAAGTCGTCATTCCACAGTCATTTCCGTACTGAAATATTTCAAAAGAGTAGCACAATTCACGATTAGATAATTACATCTTAATTTTTGTTGAAATGTCACTGATAGCATCATGAGAACCAAGATCTTCTTGGGCAAAACATGTAGCATCACTCGAAGCATAAAAACAAGCACTTTTATTTTTTGTAACTGCATTTTAGCCACATTGCCGTGGACTGACTAACTTTGCCCAGGGCGCATTCGATAGAGCAAACCACTAGCTACAAGACAAGACTTAACTCAATTCAAACGGTTTAGAACTAAGCTTGTGAAAGCTACATAAAGTTTCAACTTTACACTAAAGATTCGATAAATCAGTTTTCCCTACCGAAATATTATCTCTTATAAGATACTCAAATAGTCTCCTATACCAACTAATCCTTTTCTCACCAGGTGCCTCATGTACATTGAGGAAATGTCCGACTCCATGTCCCAGACCATGGTTGTAATCCAATCCATACTTCCACATTCCCATTCGAGAGATTGCGTCCAGGCGGATTCCTGTAACGAAGTTAATTTTAAAAAATTAAAATAAGCCCGGTGGATTCATGCAACACACAATCATCAAGTATCGTCTACAAACAACAATAAAATCCTTTCGCAACGCGCGCCCTTAATGAATCAACTTATGTGATTACATTAGGATGAGGACAATAAATAATCTATAAAACAAACCACCGACAGCAACTTCAAATACCCTGAATTTTTTTCAAAAAGAAAAAAAGAAGCCAAAAAAGAAGTGGATTCGTGCATCACGAATTATATGAGTTTCTCAAGAATTTTCTGGACATTACTGACTGTGTCAACAACAACAAAAATACAAATTTCCAATATGGCAAGCAAGTGGCAAATATTTTCAGCGATATTTTCGTTAATTAATTCAATTTTTCAGATGAAATTATTTGTTTCTGAATAATAGATATTATCGTACTCCTAGGATTGCCGGTTCGGTGTCCGTAAAACGGCACTGTCTCCCTCTCTCTAACCTCTTCCTCTCGTTTTACGAATGGGGGGTCGAATCCTTATCACTCGCCGTTTCAAGGGAAGAAAAGACAAAGGGGTTGTCGTTTTACGAAAACGGGCCGTCTTGGAGAGTGAAAACTTGCCCTTCTCTCCTGTGAAAACACATTCTCTCATCTCTCTCCAAAACGGCATTTGACCCGCCCTCTCTTCTCTCTACACGTTTTTTTTTATCTAAATAGGCAGAGGGTAAAGCCCAACGGACACCGAACGGACAATCCAACTCCTCACCATTGATTCCGACGGGGAATACGGTAGTTGCCATATCGATGTGAGCCATCAGCACGAGAGTATTGTCACGACGGAACTCGGCGGGCACTGCAACAGCTTCGGTATTTATTATTTTATATTTTTAAAACATCAAATTTCATTGGTGAATCACAGTTTCACGATCTTCTTTTGTCAATTAAGAATCGAAAAAAAACTGGATTTTGTGTAAATGTAGATAAATTTCTCAGAGACAGCTCCGAAATTTGATGCCAATCTACTTTTCCTCTCACACCATGTCAAGCGGGGAAGAAAGCTCATTTGCATGGCGCAAGTGTCGGGGAGATTAGGGGGCGGCGAGAGTAAATCGATGCTAATTTGCATGTCGGATTTCTGAGATTCAGTTGCAAGCTCATAACTCAGAGATAAGAGCAGCTAGACACAAGGTGAAAATGGAATTCGGTAGAGAATGTGATTCCCCATATCATATCCAAAAATCAAGTTCAACTGACCTGTCGCAACTGAGTTATGGTCGATTTTCACTTTTAAAATTTGAATTAGTTCTCTACTATCCTAATTATAAGGAGTAATTGAGATCCAAATCGGAAATTCGGCTCTCGTAACTTTGTCGGCAAGTACATTTCCTAACTTTCTGTCAAAATTACATGTCGATATCTTCACTCTCCGCGGAAGAGATATCAAGTGAATGCGAGAAACAATGAAAAATTACCTACCAAAAAGCATGAATGGAGGCCAGGGGTGATCGAAAAGGGAATGTGGGAGAGGAATAGGTTGAATTGGTTGTTGTGGTCCAAATATGTGTTGTAGGATGAGTTGACCAACAGTCAAGTGATCTACTGTAGCACAACTGTGGTGGTCCCGAAACGACAGCAAAGTACCGTAAGTGGGTTACGGTCTACCATACCCCAGAAAGGTGAAATTAAGAATTTGGACTGGGAGTACGACTCATGTGGTAGATCTTGAATGATAATTGCGTGGAGGGTATACGGTAGTATAGGTATCACCTACAGTAACCGTAAGCAGCCAGAACAGTAACTGACTAAATTCGTCTAAATTCTCAATGTTATATTTCGGGGGTACGGTGGGATGGAATACGGTAATTATTATCGTTGCGGAATCTCCACAATTATGCTACAACGGGTCAATCAACCCCCCGCCACCCATATTTGGATCTTGATTTTTCTTTCACCCTAGCCCATAGCCCATTTCTTCTTTTTTTTTCGTGGGCAGGGGACCCCGCCTACTTTCTTTCAATGCCCTATGTGTATTTCTGCACTTCAATCGTGCAATAGATAAGCTTTTAATTGGTTGCAACCGAATTATTTAGAACACTGTTCTTTTATGTTTTATTGAGTCCTCCGACTCCGACCACCCCTCCTTCCCCTCCTCCTCTCCAGACATGCTAATCGGATTAGGGCAGAGACGCAGAGGAAAACTTGCGCCACGCAAATGAAGGTTCTTCCCCCTCTTGACATGGTGTGCCTCTTCGTTTTCCTTCGTTATCAACCCTAGTCCCACTCATCACTACCACACTCACCCTTATTTCCGTACCACACCGTTCTGGTTACATCTGTGGTTCCATCTCTGTATTGGGCTCCACTGTCGACCAGGAATACTTCGTTTGTGGTAGTCTTCACTAGTTCGGATCCATTGGAGGGATGGTAGTGAGGGAGGGCCGCGTGAGGACCGACGGCGGAAATCGTGTCGAAACTGGGAAAGGGAGGAGATGAAAGGAGACATTTGGGTGAGATGTTTTAAAAGTCATATGTATCGGAAACTAAACAATATTGCAAAATCAGAACGAATATATGAGGACGATGAAACACAAAATTAACGAGATAATGCAATTAATTTTTGGTTGCGTTCTCTTTTCCTACACTATCTCACTCAGTATTTTTGTTTCCATTTGTTCTTCAAAAACAAAGCATCCTCACCTCAGATCGACGAATTTCTCCTCATGAGTTCTGATTTCGTCAATTTTCTTGCCAGCCGCGTCCTCTGTCAAATCAGCACCTGAGAGGAACCAAATATCTTCTTATTTCTTAATACATAAAAATGAAAATTAATTAATATTTTTTCTTCAATTTCCTCATGAACGCGACGAATATCAGCATCTAGTAATAACTGAGGGACAAAACGATTCGGAGAAACTGCGATGCGGCTGCCATCTTATTCCCATCAATTTTCATCTTCTTTTATATTACTTGTACGATTTTCCTAATTATTCTCTCTCAGTCAACTACATTATTCCTCCCCTCTTCCCTCACCTCCAATCACTTTCTCCTCCAGCCACACGAGATACTTTGAGAGAGCGACGGCATCTCGGATCTAAACGAGGAAAGACTATTATTTCGATTGGTCCTATAAGTATTGAACTGTGACCACTGATCAACCACAGTACGAAGACAACACTAACCACTGAAAGACGTAACGAAAAATCGGTTGGGTGATTGAATTAGTAGATCACATTCTATTGAAAGGAGCCCCATTCTTACTATGTAAGCCCATTACGAAACAAGAATATGCTAGGTACGAAGTCAATGTGTAGTCGATGAATTGAGCGCGCCCACAATGCGAAATAACTGACTGCGAACCATGGATCGCGGTTTCAATCTAGAGTTTTCGACCAGGTCAGAAATACTTTCTGTTCCACGAATAATCAGAAGCCGTATTAATATTGCGATCAATGCTTAAAAATATGAATACGATCAAAGACCAAAATAGTAAGAAACAAGAATTCCATTTTTTTCTACCCGATGGCTTGCGGTTACAGGGTTGTTGTTTTCGTTCGGAATTCGGATAATTCATATTATCTAAAGGCACGCCACATTCATCTAACTATCGATGATAAGATAACGATTAAACAATGTTTCCCAATGTTTCACATTGTGGAAACATTGTAAGACAAAAATTCGGGGTCCCCATCGCGCCTGTAGGTAACCGTTGGTTGCGATGGGATCATGACAGCGAAAACACGTGGGGAGTGTCGAAAACACGCGAAATTTAGGGGACCGTGAGAATTTTAAACGAAGTTCAGAGATCAACTATTTTCCCTCACTCACACTTGCTCTTCTGATTCCCTCCAATTCCACGTTGTTCTTCTTTGCTTTCATTCCCTGGATTGGACTCACACCCTGAACATTGGAATTAGTGTAGCGTCAAACAGCATGTGTTTCTGAGCGAATTCAGATATCAAATATTAAGGGATACAGTTTTGAAAGTTTACGGTAACTAATAAACAGAAAATAAGAAAGCAAAGATTAGCATAATTGTAAGAATTTAAAGATCAGTGTTTCGGTTATGCGATCTAGACACTGACTGCCAAAGACTAAAAAAACAGCCATTTTTTCACCTGGTACATTCTGGACTCGAACAGTTCTCCGATGGCGTAGTTGGTAGTGCCAGGAATGAATACCTGAAATGAATCTCTAAAATTTAAATGCTATTGTTCGTAATATACGGAAGGCGCGTGGATAATCTCTTTCCTACAATCTATAGATATCTTATAACCGTGAAACATCAAACTCGCCTCCACCTTTCTTTCGGCACGCAAAACGTAAGATACGCTATCTGCTACTCTATAGTTTCTCCAATTCTCATTTATATCATGCCTACGGTTGTTTTGACCGCGCAATTAACTTGTCCACTTCGAAACAGCTATAGATATTGTAAAATGCTCCAATATCTCACAGTAGCATTCGTTCCCTCGAGACTCTTTGAGTAATTCGTGAGGAATTGCTTCGTTTCAGTGTACTCGTGGATGGAAACATCAGAGAGATGCGAACGAGATGAAGAGTCCAGCTGAATTGAGGAAGTTTATCTGGATTTTAATTTTAGTTTTGTGGATATCAATGATCTTGATTACACAGTACTAAACGGTAAACCCTCTAAACCCGCGCGTAAATTTTATCCAGGAATAAACTACTCTGAATTATTTTGTGAACTGGCTCGCAATGATGATCGTAATAAATCATAGCTAAATGGCTTGGTACTTCACGAACTCCCGACCTTCTGTATAACAGTTCATCTCTTTAACCACTTTACTACTATGGCATTCATTAATCTGAGCATTCTATGGATCTATGTATATCAATTCAGGATGGGGCTTACGGCCGGACGGTGGAATTTCGTATGTTGGTACTTCTTAGTTTTACAGCCGAAATAAATCCGAAGAAATCTATCGTGGACAGTCATGGTCAGATCCGAGGTTCGAATACACACATAACATCAACATCTCCTTAATCACGCCGTGTGATAGCTTAGTCTTACGCTAATAGTGTTGCCGTACCTTAACACTGTCGATGAATAGATGCGCGTCTTTATCCGTCACGAGAAGCACTGAATACGCGAGAGGATTGTACTGAATGTCACCTCCACGAATGTTAAGAGTCCCTGAAGAAAATAAATGAGAGATGAGGAAATGAGTGGTCCTTGATTATAATTTATTGTCCACCGATATGAATGCAAAACAAAACGAGCAGGGAGACGAAACTTTCATTCCAACGATATTTCCTACCCGACGAACAGCGGTTTAAGATCTCACTTTACCATCGAGAATCCGATATCTACCACTGAGAATCTAATACAACGGTAAATCCGAACACTGATGCTCATAGTACGCAAAACATGATTTCAGAGGATATTCTACCACACAATTCGGCAATCGTAAAGATCAAAGATCAAATATCCCTTACACATGACGTCATCGAGTGCGAGTAATACGAGTGCCTTGCACTGTCTCTTCTTCAATTCCTCTCTCACTCTCGTCAATTTCTCATCCACAGAAGCGCCCGTTTCCTCTTTCGACAGACAGATCAACTGAAAGTAAAGAAAAGAGAGGTTGCGTTATCATTAGGTAATGCATGGAGAAGATATTTTAGAAAAGAATCAAGCAACAGCTTGTGATGCAAATGGCATAGCAGACCAATGAAACAGAGCAGTCTTTTAAAATAAAATCTCATAATTGTCATAATTCTACAATTCTATTCACGTTTCACTTACAGAGTAAAATTTTGAAATTAGCGTTCGCATTCGATAAATGAATGGTATTCGTTTTAACAATATCTCACCTTCTTATTGGGAAGCGTCGGTCTTTCCTTCCAAAATCGATCGACAAGATTTCCATGAATGGGTCTCATTTTGAATCCCACACTCGATAGACGACCACTCATCGATTTTGCCTCATCTGAAGATATTACATCATCATTGGGCAACACTACATATCACAGGATGGCGTTAGACTATAGGGGGGGGGGTGGGATTTTACTACTTTCATTGAGCGTATCAAAGGATGCCTGTTGTCTGAGTTATAATGTACATGCGAAACACGTACGTGCCGACTTATTTGGAAGTTTTCCGTGTCTTTAGTTGTAGAGTTTAACAAAGCCAATCAATAACCTCCTCTTACCGTAAGTCATGATATCGGGGTCGAATCCAATGACTGCGCCTTTCTCGACGTTGGAATTGATCCAATCCTCGGGAGAAATCGAGTCCTAAATAATAATAATATTTATCCGATTCACGAGACAATGTGATACAACGAAATTCACGAAGCATCGATGGACTACAGTATCTCACGCAATTTCCGGACACAGTTTCAAACAATCTCAAAGTAAGAAAATGCTATTACACGAATGTCATGAGAAGGGAAGTCAATATCCGAAGGATACTGTAACTGTTACAGTATATTAAAGTATACCGTGTACTGTCTCACCTTGAGTGCTTGAGTCATCATTGTCCAGTCCGCACTCATCTGAGCCTTCGCCTGAAATACATTTATTGTTATAAATACTTCAGTTATTGATTAGGTACCGTATCCCTCACTATCGTATACCTGAATAAAGTATCGACCGTCCGTCCACAGCAGTGCCTTTTCCTTTGTCACGAGCACGAATGCATTAGAACCAGAGAATCCCGAGAGGAATTTGACACGGAAGTCGAATTCGGCCAGGTACTCGCTCTGAAAAATAACAAAAATATTATAGTTTTGTTTACTTTTTTCTATACCAACCGTCCAATCTAGTGAGCCCCGGGTGGCTTCTATCTTTTACATTTTGCATGAAAACTATTGCAACTTGGTATAGAAAGGAGAGAAATTGAATTGAATTGCATCAGGCATTTTTTTATTTGTCGCAATAAGTGGTCACTACAGATTGCTTGGTGATTCACAGCTAACAATTTAAACACTTCCTGAAGCACGAATGTACCGAGTTTTCTGCAGTCAAATCAATATTTATCGTTGACCACGGCCTGTCTGTCTCATTTTTCACAAATCGTCTCTCGTAATCTTATCACCAATTTTTCATCATAAATTTGATCTTTCGCCCGCCCCCAGGAAGACAGCCAGTGTCTAAACAACAGGCCCGAAACTCTAGACGCTCGTTAGTTATGGTAGTTGATTGACTGTTCTCTACTTCTCATTAGTAATCACATACTTACGCATAATTTTTAAAAATCATCTCCCCTAAACAGACTGTGCTTGGCCATATACAGGCTACAATTTCACCAATCGCCGTAACACGAATGCACCTATTTATGTGAGGCCAAATGTAGAATTATGTTGATCCTATCTCACTGTCACATTCGTCCAGTCGTTGCCTATCATAATCGTATCACCAATTTCCCATCAACTTGATCTTTGATCTCTCTCTCTTCTTTCACCTGATGTGCGTCAGTCGATGGTAGGAGGTACGCATCGATCTTTTCACTATCGAATTCCTTGCGGAGACTAGTCAATTTCTCGATAGGAGAGCCCATCTGAAAAGGAATCGATAAGTATGAACTACCGTATTCGAAGAGCACTCGATCAAATGATCTGGCACATACCGTAGTCATTGCAAGGAAATATAGCAGGAGAATCATTACTAATTGTATGCAGGAAAGTGTTGAAATTTCGAGATGGTATTCCCATGATATTAGTTCCGGTGAAAGGGAAACCAATATCGAAACCGGAACTGCGGCCACAAAAGAAAGAGAAAAGTTGAAAGGGAGCTATAGAATTGGTTAGAAAATGATGATTCTGTGAAAGAAAAGGCGAATACATGGAAAGAAAGAGAGGGAGGGAGAGAGAAAAGACATGGTCAGCGATTTCAGTGATAAGCGTTTGTCATCACTTTGATATGGCATACAATATTAATTCCGTTTTCAACCTCATAAACAACCAAATGAACTAATCACCATTGCTCCGAATGATCTACGCAAGAATTTAGATGAGAGACTGATCGAAAGCCGAATCGATTGGTAGATCATCCGGGTAGGTTAGAGGCTCTGGCTTAGAGGTAGGTCACCGCTTGCTAAACACGACTTTTCTCGCGTTGCGACAAAGCTGAAACGACGATATCAAAGTGGAATTCAGAACCACTGATAATAATTCATATTTCAAATTCAAATACATAATTTATCACGACACCGTAGGGTTAGAAGACGTAAATATCAGTCCTAGTTACACAGATTGTTCAATTGCGGAATGTATCTCAATATTATTATGTATCTACACTGAATAAATTATCAGGCTTAGCTACTGGTTAGTGCTCTCATACAGTAAACAAGGGAGGAGAAACAATGGAGGAAAATGTATTACAAAATGTCACAAGATTAATCAATTTCTGGTTATTTCCATAAGGGAGTTTGAAAGAGGACGAGATTGAATGTAAATCAAGGCTATTCTTATTCATCTCTAATCGATTTTAGAAGGGATTCTTGAATGGAAGATCAGGCAGTTTGAGATCCTTGATCTGTTGGGGCAGATTCATGCTCTTCACGGCCGAAACGGCGCGAGCCGGAGCGGCTGAGATTCCCGCCTGGAAAGATTTGAGATTATCGATTGATTTATTGGTCTGCCGTAAACTGAGTCGTCGATCTCATATACCTCATTGAGTGGAACGGAATGCACTACACTAAAAACAGTCACATTACGATCTGATCAACTTTAAGTGTGATGCGAGAATATCAAAAGTAGCAATCTCTGGAGATTCAAGTTTCATTGATGAACCATCTCTACTTCATCCATACGAAGACGATCTATCGACCGTTGCCTCTCTCATAGCGCTCCACACCATTCAACAATTATTTCCTAACTCTTAGTATTTATCGCACTACGCTATCACAAATACCCATGTAATCACAATATCGATTTCATTTATTCTCCCATCTACCGTACCTCTGCCTTCTCCATCTTCTCCTGTTCCTGAATTCGGGCCAAGATCTCGTTCATATTCGTCTCCAGCACCATGCCGCCCATTACGAGTTCGCCCAGTATGTGATGCACCTGCAGAGAGCTTACGGTGGGCGGGAAATTACAAGATCGAAGAATGATGCGTCGAAGAAATGCACATTTTCCAAATTGATATTCCGAACATTGAAGAATTCGCTAATCCATCACGCGATATGACATGTCACAATAATAAAGACTGGCAAATGTTGATCCCCGTTGATCACTGTTTCACGAGCAGTACTTGTTGGTTAGCTCAGGTACTTTCATGTTGATAATACGACGTAACAGGGATAAAAAAAACTAACCTTATCATAGTGGAAGATAAGGTCGAGCTCGCACACATTCTCGAAGCAGCGATCGAGAGTTTCGACGAAGACCTGAGGGAGAATAAACAGTCGATCGATTGATATTCAAATAATATACAGTATCTTATAACTTTCTTTTCGTGATCTTGGTGGGCACATACATACTATTTACTCTTCACCTCATTTACTCCTTACATCCAGGGATGATCATGGCCCCTAAACTCGAGAATCCTCGCGCGGTGAGAGCCACGATGGGTGGAAGTGAAAAAATAAGGGAACTGTGAGCATCACTGACAGTATCACCCCCTTCTCATTTATCGATTTATCCTGCCCTACCGTAACCTACTACTATAACCTCCTACCGTACCTGAATGAGATCGAGTATTCCCAGTTCGCTCTCGCTCGAATCCACGCAGAAGATGAAATAGAGCGTCGCGTAGTGGCGGTAGATCAGACGGTAGTCGTTGCCCCCAATCATCGATCCACCCTGAGAAAGAGGGGAGGATTACAGTAGATTACGGTAGGCCGTAGGTATTAATCCATGAACAAAACACAAGCAATTTCAGTACAACGGGCATCGATATTCGAATAATGTGAAGGAAATTGTCCTTGGATCGAGCTACAGCACTATCTAATCAATAAAATCAGTATTACAGTACCTCGAGGAAGTTGCATACATTGTCGTCTCGCTTGCTCACCAACTGGAACGTCTCTCGCACGATTTGTTGCTGTTCCTCCTCTGTCTGCAATGGAAAGATAATTACAGTAACAATCGACAATCAATAAATATTTTTCCAGTTATTCCGCAAATACATTCTCTCAACCAATAAAGTTGATGATATCCATCTCTCTTATCTCTCTCTCGGCTTCACATAGAAGAACCAAATTCTACAAATACAAGATCAAAGCCCTAACAATAAAATACTCCACCTTCTTCAAACAGTTGTGCAACCACGGATCAACTGGTTATGTCGCTGAATATCTACAATCTATATCTAAAGGCAAATGTAATCCAATCGGAAACCACGATGACTCACATAGTGCTGGTAGAATTTCAGCAATCGCGGCTTTCCGTGGTTGTTGAACACCAGAATCGCCTTGATCATTATCCCTCCTGCAATGGCACTTAGATTACTTAGTGATGACATCATCTCACAGTTCCGATATTAAAAAGCGATTGAAACGCTCCATTTCGCATTCAACAACCAATAAATCAATAAAGCAATTTATGCACAGCATGACGATGTAATAGGATTATGAATTGGTTACGTAGAGGTCGGGGTAATTGCAGTTTTGGAAATTGTGGCTAAGGCTCGATTTGAGTGATTATGTCATCCGGAGGGCTTGGTAAGACTCTAACGAGTGAGGGGCAATCTCTAGAGGATGGTAGAACCATGGTAGATCAAAATATAGCAACGGGGAGAAGGAAATCGATGGTAAGCGGGGGACGTAGAACCATGGTAGTCAATAATATGCATCGAGAGCAATTATCTACAGCACTCAATAATGGCTATGGCTCGATTTAATTGATTATGTCATCCGGTGGGACGAAAAAATCTCAGGGGTGGTGGGGCCATGGTAGATGAAATATAACACTAAATGGGGGAGTAGAACCATGGTAATCAATAATATGCATCGAGTGCAATTCAGCACTCAACAACATTCGATGGCTAAGTAAAGCGGGAACCTCGTTCAAAATAAGTGAGACAAAAAGATAATCAACATGAGGAACAAACACAAATAAATGTGCATATAGTGCAAATATAATAGTGCCGTAAAATTGAATAACGTATCCTATGCAAATGAATTGCATTTACTCTATCATATCTTTGATGGATATGGAAGCTTCCCTCCTTGTCACTCTAGAACAGTGGAGGTTCTTCAGCCATGGGCGGAGTCAGAGGGGGCGGAGTCGGCTTTGCAATCATTAATCGACGGACTTGCACTGTAATGAACTCTTGCACGGCGTCATCGAAGATTACGGCAGACAGGAGGGGGCGGAGCTGAAATTGAGAGAAGTGAGATTGATTGTTTTGGATTTTAGTTTAGGAAAGTTGACTTAACATCCTGCATTTTTGGTTTTTCGTGCAAGAAAACTCAGAAATGTATTCCTTTGCACGGGTTCGGGAGTCTCAAAACCTATCACTGCCTAATGGAGATGTCTGATATTGGGGAAAAACAAAGGGAGATAAAGTGGTAGTAAGTACGAAGGATTTATAAATATTATTATTGAGAACCAAAGGCTTATTGGACTATTCATTGCGTACATTTGTTAGTATTCATTCGAAACCCATATCCGCATGTTTTCCATTTTTGTTTTTGCCGAGTTCTTAATAAGCTCGCATTGCCAGGATAAAATCACACTTTACTTTCCTAGATCCAGAAACTTAAAACTCCGTGTTTTTACCGCAATTCCATTTCCATATTTAGAAATGCCTAAAATCGCTTGCCGAGATGCACGTTGCCCAATTTTCGATAAATTTGACCAAATTGTGGCTAGAAATGCATGAATCATTCAATATTTCCGTTTACCGAGAAGATCAGGACGCCATGCAAAAATGACTATCCTCGTTGGAGAGAACCTATTTGACCTATGCCGAGATACTGTATCTGCTGACCTTCGATTCCATCTGTTCCAATTGGGCGTTGAATCGTAGTCGTTCACTCTCAATTTCAGCCGGAATTCGTGCAGATTTCCATCGAAGAAAACGAAGTTGTTGAATCTGCAACAAAAATCTGTCGTTCATGTTTCAAAGTCTTCATAAGAAATCCGTGTGGCCAAAGTCTATAATAGTCATACCAAATACGAGCATCTACAACAAAAATGCTCCTGTGTCTTCATAAAAAAAGACGTGAGATGAAAGTCTATCGCTATTCGTGTTTCAACGTCGTCAAAAGAAATCTATTTGATCAAAATCTATAATTATAATGCGAAACATTTCAATGTGCAACAATAATCTTAATGTGTCAAACTAATCATAAAAGATTAATGCCATAAAAGTGCACAGTGGTATAAGGTATCCAATTAACAGTAGAAAACTGTATATAACAGTATATTGTCAAAAGCTACTGCACACCTTAGTAAAGAGCAGAATTTTGGCAGTAAGATTTCGCGAAAATAGTACGCAAATTGGCGATGGTGTCACCACGAATTTTATTTAATTTTGGCATTCTGTCCAGAACGCCGTGATGAAGTTTAAAAAAAAATGGATACCGTACCGCACTAAAGAGATCGACGGAGGGGAATGCACAGACAGTGAAAGTTTGCTCCTTGACGGGATAGAATATCGATTGATTGTATTGCTTCGCCTCGAAGAGACCGGGAGAAGGAGAGGAGGGACAAGCGAGGAACTCCTGAAGGGAAAGAGGAGATTACTGTAGGTAATTAGTTTGATTTGCACTCAATAGCCTTCGAGCATTATTGAGGGATACGACGATTTTCTAAAAACAATTTTTGAATTTCCAGGGCAAAATATTGTTGATGATTTTTTCCTCGAAAACAAAGCTCGCACTGAATACTGGTATCAATTCATACAAAGGGTATGATGGAAACAGCACAAACAGGGCTATTGCTAAAGTTATCAGTTCATTGACACCACAATCTACCTGGTCGTCGAATCTCGACCTATCCTATTACGAGATGAGCAATTCGGCATAAAAATAATATCACCTGGTTCAACCATGATACATCTAACATTCGCCCGCCTTTTACTACACACAGGATTTGTAAATACTCCCTTCGAAAGCGACTTTACCCTAGCTCAGGGAGCCGTGCTCACCCCTGCACTTCCATACCATTTCCCTTGTAGCTCACACGATCCCAAACTTACAGAAATCGGTCAGTACGAGGGAGAGCGCAAAAGTGAGATCTCTCTCTCTCTCTCTTTCTCGATATTACACACTCTCTCACTCCAAAACCCTCTCTGTACGAATGGCAGGACTGTGGAATGGTGTATCGCTCACCTTAGTCCTCGAACTCATTTCTCGCCCGCCCATATTGACATCCTGTAGGTAGATTAGATTGAGGACGATGGAGGGAAGAGAGGTGGGAAGAAGTTCACATAGAGGCTGACGATGAGAGAAACGAGACCACCCAGTCAGAATTATTCCCTCCATAAGGGGCGAGAGGTCCTGAGAAGAAGAGCATACTGTAGTGGGCAATCGATAAATGAATGCAGACACAAAAGCCCGTATTGAAATTAATTAGAGAAATTGCCATCAAATATAAATGCTGAGAAAAATCGATAGTAGGTGGAGTACGGTACCTTCTCAAAGTCCCTGTACAGTCGTACGTACGATCGATGATTGGCCAGATATCGATCGATATCAAGGAAGATATTTCCCTGCCCGTTGGCGCCCTTGTACGCAGAGGCGAACCACACCTTGTCGAAAACCTCAAAGCACGTTGTGGAATTGCGATGAGACGAATTACGGAAGCCTGTCGGGTATGTTGCATCTGCGTCCACTCAAATAGTTTTAAAAACTAGAAGAAAATACCAAATTTGCTTCCTTCTTCAAAAGCCTACACACATAATCCATGTGAAACGTGCAATTACCAGTACGCAGTTTCCTATTTTTTGTCGGCAACAATCTTGAGGAGAATTTCACGCATTTCCCAGCAAAACGTGTACTTCTAATTCATATGATATATGAATCATATCTTCCCATTCTTCCACAAAACAAATCAGCACTCACTTGACTAAGTCTGTTGAACACTCCCTCTGGGAAGTATCCCTCTCTCGTAACATCTACTGCGTAGCCCCACACAACGGGAGTGATCAGAGAACCCAAATTGACCTGCAAATGGGGAGATCAGAGGCGATATTAAAGAACATCTCAAAAGCATGTATCATGATTACAGGGTTCTGTAGAATACAAAATGCAGAGACCATCAACATATCGCACAGCACGTGCCATTACGAATAAGCAGTGGAACAGAAATATGCGTTGCTTCTGAGAAATGTACGTCATTTCAGGCAAAGCGCAGTCGTCCGTTTTATTCTCGAAAGGTACTTCTCGACTCATTTTAACCGCCTAGAGTGCAATTCAGAGAGAATCAGTGTTCGCCCACTCACCTCCTTTTATTATTTTAATATTTTCATAGAATAAAATCACACACCTCCTTCATACTCTCCGCCGATGCTCGATCGAACATGTCATTCCACGCGAGAACCTCGGAGAAACCCTCTTCTCGCGCAGAACGAGCTACTCTGTAGTATTCAAATAATTCTTATATCTTTACAAATTTCCAACAAAGGTAGCAATATCTATTGCTCGAAACTTCAAAAAGAATTTTAGTTGAAACGCCGGGTCACCGGGCCTCTTTCCCTATCTTATCACAGTCACCATCATCTTAGTATGCCTGTTTTGATTTCGCTACTTCCTAATAATAAAAAATCCGCACCGTGCAATGTGGTTCAGTTTGAGTCTGTCGACGTTTTGATCGAATTCCGTCGCCAGTCGAATTCGACAGTGAACATCCTCGCCTGGGAGGATTTATTAATGTTTTTTATAACACAATCACGGTTCATATGATCAAACGCCCGTCTAACCCGTACCATATCATTATAGCGCGAAGCATGTAACCACCGGGTGGGTGGAACATGGACTAGAAAAATACTATCACAAAAACTAGCATCTGGGTAGGATTTGTGGTAGGAATTGCATAATTTCTCATTCGATTCTCGTGAAATAAAAATGAATATTTGAAATACCTAGAGATCAAAGATCATCTTGTCTCTCCTCTTCCCACTCACCTACATAATACGCCTCGTCCGCTCCAATGTGAATACGCGTCGAATCTGGATGCAATTTGCGCATCTGCAAAGACCTCTTGTGACCTACCATCTATCGGTAATCTACAGTATCCTTTCCTTAATCTACACAATCAATCGATAATTCACCTGCTTGATCAGATCCCGTATGAGTGGAAGGGATTCGTTGCGAGACGGGCATATCGAACTCTCCTTAAAGTAGGGAAATCATAGGTCGAAAGGGTGCGTTGCGGCAAGTCGAAAATGAGGGTTGGGTTTGTCCAAAATGGGCATGAAAATTCGAAAATGCGGGTTGGGTTTGGCGAAAATGAGCATGAAAACAGGAAAATGCGGGTTGGGTATTCATTTTTTCACCAAAAATTATCAAAATGCGGGTTGGCTTCGTCGTTTTTTACGTACCTTTCGAAAGGTACGTAAAAATCTTTTTTTTTCGACCTATGAGGGAAATATTTTCATACTTAGAGAAATCGAACTTTTTTCCAATTTCATTATTGGCTAAATCGCATACTACAAGGAAGACATAGCGAGTACAAGTGCAGGTAATGAGAACGAGATCGTCCTATAATATCGTAAACAGTGAAAATATACATTGCACACAACATCACTCGGTTTTCTTTTTTAGTTTAACAAGGCCTCTCTCACTTTCACACACTATCTAACCCTTACCCCTTTCTGGAGGTTATAAATGATGCAGCCCCCTCATATTGCACTCACCTCCGTCACTCGTTCCCTCAAATGAGCGAATCGATCGTGTTTAAGTACGTATTCGAGATGGCCAAACGATTGAATGAGAGGGACGACTTCGAGGGAAGATGAATTGGCGAGCTGAAGAGGATTATTGATTGCATTACAGTGTCAACAACCAAAAAGATATTGAGTCACTACAAATTAATACATTATATTGTGAGAAAAAAAATTGAAGTCCCATTTTGCAGATTATGTGATTTCTTGTTCCTTATCTAATTCTGTTCTCATAGATCTGCAATACGGCGAATTCCTCTGAGTGTACTACAGCAATGAACTAGTGATTACGCAATCGCCCGCTCACCCTGAGTATCTCCTCCACATCTCTCTTCGTATAGGCATGCGGCGCCTTCAGAATCGACAGTCGGCCCTGCACAAGTATATTTTAAAGACTTTCTAATAATATGCATATCATTGCCTACTTTTGAGAAATATGTTAACATTCAAATCCATAATCGTATCTTCAAAGTTCTCTAGTCGAGTTCGAGTTTCACCCAGCGAATATTAAGAAGCGAGTTGTCATAAACGCGATTCTCAAATTGCTCGAAACAAAAAAAAACCAAAAACTTCAATAGCTAGAGAGAACACAAGCGCAAAGGAATGATATAATAAATAAATAAATAATAATATTAAAATAACTGTTGACCTCGTATGGAAATGAGTCCTCCCACTCGATGACCAACCCGGTGACTCCGAGTTTCGCGATGAGTGGAAATAGACGGGCGAGATAGGAGACACGAGGAGGCGCCCCTTTGAGATCGAGATGGAACCAACGCTGAAATGAGAGGGAAGGGGAGATTAGATAAGCAATGAGTATAATGCATGGAGTGTAGTGGAATGATACATTAATGAATTCACAAACCATACTCTCATTACAAATAACAGAAATTCAGAGAATATCTTTGAACAGTGCAACACTAATCAGCCTGGAATTCCGCACTTCATATGTGTTGTGAATTGTGGTGTGTCAGACCAAATCACACAGATTGAAAGCAATTCTATAGCTATAGCTTCGGTACAACAAACAAAATCAGCAAAAAACCCTCTATTCTGAGTGTCCCATTATCTGACCTGTTTGAAAGGTGTGCGTCCTCTCGGATGACCATCGGGAAGATCAAGGGATCTGCAATACACATAAATAGTTATTGATAGTTGGATCGATAGAAGAAGTTCGAATGGCGATATTCATTGATTAGTATGATTTTGGTGATCTTGTTCTACGAATTTAACTAATCTAGTTTGAATGGAACGAGATCCGAGTTAATTCCGTTTCTCCAAAGCACATGGCCTTCGAATTTGCAGTGATTCACTTTTCCTACAGTATCCAACTGACCTTTTTGAGATGGAACCGTAGGGCGATAGGACCTCCGATTGGATGAAAACGAGAGTGAGAACGAAGAAGAGACCGAGGAGAATGGTGAGAGTCAATGAGGAACGAGAGGGAAACGACATTGTGTCTGAGAAAGAATCATGACGTTTCAGTAGCTAAAGGATTGTCAGAAATGCAATGACGGAGTGTTTAACCCAATTCGGAAAAAAACGCCTTTTCTCAACAGCGAAAACACACTACTTGACCACTTTCCTGACAATCATAACATTGTGGAATACAACTGGGTACTGTATGCTTACGAGAACTTTAGCCTATTGAAGTAGGATACTGTAAACAGTGTGGGGCACGCGGCGAATTGTGGTAAAAAAGTGAACGGTGCTTGTAAAATCTTTTAGAGATCGAATAGAGAATCAAGAATACTCGGCAGTAAATACGAGAAGGTAGACTTTCATTTCCCCGCAACTCTCTCGGGTCTCTTCCCATGGCGACAGACAGACTCTTTTTAATCTACCTTTCTATTACACCCCCCCCTGTGAAAATTCCGCGCTTGGGCGTAGTGAAGCTCAAAGAGGAATGAAAGAATGTGAGAAGGCACAATCTTTTTGAGTGACGAAGCATGAGGGAAATGTTAAAAGGGAGGTATTCTTTCTGCGCCCGCGAGGTTCGGGATGCAAGCAATCGCTTTAGTTGCGCCATGAGTAAGCGGTTTATTCAATTTGTTTCATTCTCCTCCCATGAAGATAAATTCTCTATAAAATTACTAAATCTGAAAAAAAAATGTTTTTAATTTTCCGAAACAAATTAGAAACACTACACGATTTAGAGCACAATCGGGTTTGGAATCTGTTCGTTCTCTCACTTCGCAAATGGACGGATAATCACCCTTTTGAAAACAAGCATTTGTTTCATTCTCCTTCCTCTGCCCTTCCGTTCCCACGCTCTCTCGCAATTCCTTGCATACCACGAAACGAATTCGTCAAAAAAGTGACACGTTTAGCCTTTACGATAAGAAATGCAATCATAATTCATAAACCAACACTTTACAATGAGAGATCGTATCCCGATTTCTATTGCAACCCTGGAAACAATAAAGATAATTTGATAAATACACAAACTGCGATGGACCCAGCGCATTTCTGGTTTCAGCATCAAGTCGTAAAGACGGGAAAATGCATCACACTAATACCAGTCGATCTGTTGTTCTAATTAAAATTTTAAAAATAAGCCTCCTCACCATAGATGGTAGGTCACTCTGCTCCGTGCTTCCCTCTCCTCTCAGACCATTACTCGACCTCACCTACAATATCGATTGTCAACTACAGATCCACCACATGATTCCAAACAGACAGAGAGGGGTCAGTGTTAGAGAATGGGAAAAATTGAGTGTCTCTCGATTTCGAATGCTCTCTTACTCCAAAGCCCTTTCTGTAAGCTTGACCGGCCTGTGGGAAGATGTACCACCACAGCATCTACACAATCAGGTATGAACAAAGGTTGAACGACCTTTTGGCCCCGAAGGGATGGCAGATCACGAATGGAAATGATAATTGGTAAAATTTTATCGATCGTTAGTGATACATCACCACGTGAGGGGAACAAACAGAAGTAGTTTACATTTCAGAACACAACATGATAAAAGAACGAGCAAAGGAGAAGTAATGATGGATATTAGGTGGGTTCATTATCGCACAGGTGTCAGAAATATTTTTTAAAACTCAGCAACAATAAAACATCATTAGCAAACACCCACGAGTGAGTGCTTAGCCCGCTTGTCACTGATAACGAATGATACTCGTGGTTTATCAGTGATAAGGGGTTCGGTTAACTGAACAGAACAGGGATATCACGTGAGGGAGGGCGGGAGACACGGGTAGTTTACAGTGCGTTCGTATATTACACATTTACGAGCATTCGTCCGAAATAATAAAACGTTCCGTTGATAATCAGTGCTAAACAACAGATACGGCTGCGAGAGAGCATGGAAAAGTGAGAGACATGTCGAGGTATAGAAAGAGAGTACACCACCAGTAGTCCATTTCATGAACGTATCATTATAAAATTGTAATACATTTCCGAAGGATGGATAAGTGAGGGCAAATAGGAGACTACACCATGCACTCTCACTATCATAACAAAAACAACAATTACGATCACCACAACTCATCCATAATCCTTCCATTCGATGATGGGACGTTTTGCAACTGCAGTTTATGAACCAGAAAATATAAAAGTTTTAAAGAGTTCTGAATCAACGTATCCCAAACATATCCTAGAAAAAATGTAGGGGTAACGAGATTCCTAAACGGCAGTTCCAAAAGTCCTATAACCTTCACTCCATTGATCTCTCTGCGATCACATCCGATCTGTAAATGGTAATTTCGTTAATCTCATTTACCTCTCCTCATCTCCAAATTTCCTTTGAACATCCTCCCCATCTCCCCCCACCCCTCATTCGCCATCCCTTCCCTCCTCTCGACCAGTCGCTCCCCTCCCCTCTCCCTCTTCTCCTCCTCCTCCCTTCCTTCCTACCGTAACTCACCACTTGAACTCATCTATCTATTTCTATTTCTCTCATTCTCTCACACGATTTACGATCTGCATACCTTTGTTCATCAAATTTCACAATTCCACCTGATTCCAATAAGAGAACCCTACTCTCCGCCACTCCCTCAATCGTCATCCCTTCCCTCCTTTCGAGTAGTCGCTCCCCTCCACTCCCTCTCCCCTACCGTAACCCACTACTTGCTAATCGACAACTGATCTACCGTATTCCCATGTGTTTCGGGGGCGGTAAGAAGCCGCACAACACGGCCACCACCACCACCTCCCTCAACGGCAAGCTCTACACCTGTTCCGATTCTGCCAAGGAAGTCTCCGCCCACTCCACTCTATCCATGCCTCGTGAGTACCGTAATCCCCGCCTACCGTAATCTAGAATTTGAAATTCGGGCTAAAAATGGTTCAGACGTCATCTCGTACACTCTCTCACCCATCGACAGGCATATACTGAGAAATCAAGAGATCTGGTCCAATTATCCGAATTTCAAACTCTACCAGAAACCCCACCACGTATCTATCGACAACTGATCTACCGTATCCCATTTCTCAGGTTCTCGGAACGCGCACGCTTCCTCACCTTCCACATACACTGGCCCCTCCAATACTCGGACTCGGACCTCACCAATGCAGCACCAACCTGCAGTACCAGCACCACCACCTCCACTACCGCCGCCGCCGGTTGGTTACTGTACCCCAAAAACCATTTATCGAGAAATGAAATTGTGTCTACCGTACTCTCCAGGTTAAAAACACGACACTTCTGTACAAGCCCAGTGTAGAAGTGGAACCGACGCCAGTGGATGCCGTTGAACAGACTGCCAAAAGCCAAGATCGAGAAGACGGTGTCGCCAAGGTGAGGAGGAGTACGGTACTCAATGGATCGATAGTAACAAGGATACGGTAGTTGTTGTAATATCGATTGATTTCAGAGCTGTCACACGTGGAAGAGCAACAAGCTGACGGAGGACGATCTGCCCACGCTGAAAATCATCGAGGATCCCGGACCCGTGAGTACCGTAACCCCTACCACTACAGTACTCTGGAATACTGTACTCGATACCGTAAACTCACATCCTACCATATCCCTTCAGAGAGAGGCGGCCAACGAGCGGACCAACAACAATACAGAGGCGTCGTGCTCAGAGTGGAGCGTTAGCGTTACGAAGCATCTCAAGCCGGACGGTGAGTGCACTCAGCTAAACGGTAGATCCATTCGGATCGACGAGTGATTTTATTCTCCTTTTTTCAGAGAAGAAGGGGGGAAAAGCGCAACCGCGTCGACAACTCAAGGAGATTCTGGCTGCAGCGGGAGGACCGAAGACTATCGTAACCCGAACTCACACTCAACCCACACAAGGAGACGATGATCGACTTGATAGAACGCAGAAGATCAGCAATACGGTGAGATACCGTAACCACAACAAATACCAAACAGATACTGTAGCTTTGAAGCCACGTCTTGGTAGTTGGGGATACTGTATCAGCAGGACCCAATCAATAATGATTTACCGTATTCCAGGTGCATCATCGGGTAATCTCAAAGACGAAACCGAGCATTGAAGAAGAGCACAAGCATCCTAAAGCGATCCCCGACATGAAAACTGGCAAAACGTCAGAAAGGAAAGAGCCACGGGGAATCAGCGTTTCCATACGAGTTAAGGTGTGGTGGACTACAGTAACCGGTCATGTGATAGAGGTGGCTACAATAGCCCGTCATAGATTTCACGATTACGGTATACTACAATAGCCCGTCGATTTCACGATTATGGTAGACTAATCGTGAGACTACAGTACTATCAATTGATTGCAGGAGGACCCGACTCCACTGCCTCTCCCCGACCACAGCACCAAGAGGGAGATCAATAAAAAGAGCACGCACATCCAGTTGCGGGACTAACTTACCGCAACCCTCCTGACGATCATCGATCGATCCATTGTCACTGCAAGTATGCAAATCATGACTCAACTACAAGTCGATAAAAATGTTACATTGAGATCGATGTATGGTAGATATTGATAGGGTCAGCAAACCCCTACATCATCAAGGGAAATCACTATGAACAAAAAATGAAGTGTTTATCGCATCAATACAAGTGTTGTGTGTATAAGGCAAAAGGCAATTTGGATTATGTAATATTCACCAATGGACAGACGAGTCATAAGATTACACGCAGAATTGAGGCAGCGAATGACTGTCAATAATTATCGACCAGCTAAATAAGAAAAGGCAATCACCGAAGAGATAATATTTGGTTATAGTAATATTATGCAAATAACTTACTAATCTATCGATATCTCTATACAAACTATATTGGCAATTTTAGCTAAAAGCATCGTCATTGTACAATAAAAAGCGAATCAATATTCCGACCTTGCGAAATTTCTAACAAAGGTTCAGATAAATCACGAATCTGCTCCACCGCACACCTACCGTATTCTTCTAATCAAACAACTTCTGTAGTTTCTCCTTAATTGTTCTCTTCTCTCCTCGACTACTCACTGATCCCCCATCTCCTCCTCCACTTGCTCCCAATACTCGAATTTGCTTCCCAGCGGTCCTCTCAAATGTGAAAAGGGGCGGGGCCAAAGTGGATTCAGCAGAGGAATCCGACCAGAAACGATCCTCCGATCGGAGCTGCAATCAATATTTTTTTATAATAAATACGCTCATTTCTTGAACTCCGAATCGCTATAACGCATTTCACCAAATAACGAAACGTGAAATCACTGAGCGATCGGCAAACGCATTATCCTTCATTACCCCTGCGTTTCGCCCCATGAAAGACCAATCATACTAATAAAATGCTGTGAGGAGCTGTATTTATGACACAGTTCCGGAAACTCATATTTAATGCCTATTCGATGAAACGAATTTCGCCAAACATCAAAACATGAAACCACTTGGTCGCTCGGTAAATGCATTATTATTCCATTTCCCTGCGTTCCCCCAGGTAAGACCAGCTAAACTAGCAAAATGCCGTAATATAGGTTCAGAGTTCAAAGATCAAACTACAAACCGAGGCAGTTGCAGCGTGTAGTTGCACCGATGGGAAGGGGAGGTAGCCGGGTACGAGAGGGACGACCATGAGGGACACCTGACCGAGACCCGATTCCTTGAGGGTGAATACTGAAATACAATTCAATTATTGATCATGTCAGGCAACAATGCTCAGATAAAGATAGGTAGGTATTCTTCAGTAGTTGCATTATACCAATCTTTGTGGTGGAATGTAACAATGAAGTGAGGGGAAAGGAATGACAGAGCGCGAGCCAGGTTAATTGATGTTACACAATCAAGATAAGGTGAATGAAAAAAATAGTTCTTTAGTGATGCTACAATTTTACATATAGACAGGAGAAAAAATATAATGGGAATGACAAATTGAACCACGCACCTTTACTCCTCTCTCCAATTTCCCAAATTCTCTCATCAGTGACTACCGTAATCACTAGCGAGTCCGTCTCGTGTACTGAGAGGGCGCGGATCGATACGAGGAGATGACAGGGAGTACCCACCCTGAATGAGAGGAGTACGGTAGTCAAAGATGAACTGACAACTACAGTAGTCCGTCCCGTAAACTACCTTTGATATGTAAATATTTCTCGAAAACCGTACTTTAAAAAATGCTGTCTAAGCATTAGCGTACGTCAGTATAGTATCAGTCAGATTATCGTACCTGCACAGTTGCGCACCGGGCTGTTGCGATAGCACTTGAGAGCACACCTCGTATTGCACCTGCGAGAGACGGGTTTCATTAGATAATGCAAAGAATTGTGTGATGGGAGACCATAATACGATCTCCATGAACAGATAATAGAAAGACAAATAGTGGAAAATAGTGTAATATTACATACCCTCTTCAATTCGAGATCTCCCTCCAATCGATATTCGTATTCTCTATTCACACTCTCGTCCATTTCCTCCTCTTTTTCTCGCGCCCTCACACGGTACCGTAACCTGAAAAATTATCGATCAGCAATACGGCAACCAACCGAGATAATTCAAGCAAAAATTAACAACTTACAGAATGTCAACTCATAATAAAGAACAGAATATGCGGCGTCTATCTTTGACTATCATCCTAGATCTCCTACCACTTTCTTCTCGGTTTCAACGAAAGGAAAAAGGCCTTCATCGTGAATGCCAGATAATTTCACCAACTCTATTTTTCTACGCAAAACAATATAACAAAGCAACGCAATACAACAAGCACAGGCATGGCTCCTCAATAATGAAATATTGGCATTATCGATGCCTTCTTACCTCAATTTGAATGGTACAGTGGGAGGTCCGTCCGACGGGGGAGTCGCCAGCCATGTAAACGATGAGACGCCACGGGGATCGATTGGCTAAAATAATACAGTACTTTTACCATTTTCGCTCCTAATGCTACCTTATCCGTTTCCCCAATCGATTTAACATCTTTTGACTACCGTACTCTCACCTGTTTATCAAAGTACATGAGAGTTGGTTCTATTGGTCCATCAGATGAGTAAGAAGAGGGACTTTTGATGGTGAGAGTCGACTCTAGTGGAAGAATCGACCAATGGGAAGAGGAGGGACGAGACAACTCGAGATCGAGAAGCATTCTGGAGAGGGGGAGGAATTACGATTGACAGTGGAGGAAAATGGGAAGAATTTTTGTGAGAAGTGTTTGTTGTCAGAATATTAAGTTATGCCACGTGTCACACCCAACATAGAGCCACGATCCACCTAGTTGCATGTTTCGTTCATAATTGCTCTCTTGTGTCAGCGTCTCATTACCATTCTTCCACGCATGTCAAATATATAAAATCCGCATATTCGCAATGCACCTGGTTTGTTGGCGGAGCGCAATTTAGTCGCCATTTTCAATAGAACCGAGAAAAACAATAATTGTTGTCTCACTTGCTCTCCAGATGGGAATTGGTAAATCGGGCAGCGAAAAGGGGCGAGAAGCGAAGAATGTGAAGGAAGACACGGCCAGACCAATCGATACGGATCTGCAAATGAAATTTAAGTAAACATTAACTTCTTTCCTATTTGGTACCATATCAACGAGGTGGAACGATTTTAAAGTAAACGGCGTCGAAAAGTGGGCGCCCGAGAATTTTTCGTTTCGTATACACTAAATCTCAACCCGTTATTCTCATGGACATTCTCATATATAAAAAAATAGTTTTCCTAATTCTTGCAGGGAAAAAATTAGATTTGAAGTTCGCCACATTTCAATTCCAAAGGATTATCAATCAGTCCATACCTTCCTAATAACCTCCTCATTTCCCGTTTCTCCTTCAATCGGCAGACAAATTCGAATTTGTCTCTCCACTTTTTGCTCTTTTCCAAGAGGAGGAACTGAGAGAAGAACGAGAGACTCCCATAGACCATCTTCAGACTGAAATTATATTCTTATAAAAAATAGATATCTTAAAGCGCCTGTTCCGAACACCGGTGATTTTCGCCGCAGTAGCGATTCAAAATACGCGTTCTCCAGATCACCTATTGTTCTCCAGACCTTTAGTTAAAAAAAATCTTTCTTATTTCACACCTACTTCAACATGACATCACCCAGAGCGAATACAGTACTCGAATAGCATCCATAGTCACTAACCATAAATTCAACGTCATTTCTCTCTCCTTCTTCCACACTCAATCGTAGATGAGAGGATGGAATGGGAAGAGAACCAGAGGAGAGAATGAGTGAGAGACAAGAGGAAACACCAGATTCAAGCACTGGAATGAATAGAGATGAAGGAGTGTCTAATACGGACAGAACATGTGTGGATTTTACTTTCTTTACAATCTCCTTATTTTAGAAAGACAAAGGCGCGAAATATTGGGGGGGGGGTGACAATTCCGCTACCGACATTTCCGCAACGGGTCATAACTCGGTCAGGAGTGAGTCTAGCGCTATGGGAGTGGTACCATTGTGATCAGCATCAGTTAATTGAGATTTTATAATTAATTAATTAATTCACATCCATTTAATTAATAATGTTAATTAATTAATTAATGAAATCTTAATTAACTGATAGTGATCACTATAGTACCACTCCCATAGCGCTAGGCTCACTCCTGACCGAGTTATGACCCGATGCGGAAATGTCGGTTGCGGAAAAGTCGGTTGCGGAAATGCCGTTGCGGTATTGTCACCCCCCCCCCCGAAATATTGGTTTGAGAGAAATGTGACTTTATCTACTACTACCGTAAAACCGCAAACGAGGAGGTTCGAGACACCCAAAAAAATCTCAGCATCCGCATATGATGTGGTGTTTGCGTAACATACACATATCGATAGATGAATATCGTGGTTTTTTAGGCAACTCAATGATCTCTGAAATATATTTGACCGTAATCTGACCTTTTCCTTGCGGGAATTCAATCGAGTGCTTCGTCTCCTCCACAATCACCATCAGCATCTTCCGTTCGATAGAAACAGAAGAGGGAGGAAGGAGAAGAGAGAAGGAACCAGAACAGAGGGAGATCTGACAAAGAATACGGTAGAGTTAAATTATAGTTTGCCACACGATTAAAGTTTCAGCCGTCAAGAGCAAAGAGTGATCTGAAATGAATTCGATAGGAATATAATAACCCGTATATATACAGTTTCAGAGGTTACTCAAATATATCATCGAGATTCTTCGAATGATAATATCATGTCTTGTTACGGATATGCATCATAAATTCAACAACTCCCACTCACCTCGACATAATCCAGCGTGAAAATGCCAGTTTTGCTGGCGACCACTTCCAATTTGATCGTAACTCCCTCATTATCTATTCTATCGATTGACCCATCATGGAGTAGATCAAGTCCCGTCTCCCCTTCTTTCTCTTCTACTTCGTTTCTCGATCTGGGAGAAGACGAATCGCGATTGACGCACACCAGACGAGTCTCCGCAAGCTGAAGGAATTAAATTAAATTTTAGATTTGAAAAACATGAAAAAGAAGGTGTTGCATATATGTATGGACAGTTGTATTGTAACTCTAACTGGGGAAAAGTACGTTTTAAAATCAAGCACGCAATTAAACGCAATTTCACCGTTACCAGTATAGTTACCAATATAGTGTTACCCCAATATAGTGTCAAGTTGTGCACTTTTTCTCGCACTTTTTCGAATATTTGTTGTGCCGAATCACATCAGATTGCTAATACCAAACTTCTTCTGGGCCATATATGAGGACACTATGAAACGCCAATTCAACACGACCGTCTAATTTGAATACAAAGATTTTCAAAGAACAATTTGCAATGAATACACAAACAGAGAAGGTGAAGCAACGTCTCGCCTAGTTAAACTTCAAACGTACTAATAGATGCTGTAGTGTTCCTAATCGAACCAACATCACTCACCCTATACTCCACATCAAATGCTGGTCTCTCTTCTCTTCCTCCTCCAGAAGGTCGAAGGGGAGTGAATCTAAGTCGAGTTCGCGCATTTCGAAGAACGAAAGAAGAAATGGATGAGGAGATGTGAACAGAGAGGGAGATCGACTCTCCTGCAATATCAATCGATAATTAGACCATACCGTAAAACTATGAACGAAAAACTGAAAAACACAAAAGTTTTAAAAATTTCTTACTGGTCTTCATATCAATTTTTTTCATCGTCGTCCAGTAATTCCATCAATCGATAACGCGTGACGATTACAATTCTCACTCTACCCATGCGTTCTCTCCTTCCCTCTGGAATTCCATCACCACTTCACTTCCAATACATTGATAGCCACAGGGTACAGACACCTTGAGAATCACCGCCTCACCATCCGTTCACACTTCGATTGAGTCTATGAGAGCGGAACCATCCATTCCAAATTTGGCACCGCCCCTTTTTGAGGTATAAATACATGCTTGAATCGAATAGGCTTTACAGTCACTCCAGTGATCTTTCGACCGTATCCCTTCCACACCCAGTCTCCGCATATATCGACCATGGCCAACGTCGTCGCTACCGTCAGAGACCTCGTCATCAAGCTGCACAATGCAGATACGGTATAGTAGTTTACAAGTATTTCGATGCAACGGAGCTTACCGGCTTGCCTCACCCAGTGCAGCTTTCTACTATCAATATTTCCCACTTTCTTATTAATCCATAACATTGCAGATGAATGAGGCGCTCAAGGAGCTCGCGTGCATGGGCATGACCCAATCTCTTCTCGAAGAGACCAAAGTGGACGAGGTATGCAAACCTTACTATTGTGTTCACCATGCAAAGATTGCTCTTCTACATTCGTCAGACATCATCCCTCCTATTTCAGGTACTAAGCGAATTCATCCCCTTCCCCTTGGTTGGCCCTCTCGCCCGTGTCATCGTAAAGGAGTGGAAGGAGGACGCGATTGCCTACCCCTCCCCATCCTCCAGGTTAGTTGTGTCATCAATAGAAAAATCAAGAAATGCCGCCGTTACAAATTCATAAACACCCGTCCCAAATAATAAAACGTTCCGCTTGCGAGAGTTAGAACACCCTTTCTGCAAGATGCATGAGCAATACAAATCATTTCTCTATTTCAGTAACATCAAGCAGACTGAGGAGACTCGCAAACGAAAGAGCGATCATGCCATCGAAATACCGGTGCCTAAGAAGGCGAGAGAAGAAAGTGTAGATAACAAAGAAAACGAGATGTCCTCTTCTCGCAGATCCTTCACTCGTCCATATGCAGGACGGACCAAGGTGAGCAGTTGCGTCATCACTAGTCCATAACGCCGAATATTACTGTTTCATCGTCCCTATGAAACTTAAATATTTGCAGGAGGGCTCTCCCTCGTCCAGCAAATCTCTCACCACTGCTCCTTCTTCGTCCAAAAAGACCGACAAAGTGAGTGAGGAGGAGAGACTCAAGTCGATTACTGCTGGTATTAACCAGAAAAGGGCACTCAAGGAGAAGAACATGAAAAAGGTGAGAAAGGGACACAATCCCGAGCAGATGTAGATTTCATATACCATAATAGCTTTAAAAATATAAACTATAAAAAGTAATACACATTCAAAATAACTACTTTCAGACGCAGCCTATCGTCCATGATGTCAAGCCCTCTTCTCGCAAACAGAACAACACCTCCCCTGCTACCAAGGCAGCGTCAACGCCCACCATTCGACATTCTAATGAAAGAAGATAAACTACTGATAATCAAGCCTACTAACTCATGTAATAGTAACTGCATGCATCTATTGTATTTTATCTTACTAATTTTATAAACTTGTAACAGTGATAATCATGATAAAAAATCAAATAATCCCTATCGCATGTTTAATGACCCGCACTAGAGCAGCGAGAATTGATCCCCGCTCCGCGCTGTTTTTGGCCCTTTCTAGCGCAGAGCGCGGTGGGGGGTTGTAAAAAAATGCCTCTCTCTCTCGCAGGGGGCGCTAAAAAGGGAAAGAGCGCTCTTCTAGCGCTCCTTGAGCGCTCTTTCCCGGGAAATGAATAGAACTAGTTATTTATTCATTTCTTTTTCATTAAAATTCTTTTCCTACTCTTATATATTTTGAATTATTTATTTCGTTTCTCCATTTTTTACATGATTTTAGATGGAAATGTTGAGAAAAGTCACAAAATGGGCGAAAATTAAAAATAGGCTCATCTGAAAGATCTCGTCGCGCTGATTCCAAATATATACTTATCAGAAGATAGCGTTGTAATTACGTTGAGAAAAACGGTTGGGAGCGCGATGGGAGCGCGTTTAGCGCTCCCATCGCGCTCTCTTGGCAGATTGCCAAAAAGGACGCGGGAGCGCGCTCTCTAGCGCTCCCCGCACTTTGGCTGTAAACAAGCGGGAGCGGGGATCCATTTTCGCTACTCTAACCCGCACCATCAAGGCTACATCACTAGGAGATAACTAAATAGAACAGCATTACGTAGTGACTTGAACACAAAATACGGAATAAATTATAATATTCACTCCTCACCTGGCACAACTCTACTCGTCTCCGTTCGATTGATCACTCTCACAGTACATGGACAACCCGTTGATTCGGTCCACTCGGAGAATCTGGAATATTCACACTTGATCATCTACATCAGCACATTATATTTTCACATGGTGAATTCAGGTTGCAGTGCAATGATGTATAAATTAATACAGTAATTTTCTGGGGGAGTGACAAATATATCTACTACGTTCCCCATTCAGTTAACTCTCGCCAACCTGGTGAATTGAGGTCACGACTATATCTTAACTAAGCGTTGTAACGCCTGCGACAATAGAAATCGAGGTCCCAGTAGATATATCAAGTTACTCCAAGCAACAGTCCTCCCGTCCACTCACCGTATCACATGCAATCCCTCCCTCTTTCCTCTCTCCAATTCTCTCCACATTTTCTCTGCCATTTCTTCTCTCTTCTCCTCATTCTTCGTTTTCTGGATGAGATACAACAGGAATCGGATGATCCTGCAATAGAAATAATCAAATCTCTCAACTTCATCGGTTAGACTATGTTTTCGCAAATATATCTGTATTTATTTTTTGCGCCACCATCAACACAAGCAAATAACTAGAAAAAAGCTCCTGCTAAACTAACTGCTCGCAACACCATTCAACCGCCCCACCTAACTTACGTAATTCGTTAATTTACGCCTTTTCATACTTCCACTAGTATCAAGAAGTAGGCTACTGGTGTGATCACTGTCTTTCTATACCTCGACGCGTATCTTCTTTTATCATGTTCTCTCGCCTGTGGTACACTTATTACGAGCGGAAAACATTCCTATTACTTTGGAGCAGTGATTGTGAATTAGAAATACCTCTCATAATCCTCCTTTGGATGTAATCTATCCACAGCTTCTTCTACCACTCTCAGCATACTCTCCGCACTCTCTCCAATCTCCATGAGGGAAGTCACGAATCGGAGGTAGTAGGGAAGGGCCGACGCCGTTTTTCCCTCACGACTGCAATAGATTATTGGCAATTACAGATCTACCGTACGTATATCTAATCATAGAAGAAATGACAAGAATTCATTTGAACTAGCTGACTATAAATGGAAAAGTCAAACTAGAAATCGCCTTGCCAGTATCGTCAACTGTTCAAACCCTCTAGAGAAATACAAAATAATCAGGTGTATGAATAAATAAAGTGCGTCTCTCACGTCAGAAACTGCGCAAACTGGTGTCCCATCTGAGCCGCGGTTCTTCTCCTTCCACTTAGAGTGAGAAATGAAGAGGCGGCGTCGTGGGTTCGAAGCATTGTTTCCTCGAGGGAAGAAGGAGAAATGAGAGCAGAGGAGAGAAGGGAGAGGGCAGAATCTGGAGAATTGAGATAAGGATTGAGGAGGAATTGAGTGACAAGGAATCAGTGTGTCAATCATTACCTCCTTACAGTTTGATCGTCTATCGTATTTTACTTTAAAAATCATGATCAGAAAAATCAAAATATAGCGCAACCCGGGAGATTCATGTCCCATACCAAACTAATATTTCATTCTTTTACACCACTATCAATATTGCCACACCAGTTGTATTTAACCAAAATGCTCTTCTACTACCGTACCTCTGTGTTGTTTGCTCATCTTCCCCTCCTCCTCCTCTCTTCTCTTTATCACAATCTGCAGCCATTGCAACAGTCGCTCTCTCTCCTCTTGTTGATCGTCCGATCGAAGAGTGGAAATAGACAGCAACTGGAATATGTAAATATTAATGATCGCGTTTTTAAAAGTAAACTATATTAATAGTAGCAAAATGAACCATTGCTAGATCGATGCTGCTACAGATATCAATTTTACCTAAGAACTAGCTCATTTAGCTATATTCAGGATCCAAAATTCACCGGGTTGGCGAATTCGACGAAATTATACACAGAAATGGTTCGTAAAACCGGAAAAAAACATTTGAACACTACAACACGTAAACCTCACCAAAGTACATAAATGACCTTGGAATGGCATTTTTTTGGAAAATAACTTAATTGGGCAAACATACGTGTTCATTTACTGTGCGTGGTGGAAAGCATTTGTGTTATCAGTAAAATCTTCCCGCACGATATTGAATAGAATCTACTAATATCTCAACTACGAATTGAATATACTATTATCTCCCCTCACCGCATTGAATCGTGCAATATGCATGGCTGCAACCGCTTCCTTCGCACTTTCCACAGTGTTTACATCGGCGAGAAGACATGAGAGATAGAGGGACTCGCCCACCAATTGAATCACCCAACATGAGAGACGAGAGGGAGAGAGGGACGACTGAAAAAGGGAGGAGGATATCAAGGGGCAATATATTTACATTTTAAACTCTAAATAATTCGAATATCAGATAAATGCGCCGTACATAGTAGATACGGTACTGATGAAACCCGAAATCGCATTCGACACTGACCTAATCGCGGCAAAAAGATAAATAAATAAAGCTAACTTTGAGCACGAGAATATGCTCGATGACTCCATGCAGTGTGTTGTTCGCGTACTTCATCAGCACTGCAGCGTAGTCGCATCGGAAAGGAAAGCCAATTAATAATGACATAGGTCAAAAGGGTGCGTTGGGGAAAGCCGAAAATGTGGGTTGAGTTTTCAAAAATAGGCATGAAACCCTGAAAATGTTGGTTGGTTTTTCAATTTTTTTCTCAAAATCAAAAATGTGGGTTGGATTCTTCAAAAATTGGCTTGGAAAATGTCAAAATGTGGGTTGGCTCCGTCGTTTTTTACGTACCTTTGTACCTATGAATAATGTGAATAATGTACAACAAATTTATTGCTCAATGTTAATAGTGAACAAAGGTGGCTCGTAAATTGCAGCAACAAACTCCAATCTTTCCTTATAGCAAAGCTAAAACCATGAATCACCTGCTCATTCCCGTCAAACTTTATAAAAAAAATATTTTTACTAATATTTATTATAACTAAAACGCTCATGCATTTCCCATACATAGTTGTAGAGCTACCACAGTTTCTTCCATTCCCAATTATGCCATTCCATCGAACTAACGTACCCCATCCCTCCAATCTCACCTGGTTCCCGGACTGGGGGCGGACTTGGGCGATTGGGCGCGGGTATTGAAGAGATGAACAGTGAGGAGGAGTTTGTGAGCGAGAAGAAGATGACGAATTCCTGCAGATAATGGTGAGATTAACGAAATTTAACGGAAAAACTGAATAATTTTAACTAAAAAAAATTATTCTCAAAGTAGAGGTCTGCTAAAATTTCGGTTCCACAACAGATATGAAATCGGTTTAGTTCTGGGCACAGTACTGAGAATGGAAACGGATGACACTAACATTCAATCTCACATATGGCCAGTGCAGCGATAAACCACGATGTAAAATTTTAAACTAGCCGCAGAGGTAAAAAAAGTAAAGTAGCATGGAAAATTGTACGGACAGGTTTTCGATTTTTTGATGGTCTACCGGGCAGGTTTCTATATTTTTGGGATGTTTTCGGGGACCATGACGGGCAGGTTTCGTTTTTAGGAGTCTAATCATACGTGTCCAAGCCGCAAGCCCCGCACTGCCCCCCAAGAATTCTTGGGGGGGGCAGTGCGGGAGGCCATGTATGATCCAATGGGGTCATGGTCCAAAATGGGTCCGAGGTCGACTTTGTCAAACCCAAAGTGGCCTATGGTAACTTAACCGCCGGGGTCCCGCATCGAAAAAAAGTACCGTAACCCTACCTACCGTAAACCGGAAATACAAAATCGAGCAATCCAACTCGATGTTTGTTGCATGAGGTAGGGCTCGAGTAGTAATTAATCGGACGGCATACGGTGGTCTCGGCACGACATTGCCGATACCGTAACCGTCTACAGTACGCTGAAATTTCAAATTGAGCCAATTCGCTCGGTATTTGTTGCATGAGCTAGGCCTCGAGTAAAAATTAATCGGACGGTATACGGCGGTCCCGGCACGATATTGCCGATACCGTAATCAAGTCTACAGTATTCTGAAATTTCAAATTGATCAAATCGACTCGGTATTTGTTGCATGAGCTAGGCCTCGAGTAGAAATAAATCGGACGGCATACGGCGGTCTCGGCACGACATTGCCGATACAGTAACCAATGCTACCGTACCAGGAAAAAGTGAAATGGAGAAATTGAACCCGAGAAATTGAACTCGAGGGAAATGGAGAAATTGAACTCGAGGTCGACCACATACGAAATATTCCCGATCTGTGATATTTGACATTTCATGCGTACTGAAATCCCGCAACAGTAACCCCGAATATGGCGGAAGCAATGCCACATACCGCTCCAATATTACCTACTGGAGATCTACCTCCTGCAAAAATCCCCAGACGATGTGTTCATTTTTATTAAAATTCGGGTTACTATAGCCGGGGAAACAGTTACCGAGAAATAATACACAGTCCGATTAATTACTGCCCGTGGTCTACATTATGCAAAAAATAACGGGCTCAATTTCTCCATTTCAGTTTTTCCTGGTACGGTAGCATGGGTTACGGTACCGGCGATCAGGTGCCGAGACCGCCGTATACCGTCGGACTAATTGCTACTCGAGCCCTACCTCATGCAACAAATAACGGGTTCAATTTCTCCATTTCGGTTGTTCCAGGTACGGTAGCATGGGCTACGGTACCGGCGATGTCGTGCCGAGACCGCCGTATGCCGTCGGACTAATTGCTACTCGAGCCCTACCTCATGCAACAAATAACGGGTTCAATTTCTCCATTTCAGTTTTTCCTGGTACGGTAGCATGGGTTACGGTACCGGCGCTCTCGTGCCGAGACCGCCGTATGCCGTCGGACTAATTGCTACTCGAGCCCTACTTCATGCAACAAATAACGGGTTCAATTTCTCCATTTCAGTTTTTCCTGGTACGGTAGCATGGGTTACGGTACCGGCGATGTCGTGCCGAGACCGCCGTATGCCGTCCGATTAATTATTACTCGAGCCGTACCTTCCACAAAAATTCTGACTCGATTAGATCAATTTGAAATTTCAGCATACTGTAGACTTGATTACGGTATCGGCGATGTCATGCCGAGGCCACCGTATGCCGTCGGATTAATTATTACTCGAGCCGTACCTCCCACAAAAATTCTGACTCGATTTGATCAATTTGAAATTTGGACATACTGTAGACTTGATTATGGTATCGGCAATGACGTGCCGGGACCGCGGTATACCGCATGATTTATTTCTACTCGAGGCCTAGCTCATGCAACAAATACCGAGCGAATTGGCTCTATTTGAAATTTGGTCATACTGTAGACTTGATTACGGTATCGGCAATGTCGTGCCGGGACCGCCGTATGCCGTCCGATTAATTTCTACTCGAGGTCTACCTAATGCAAGAAATACCGAGTCAAGATTCTCAATTTCGTAGTTCCGGGTTACGGTAGTGTTTCCGTTGCGGGACCCCGGCGGTGAAGTTACAGTATACCACTTTGACTTTGGTGGGACCAACCCAAAACCCTTTTTGGACCCAATTCTTGGGAGGCAGTGCGGGGCCGGCGGCTTTGGACACCTATGAGTCTAATTGATCAGGCATTTATTTTTCGCGCCCGCCTTCGGCGGGCAGGTTATGTCGATATCGACCCACTTTTAGACCTATGACTAGCCGTTTCTCAAATTTCTTTATGAAGCTAAAATAGCCGGGATGTGTTGTGGTTAAATACACTACGCTCTATGCGCTCTACAAAATACCTAAACATTTCCTATGCCATCATACAGTACTCCCTCACTCACCAGCTACAGTACTCGTTCCACTGCGTATTTCTGTGTCTCTCATACTCTGGAGGAGAGAGGGACACTCTTCCATCTCTGCCTCAGCCACTCTCTGCGCCCACGGTGGAAGGGAGGGCGAGTCGGCTGAAATGGAGATTATTTTGGGGAAAAAACCCAACTAAAATACGTGCTGAGGCAAATTGCTTCATATGCACACCTCACTGTTGGGGATTATTAAGTAGTTACCCGGAGAACCATCCGATTGGTTAACACTGTGGAATATGAATGATGATTTAGTGAAGATGTAACCCAAACATGACAAGTACAATCCCCCATCAAAGTGTTAATAATTTTAAAAAAAACAACGTTAATAAAACACTATACTCACAATCGGCGAGTGAAACGATGAGAAAGAAGACGAAAGAATCGAGATCCTCGAACAGTTTGAGTGAGTGATCGAGAGCGCCCATCGACCAGAAGAGACGCGCATAGTCCATCTGATGATAAATACGGCAGATTATTATTTGACTTTAAAAACCGTATTATGACGTAACTCCTACGTTGTGATTTTGGGCCGGAATCTAGGGGGATTTTTTATGCTGCTAAGAATAGTGTTGCAAACTATCCATAATATGCGAATTCGAGATGGCACCATGCTCTCGTTTTCTGTCTGTCGATCTATCGTTTAGCACGATCTCACGACGTTTTTTTTCTTCTCTAGCTTGATCATTGCTTCGGATGTTTAAAACATCATTGTTGCGATGGCAACCGTTGAGGGGAGGGGAAATTGAAGAACAAAAGATGTAATTTTTAAAAAAAACAGAGAAGCCTGGTGATTGCTTGTTTCCACCGCACGTAAATTCGTATTACTTGAGGCGTACCAATATTGTGCAAGCCCTAATTTTCGACATAACAACAAAAATAATTATTGCTCAAAAGAAAATCCTGTTGTTCCAAGATTCATCGGTCCACATAAACAACGATTTGTTAGTGACTCCGTTGTTATTAAGGCCTTGACGCTAATTCAGCTCACCTCCTGATTTACGCATTCGACCAGATTCCAATCCTTGGCCACGTATCGCTCCCGACCCGCCTTGAGACATCTATAATCAATCGATACATGCATGCTCGGCATTTGTGTGAGCAAACTGAAACGGTAGGAACAGCTCCGCCCATGTAAGAATCTTTGAACATTTCAAGTTATTATCGATAAATACACCTCCGAATTACTGTACCTCTCCCATGTCTCCGTGAGCAGTTCCAGATGGGACAACAGCGACGTCTGCACTGCTCCCACGAGAGAAGTGAAGGAACTGTGCTCGATTCCGTCTGAGACCTCGACCAATCTGAAAGTAACAATAATTTAGATTTGGAAACCTCGTGATTGCATGTTACTTGCACTCAATGTAAACGCAGGAAATATGAAATTGCGTCGCTTCATAGAGCAAGTAAAATAAATACACGTAGGGAAAAACAGATTACGTGGAAACTCGTAAAGCGTAGGTTTAATATTTTTATTCAGGTCGTAGATGAAACGAGACAGTCATGATACGCTCCAGTGTCCCATATCACGTGGTTTATAAAGAGAAGAAAAAGAGTCGAACGCGTTTTTTTTATAAAGTCATCGATGCGTGTTGAGATAGTTAGGTAAGACTACGCTCGTTCATTTGCTTGAACATAGAACAGTATAATTTGAGTTCTCATTAGCCCTCTACCTGTGATGATGTTTGCTGAAGTCAGTCTTGATCTTGTCCATCAGATTCGATCGATTCTTCTTCTCCTTCGCTCTCGTTGTATCCACGACAATCAACCATTGCAGTTCGGGTCTCGACGAGAGTCCGGCGAACCACTCGGATACGGTATGCCGGATGCTGTTACGGTACTCGTCCGCCGACTGCGATCAATAACAGTGATTATTTTTGAATGTAGTCAGGCGCTGATGAACTTTTAAAAATAATTTGCAGACCCCGTTCTAGTTCGAATTTCTAGCTCAATTTTTATCCGTAATTGACGGACTACAGCAGTTCGAAATCGCAAGGATTATTTACTGGATCGTTCAACGATTAAATCTATGTTTCAAACGGAAGTTATAATAAGTCGATAAAAAATAGAAATGTCTCACGGAAGCATTGATGAAGAATACATGGAGAAAGGCGAATCCCTTCAGTTCTTCAATCGTCGAATCGAGTGTAAACACGTGCTTGTCGTCAAATGGAATGAACTTGAGCGGAAAGACCAGCGGATACGGGAAGAACTTGCCGTGTCTGAAGTTAATTAATACCTCGATCGACGCAATAAACACGGACAATAAAAAAATGAACCGGAATCAAGAAGACTTTACGTGAACTAGCGACTAGTATGCCTGGGCTCACTGGTAATGTCGGTTTGCAAACAAGGTCTACGTATCCCCTGCTGACCAGGCTTCTGAGGCAAGTTACCTTGGAAACACGGGCAATATTCGTGAACAATTGTTTTGTTTGAAGCATTTTAACACCAAAATCTATATAGAAATACACAGGAGGATGAGTTCCGTAGGAGTTGATTGAGATCTGTCCAGTTGTTGTATTACAGTTCGACCTAATTTTATATACCATTTGGCCAGTTTATAGATTGTTGTATTGTCCGTGAGAAGAAGACTTATGGCTTGGGAAGCGCAAATATATTAGATTGTAGTGAAACAATAACTCACCGCTTCCAAGTTGCGGCATTTTGAGCGAAGTAGTTCGCTAGCGCGTGCTGATAGACGACGGTGTCGTTGCCCTTATCTGCAGGTGCGCAAATGGATCAGTAATTCATCAATTTGCTAATGATCCGTCCGTGAATCGGCCTAGCGAATGATCCTGCAGCGTTATACGCCCGTAGTATACTCAGTATACTACGGGCGCGTACGCGGGCCAAATCGAATCTTTGCCAGTCGAATATCTTATGCATCATGATTTAAATAATCGATAACACGTTAAGAACAAGCACTCACACGTGACATGGAAAGGGAAGCCCTTGTTTATACGCAGCAGTGTCGACAAATCAGCTGACTGGAGTGAGAAGGAATTGGGCGACAGAGCCATCTTCCCTCGACACGTTTAGTCGTCCATTCAACGGGAAAATACAGACGACTACTGCTGCAATCGATTGTGATGATGAAAACAAGAAGAACTAAACAATGACACATCGAAAATAAACAAAGAAACGGAAGTCAATAGCGCGCCCCGTTTGACCCCACTTGCGCACACTACGAAATCTGACATATTTGACGGAGCGCACGTACCGTATACAGGAGCGCACGAAATGCCGATTGTGCATTGGGTTTTTATAATTAATTCTTTCTTTTCAAAAGTCTTTTGTATTTTTTTACAATAATTCATTTATCTTATTCTAAGATAGAGTTATCAATGTTATTGACTAATGAAGATTTAGCCGTTCGTCGTGCATTTTCATACACAAAGAAAGAAATTAAATTATTTGTCGATTCAATTTTTCAATCTTTGATCTACCACTACATTTAATGGCCAAGTATTACGTGCAAATCAGAGCTCCATTTGTGGTCACAGCTGCCACTTTTACATCAAATGAATCTCATAGATGAAGAGGGAAATGTAGAGGCTAACAATTGATGCAGAGAGATTTTCAAGATCTACCGTATCCCTTCCCATTCCAGGCATGTCATTCTTAGAGTAGACACTTTCCAACATTAAATAATCTGTTCCAGTTATTATTTTGAGACTAAGGACACAAAACTGTACTTGACATACTTTATTCAGCAAATAAAAAATCAATCGAAACGATCAAATCTATCTCCTTTTTCCCTCTGGGAGGTGTCGAGAATCATAGTTTGCGGATAATTCGTGGAACAGTCTTGGTAGTCGTTGTAGTTTTGTTTCCCTTCTTAACCTTCTTTTCTTTCTTCTCTTCCGAGCTATTCGAGGAGTCGTCCTTCTTTTCCTTCTTCTCCTTCTTCTTCTCCTCATCTTTCTTCTTCTTATCTTTCTTGTCCTCTTTACTTTCCGAGCTATCCTTATTCTTCTTCTTATCCTTAGGCTTCTCCTTAGATTCCTTGGACTTCTCCTTAGATTCCTTAGATTCCTTGGACTTCTCTTTAGACTCCTTAGACTTCTCCTTAGACTCCTTAGACTTCTCCTTAGATTCCTCACACTCCTTAGATTCCTTAGACTCCTTAGATTCCTTAGATTCTTTAGATTCCTTTGATTCCTTTGATTCCTTTGATTCCTTTGATTCCTTAGATTCCTTAGACTCCTTAGATTCCTTAGACTCCTTAGATTCCTTAGATTCCTTAGATTCTTTAGACTCCTTAGATTCCTTAGATTCCTTAGACTCACTCGACTTTCCGCACTTCTTAGTGGTCGTAGTTTTCTTTGTTGTAGTAACGGGTACGGTAGATCCTCTTACGGTAGTAGTACGGGGGTAAACTGTAGTCGATGATCCTCCTGGGACTACGGTAGTCGATGAGCCTCCTGGGACTACGGTAGTCGATGATCCTCCAGGGACTACGGTGGTTGATGATCCTCCAGTTACTACGGTGATCGATGATTCTCTGGGGAATACGGTAGTCGACGATCCTCCCGAGATTACAGTAGTAGATTCCGCTCCAGGGAATACGGTAGTCGATGAAGCTCCCGAGTCAGGTGAATCTGAAGTGGTGCTGGATCCCGAGTGGAAATCCGTGAAAGTCGTGGACGCTCCCCTTTCCGGTCCGGTTACTGTAGTCGAAACTGCCGAGTCAGTCGACACTCCGACAGTAGTTGATGTTCCCTCGTCTCCTACAGTAGTCGTCTCATCGTCGACAAAGATTACTGTAGGTATTTCCGTCTCTCCTCCATCTCCCACTGTAGTTGTTGACTCCTCACCACCGACCGTAGTCGTCTCTTCGGATACGGTAACACCGAAAGTGCTGGTAGCCTCTCCCTCAGATACCGTAACCACGCCCTCGGATACCGTAACCACGTCTCCGATCGTGGTCGTCGATTCATCAGTCGCTGATCCATCTCCAGCGGTCGTGGAAATGGTAGTGGAATAGTCAGTCGTAGATCCGGTGGCTACCGTACTCGTGCGGGGAACGTCGCCGCCGATGACGTTTGTGAAGCCAGGTACAGTAGTGGTGGTGGACGTGATTTCGGTTTTGACTGTGGTTCCATTGGCGCATTGTGCGGGTGTCGGGGGTGTCGACACGACAGTAGTAGCCGTGCCGCAGCCTCGACCGTGCTGTAATTATCGATTGATTATCTCTGACAATCGAGAAAGTGTGTGAAAAGGAGAGGGGATGAATACGGTAACCTACAGTACCTGATGGCCTTTTCCTCGGTGCCCGCCCCACGGCCCTGCCAGACCCACGACCAGCAGTGCAGAGATTGCCCAGATGAGACGCATATCGGAAAGATCAATCGATAATGGGCAAATAACAGGAAGAAATAATGGAAAACATAGGAGATTCTCTGAATATGGTCATGCGTTCTCGTAGCTCGCCTTTTTATGTGCAGAAAGGTGTAGTTTTCGATTGCGAGACATGATTTGTTCAGCTGATTTACGAACGTCAGAGGGCTCCCTCATGTAAAACACCATTTGCCGTTCTATTTGCGATCTTCTCCCTTTCCCTGACTTTCCAGCGTTTTCAATAGGCAAAATGCCGGCTCTGAAAAGGACACGTTGTAGAGCTTTTTTTTGGATGCAACACCCACGCTTGTATATTCTGATGAAATAACCCGACTAGCAAGTCTGGCATTCTAGATTTTTACAGAAACCCTTTCGATTTTTGATTGTGATTGAAGATTCCACAATCTTCTGGAACGATGCGGCGAAAATGTTTTAGTGCACGCTTCGAATAAAAAGCGTTGCGAATCGTTTCTAAATCTGCAAGAGTAGTTTATCATAATCAAACTGGTGTCTGCTGCTTCACGGATTGAACGAAATAACGAACAATAATTCATAATTTTGTGCAAAACTCTCTGATTTGGCACTATTGGGGATATCCGGATCCAAATTCACCTCCCGCATATTTTCCACATTGGCACCTCTGCAGCATGTCTGATGTTTCTCCCATTGGGAGGCGAAATGGGGTTCTCAGTGTATCAAAATAACCAGAGTTTCCCTTCCAAACAATACTCTCTAAATGTGTGTGTTCAAGCATAATCTACAGATGTTTTTCGATCTGCACAAAATTGTCAAATCCATGTGAACTCGCGTTTCATTACAATATTTTGTGAGGCTGACAATTTGATTTTATTGCGATGTTGGCTTCAAGGCGACAAGAAACAAACATTCGAATGGGAGAGCAAGAGAGTTTGAGACTACCAGTTTCTCTTTTGAATTTCGAAGAGTTACTTGAGTGGAATTGGAGATGTAATTGAAATGTTTCTTTGTGTATACTCGCCATGTAAGTATAAAATAAATATATGCATAAAGAACACAAATTAAAAAGCAGAAAGAATCAATATTACACCAAAGTATGCTCACTACAGTACTTTGTGACGACATTTTGAACACTCGATTAGGTCTCACCACGAAAACACGCTATCGACAATTGACGTTGCTACATCGAATTCTTGATTTCAATCGTCTTTCTTCCTCTATGATCTACTTTTCATGTCTTCTTTTACCTCCGCAGCTTCATTGAAGCGAAAATGCTTCATTCTATCGTCGGATCAAGAGATTATCATCAGCGGTGAGTGAAATTAGCATATTTTTTGCTAACTGCGCTGATTTTCTTTTCTTCTCCGTTCTACGTTAACTTCTTCTGATTTGTAGCACATGGCCCATTCCTCGAAACAATACATATTTCGAAGTGGGAACAGCATGCGGATATCAAAACAAACGATCAGCCTGTTCGAGTGAAGGTTTTCGAGGTCAGTCCTCGATGTTTTCTTTCCGATGCTAAGCTCATGCCTCTTTTATCTTATCGATTCATCTTAAATTAGGTTTACTTCTTTCTCAGAATGCGCTCATCGACACAGTTCTTCCACTGGGAACGACCGGTGAGCTCAATTTGCTTTTCACTTTTCTAAGAAATTCAAGAAATAAGTAAATACACTTGTTTCTTCGGCGCAGCGCATTTATGTGACTGGCCGCGTTGTGTGCTTTTAATTGATTTCCTCAATTAAATTAAATAATTGTTTGATACGGAAATTTTACTTTAACAGGCCACGTCATCGCAATCAGCGAAATTCATCAGGAGGAACTGGACGAGGACTACAAAGTCTATGCATCACTGGTCCATGCTGAGGATCTGGTTGCAGGAGGTCCGCTCTTCTTTCCATTTTATTGTATATATTAATAATAATTATTATTAACGACAATAATTCAATAATTGCAGGTTATCGTCGCAATCGATTCGTTATCAGCACACAGCGAGCGACAGATCAGCCCTGTCAGCCGAAACTCGCCCTCGTTCCGGAATCGAACAAGGTGTGTTAGTTTTATAAACATACAAAGTTGACCAGGTTATAATATCCTATTATTATACGCTTCAAATTTATTTTTCGCTCCGAGGGAATTCGTATTTTGTGTCTGCCGTCACTCATAAGTGTTTTGTGCGTATACATGTTTACACGACAAGATAAACATATTTAATTATTTGCAATTTTTTTAAAATTTTTTCCAGCTGCTGGTTCTCACTGGGAATGCGCTCAAGTCTTTCAAGATTATGGTCGTCACAACGGCCGATCAGCGCACCTCTGTCAAAATGGACGAGCTCGCTCCATTCGACTTCCGGTAATTTTAATTATAATAATGTAATTAGTGTTTACACTGTGCACATTGCAAGACCATTGCAAGACAGAGTAAAGGGCGGTGGTCGCCGGCTGTCGCAAAGTGTCCGTGGGGTTTCTGAAAACGCTGAAAACGCCAAACTAGTATCCAGTTTGGATAGGCAAATTCTTCTGTCAAAAGTTGCCAAGGCCCCTTGGCGGCTCCAGAAAATCGATCGAAAGATCGCACTCTAAATTTCGGTTGCCTCCTGTGCGCGCTCGAAGAGCACTGACACAACTGCCTTGGTGGCCTATTGGATAAGGCGTTCCACTAGCGATCCGATGATCTTTTGTCCCGTGGGTTCGATCCCAGGTGGTCGAGATAATTTTGCCCCACTTTTCGAAGAACTTTTTTGTCATTTTTATTTCCTATTATTAATCAGCAAACCAATAAAAGTCGGGAATCTCTAACAAATCTGAACATTCGGACGGTAGCCCGAATACACTACTGAACAAGGGCAAACACAATTCGAGTCATAATCTCGCCCTCGCAGTTTAGCAGTTGACTTTGCCCGATTCCGTAACCCTAATCAATTAATAATAGGCTATAAAAATGGTAAAATAGTTCTTCGAAAAATGGGGCAAAATGATCTCGACTAGCGTTTTCAGAAACCCCACGGACACTTTGCGACTTTCCCTAGTGAGTGACTGATTATGCCGTATATGCCTAGTTTGCGTGCACACTGAAAAGCGCATTGTTCCGCGCATGAAAGTATGCTGAAGACGGAACTACCTTTACCTTTACCTTTACCATTGCAAGACCAGATGCCGACTCCCTTCGGTATTATATTGATTAAATAATTAAAATCAAATTGGCCACCCATAGTGCCAAAGTGAAATACGACATCACTGATCTTCCTAGTGGCGTTTATCGTGGTTGTTCACTTACCGTCAGTGATGGGCTAGGTATTTCGAAGATATTCGAGTGGCGAATCGCCGACAAGATTTTCAATGTGCGGACCTTCTAATTTTACAAAATTATCAATTTTTGTTAGAATTGTGGGCTGCCGCTGTCGATTTTTATGGCCCGTTGCGGCCTTGATATCGAATATCCAGCCCAACTTTGCTTACAGTAACCAACTGGGTGAATACGCGTCGATCGTTCGTCCACTCTTCATTGGTCCTTTCGACGTCAGCGAGTTCGGATTTGCAAGGGAATCGAACATCATCATATTCACCCATCAGCACGCTAACATTGCGAAGAAGAAGGACAAGCCCGCCTTGATTACACTTTATTTCGTGGTAATTATTTTATTATTATTTATTATTGTTATAATTTGACATTTGTTATTGTTGGCCAGAAGAATGAGTTATTTTTCTGAATGGCTAATAATTGGTAGGCCTAATAATGGGAGGGAGGTCATAAATTGTGGACGATCTGTACTGTATCGATTTTTCAGGTGGAGGGTACGGTAACTGCAGCTCACGGCGTTTACGATATGCACATTGCTCTGGTTGCTACCAGCAAGATATTCTACGTCTTTTCCACGACAGTCAAGTACGGTAATCCTTTGAGTTCGATGGGGGGAGTACTGTAGGAGCGGATTGAGTGGTGTTGTGAGTATCGATTTGTTGGTCGTCCCTGATGTGTTTGCTATAAGTGGGCATTGTTGAGCATGTTCACTATTAAATTATAACGTCTTTAATTTTTAACGAATATTTCTAGAAAGCGCGAAGCTATGCGGGGCTCCGCCAATCTGTCTCCCATGTAAGTTTTCAAATGTTTATATAACGTAATTGGCTCCCATCTGTTCTAACTTTGAGACCTTACCATTGAGGCTTAATTATTTTTTAAAAATAAAAACTGTCTTTTCAGTGCAACAGAGAAGATTGCCGGGCCGATCGTCCATATTTCAGTTTCCGATCGACAAAATGCCGATGGAGAGCGATTAGTGGCCACCATGGAGAGTACGGTAAGTGTTAGCAATTATCGATTAGGATGGTATGTCCTGAGTGTCAATGCACGTGCAGTACCGTAATTTATTCAGTGTATCCGGCTGTGGGGTCTCACCGCGACTTCCATCGTCTCCCGTGGATCGATTGATTTCACTGGCAGTCCTCTCAGCACGTGCGCACTGATCTACCGATGCGTGGTGAGCTATCTCTGACGGCCGTTATCTACAGTAACCACACACAATTCCAAAAAAAATCACTGAAAGATGCATATAAATATGAATGCTATCAAGTTTTAGATCGGCCTTCAGTTCTATCTTTATTCGACGTTGGAGGTCATTGATTACTGTAATTCATGCCGTTAATTTATGTGCTACCTAATATGCGATTATGCTACAGGAAGTGACACCTGCAGTAGAGCAGGGAGCATTACGTGTAGAAGTACTTCCCGGCACTCCGCAACTGACTGCGGAGCAGAAGGTGGAGGGCATGATCGATAACATGTTCGACACACTCGACGTCCACTCCTGCACCGAACGAAAGGTATACTGTAATATTGATTTAGTAGAAGGATAGGTGGACGTTGATAGAGTGTTTGGTGCACTCTCCAGTTTCGTGTGGTTATCAAGAAACAGTACCATACAGTAGTTAGTTACCGTAATCCTGCTCTCATTATGGTTTCAACACCGTAGTCAGTTACCGTAATCCTCCATCAGAATGGTCGCGTCGTCAGACGCTGTCCATTCACCGACTGTGAGAGGGTGCGACTGCTGGCAGAGCACATGGACGACTGCTGTGAGAAGGCGAATTGCACTTGTGAGTGGGCTTAAAAAGTGTAAATTTATTATAATTTATATTTTTGCTTATCCTTCCTGTCATGTTCACATGTCGCTTGCAATATAATAATAACATTTATCATGGGTTGACATCCAATAATCAATATCTGACTTATTAATATGTGACAACAATGCAACATAATTTTTGTTTAGTGTGCCTGCTTCAGTGGGTTCAGAGACGCAGAAGCAATTTCGAAATTTTGTTAAATGCTTTCACATTCAGACGCTGGCTGCTCAGTCCTGTACGTGTGGATCATGAACAACAACGATATTCCGGCGTGCGTCGAGCACAAGTGTGAGTTACCGTAGTTGAGGCAGGAACTAACGTACTAATCAATCGATCGATATCGTAATCAAGCCAAAACTACCGTACTCATAAATCAATCGATGCTTTCAGACGACCGCGTTGAGGTGGATCGGACGAAGCGACTGTGTGATACCGTAACCCAGCTGTTGGCTGAAGTGAATAAGAAGAAGAACAAGGAGAAGGTGCGGAATACTGTAGCGCGAAAATAGTGTATTACGGTAGTATCGACTGTTCCTCAGATCGATAATCGTCCGTCGACTCGCCACGTTGATACGAAGATGTACGATCTGCTAGTGGTCGCATGCGAATCTGGAGAAGTCAAGGTAACATATTTAAATTATGCATCTGTTATTTATTATTCAAATTCATCCGAGGACGGGTGCTCGTTGCTACTCAGGCATAGGCGTGGTCGAGACGGCCTTGCGTGTAGAAGTGATCTACCGTACTTTTAGCAACGATCTACCGTACTTTTGCAGTTTATCGACCCGGCATCGTACAGTACTCCCACGATGCAACTGCTCCCGACGCAGCCCAACGACATCGTCAACTCGGATATCGTGGTTCGCTAATCAAATTATTACATTCAATTTCAGATTTGACGCGAAAACAATTTGGAGTAATACAGTAGGGACACATTTTCAGTGCCCGTAGTGTATAGCTACTAGGACAATAAGCAGCTAGAAAGCAGCGCTAATTAAGATCTATACAGCTATACCTTCAGACAGAAGTTGGTAAATCCTACGAGCACTAATTTTGCAATTATTTATTTAGGCGTTCTGCCCCGCGTGGACTGACCATTCGAGGGGAAGGGGATTGGTGGACAATCTATTCGGAATCTACGCACTCACTGCACAAGGACAACACGTATTCCGCTCGTTCAGTGGAACCGACAACAAGATTGTGTCCACTACTCTCATTAGCAGTGAGTACCGTAACTGGCTTGAAGAGTACTGTACACGGTAATTGTAGATGACGTCATTGATATGGCATCATTCGTCGCTCACTGGGGAACGACTACGGTAGTCGCCTACGGTAGGAAGAGCATTCATCTGAGTGCACATCGGGCAGAATGGAAGAGCAGAGGTGGGGTACTTTAAAGATTTTATTAAAATTAATATTGTTGAATTTCCAGTTTCTGCCCATCTTCTCACTTCGTTTGCTCCAATTCTCCAGTGTTTCGCGCATTCCAATCATTTAGTCGTGTGCACCAAGCAGAGAATGGCGAGTGTTTACAGTTTAATTATTATTATTATTTATCTCCGCCCGAGGCGCAATAGGATTTGAAATTTGACAAGGAAATAATGTGAAGATATGGCGAGGGGTTGGATTTTCCAAATTTCACTTGAGATGAAGGAGGTCTTTGACGATCGGGTGAGTTGTCAAAATTTGAAAAAAAGATTCAGTGATCGGGGGCTGTGAGAGTTTATACCGTATTCTCACATTATTAACCATACCAATACCAATAGTTGAAATTACGATAATTATCATCATCTAATTTTTTGTGTTGACGAGCTTTTGCGAGTTGGAGTTGCAGTTAGTGAGTTCAGTCACGATTACTGTAAATTTGTTTGTTTTTTTTCGTTTCAATTCACGATTCGCAGGTGTTCATTTGCACGTGGTCGCTCATCCACCACGAGGAGATGAGAGGACTGACAGCGAAGAGTATCGAGTTGGAAGAAGACGGTCAGTTGGCGATCGACTTCTTGTAGGTACTGTAGCAGGCATAATGTATACAGTCGATATCGATATATTTCTATAAATATATTATTGTTCAGAGACGATAACAGCGTACGAGGCACTCTACTTGAATAATCATGACGGGGTATTGATTAATTAATTGCTAAATCTATTACACAGTATGCAAATCACGGAAACGAGTACGGTATCGCTTCAGGACGACCTCCGATTATCGATTGTCGCAACTTCGAAGGGCCGCATTTACTGTATGGAAGTAGAGGATGACGAGATGGAGTGGAAGTACAATAGTCTGCAGGTATAAAACTTGCACATCTTTGTGTTTTATGCCAAACTCTCGTATGTACAGTAGCGGTCAAAAGTCTTCGGACACTTTTTCTTTTTGTTATAACTTTTGAACACGAGGAGGCTTTGATCTGATAATGTTGGGGTCGAATGTGAAATCCATTGGAGATTATGATGCCACTATTGGGGTATTGCGAAATCTTTCAGTTATTGCGTAGTAATGACGCAATCAAAGCATACTTTTTTGAATGAGCATTATTCTTACATGGATTTTTTCCTGCTTCCCTAATTTTCACAGTGTTGAGACATGCCTACGGTCTACCCACAAAAAAAATTTCAAGTTGCTGCGGTGCCGCTACTTGGCTGCAGCAAAGCTGCAAAATCGAAGTCGGAAAACCATATCTCGCCTTATAGATGTCGCACAGACCCGATCAAAGTATCAAAATGATCGCCATCATGCCTGCCGATGATTCTGAGAATATGGTCGCGTTAGGCCACCATTTGCCCTCAGGGCATGAAAAAGTCACTTTTTCGCATTATTGTGGTCTGACGAAGGGGGAGTCTATAGGACGTGCTCTAAAGATCTGGTTTGGGCGTGGATTCTGTTGAGAATCTATAGGAAAACCGATTCCTTGCTGCAATAAGCGTTTCGATTGGATTCCTGCCCACGGCGATCGATTTCCGGAAGGACACTGGTTTGGCCACGCCCATTTTCTGCCCGTTGACAAGGTTCAGACTTTTGAGTGTATCTCGGCACTGAGTAAACGGAGAAGGCTGGCAGACGCATCAATGGAATCAGCGTGGCTGGCTCTATAATCTCAAGCACATATTACATCATCACTATGCAATATTGCATCATCCTTAGGAGATATTCCTATTTCTTCCGTTTTCTTAGTGGTAAGTCAGGGGATAACGGTAGAAGAAGTGTCAATCAAATAAATTTGGTCTTTCCGCTACTCTACAACACAAATTACGTCATTATTAAGCAATATTTAATCATTCTAAGGAGTATTGCCTAGGGATGATGCAATATTGCATAGTGATGATGAAATTTGTGAATGAGATTATAGAGCCAGCCACGCTCATTCCATTGATGCGTCTGCCAGCCTTCTCCGTTTACTCAGTGCCGAGATACACTCATAAGTCTGAACCATGTCAACGGGCAGAAAATGGGCATGGCCAAACCAGTGTCCTTCCGGAAATCGATCGCCGCGGGCAGGAATCCAATCGAAACGCTTATTGCAGCTAGGAATCGGTTTTCCTATAGATTCTCAACAGAATCCACGCCCAAACCAGATCTTTAGAGCACGTCCTATAGACTCCCCCTTCGTCAGACCACAATAATGCGAAAAAGTGACTTTTTCATGCCCTGAGGGCAAATGGTGGCCTAACGCGACCATATTCTCAGAATCATCGGCAGGCATGATGGCGATCATTTTGATACTTTGATCGGGTCTGTGTGATATCTATAAGGCGAGATATGGTTTTCCGACTTCGATTTTGCAGCTTTGCTGCAGCCAAGTAGCGGCACCGCAGCAACTTGAAAATTTTTTTATGGGTAGACCATAGGCATGTCTCAACACTCTGAAAATTAGGGAAGCAGGAAAAAATCCATGTAAGAATAATACTCATTCAAAAAAGTATTCTTTGATTGCGTCATTACTACGCAATAACTGAAAGATTTCGCAATACCCCAATAGTGGCATCATAATCTCCAATGGATTTCACATTCGACCCCACCATTATCAGATCAAAGCCTCCTCGAGTTCAAAAGTTATAACAAAAAGAAAAAGTGTCCGAAGACTTTTGACCGCTACTGTATATGTTTGTGTTTTCAAGCAGTTATTTAGTTGATAGCATGTCTTATAATCATTTAATATTATTATTGCAGCACATGATCGAATCGCCGGGTCCCAAGCAGTTTAAGCTCGAAGAGGTATGCGGCTTATGTATCTCTTTTGTTGTATTTTCACCAATTTATATATTTTGTTTTTGCCCAACACTCTTTCAACCTTCCACATTCGCTTTCAACCAGTAGTCTAACCTATTGGTGCGCAACTGATGGAAAATGAGAGATTGTGTGAATATACGAGGGGCACTGGTGGTACTAGTGGTGGGCTAAAACAAGATATTGAATTCAGTCCCTCTCCGCTCGTTTCATCGAGTCGAACAACGAGAGAATCGTGAGTATGGCGACTCGACCGGCGGATGAAATCTCTGACGAAGTGATGATACTCGGAGAGAGGGGAACGTTTATGCGATGCGCCTACACAATAGAAGAAGGTGCGTTACCGTAATCATTCACTGAATCGATAAGCCTCATTTTACGTTTCCAACCGCTGTACATTCTAGACCTTTTCCCCAGCGCATATTCTGGAGGTTGTACTCCCTTCCTTTAGTAAGATCATACATTTTAAAACGCGGACAATGTATGTGAACAATTTTTTAAAATGAGGCATTTTTGACACTCGAAAACTATCTAAATCATACATGGGCAGCAGGGGGCTATGTGCAAATTTGTGCTGTGATTTTTCGGGGGCTGTGTGCAAAAGTGAAAATTGAAGAAAAAAAAACGAGCAGGGGAGAAGGTAAGACGACAGCTGTCCGCCTTAACTTAACTACGGTAGTTCGTTCGAGCGGGCATTAATGTTTCTTCCCTGTTATGAAATATTCAATTTATATACTTTTTCAATCACGCTACAAAAATCGTTCGCCAATCTGCTTAGGCCTTTTGGGAGGAGTAATTCCCCTAAAAAAATCAGGCACAAATATTTCGTATTGGAGGAGAAATCAGCCCCCGACTGTTTTAACACCGAAAAGGCTTATTTCAGTCGGGGCATTTATTTCAAAAAATAGGAACAATTAGAATGTGCGCTTAAGCGCATAGCTGGTGGAGGACTAGTCGAATGCCTAAAGATCGACAATGACTAACGGGGGCTCTGTTTTATCGATTAACAGTCACTTTTAGAGTTGGAGCGCATCTTGGGTCAACTTTTAATTTACAAAATGATAAGGTATTATTCTTTCTTGTTTTTTTTTCTTTTAAAAAAAATTTTGGTTGTTTAAACTTTACAAATTATTATTTGCAACAAGTTAATTCGACAAATATTTGATCAATTGAAGAGACGACGTTATGTCAGTTATGTGGGGTCATCGAGCACAGGGGAGAAATTCTCGAGATTTCCATCGCTCTCCATGCGCGGGTTATTGTGCTCGTCCCCTTCGATTCCAATGGGTGCACGATGTGTCTCTAGCCCAAGTCGGGCTGTTGGTGGCCGGCCGTACCTCTTTTACGGGTCTAGCTCTTTTTTTTTATAGAGGAGGCGGGTGTTTGATTTTAGCTGATTATTTCGCCTTTTTAAAAATTTCTTTTGTGGAGTGACTTGGCACGCGATGAATATTGATTCTATAGCGTGAATATTGCCTGCTATTTTTTCTAAGAAATATAATCGATTTTTATACGCAGGAAAAAAATCATTTTGCGGGTTACGGTAGATTTTTTTTAATTCGCGGTTTACGATAGATCGGGGGCTATGTGCAAACGCATTAGTAAATCGGGGGCTGTGTGCAAAAGGCCTCGGATAAGTGCTGCCCAAGTATGATCTAAATAGGCGGAAGGATGAGATTTGTAAGCATCAATTTGAAATCTTTATCGGATTTGAATTATTGTTCTGACCAGTTTTGTGCGAAATCTGGCCAGTTTATACATTTTGAAATAAGTCGTGTACGTGGGACGAAAATATACTGTCAATGTCATGGCTATTCTAACCTCTAAATGATGTGCAGGTCTCTCGATGTTGTGCTGCAGTTCCAGCGACTACGACCCGCTCACATTCCGCTCACTCGCTCCTATCGTTGGAAGGGGCGCGCAACAGCATCTTGTACTCGCTCACACAACGCTAACGGTGATTGGGAAGAAACGTTTATATAATGTTTTGGCACTACAGCTGAAGCACGGAATCATAAAAAACAGGAATCTATGAACAATGTCATGTAAATGCTTATTTCAAGAGCGCATCGACTATTTATTTGCCTGTTCCGGGCTTCAGCAGTAGTGTCAATATTTTTACTTTTTTGTATGCTACCCTTTTTTAAAAATTTTATGTCTTGTTACTTGCAAGGAAGCTGGACAAAAATTCGAAGAAACATTGTTATTTGATCTATCACAATATGATTCGATGATTTCAGAATGGTCATGGAGTCAATTCAACCGAGATCCAGGCGGTTCAGCTGTCGTCTGACGATCCTCTGATGACTATTAACGTGGAGACCAACAGAGATCCGAGTGCGGTAGGTCGACAATCGGTGACGTTTTCAAGCTGCAGATTAGGAACCCACACCATAGTTTTTTTCCCAGGATTTGTTTGGGCATGTTTCAGAACTTACACACTTTTATATTTTCGGGTTCCTAATCGGCACTACCCAAAGATCACTAGGTAATCGGGTTAATCAATACCATCCGAACTCCTATTTCTTTCGAATTGAATGTGAACGAATCTGATAGTTATCTCCTTGTTCGTGCGATCTACCGTAACCTTCACAGACACGCTCTGATGTCGTGTTTATTCATCGATTGTTGGGCGAGGGATGTGATGCAGTTGGGGTGCTCACTCTACACAGAGGAAAGGCTGGCAAGAAGAAAGCGAGTGTGAGTGCAATCAATAACGCCGTGTATATTTGTGTAATCACATTTTCTGACAGTTCCACCTTTTTTGCGAATTATCGATTCGGAATTGTTCAGTGACCCATGGGCAGCTTTAAAAAAATATTTTCACAACCTGCATAATGTCGTAAATTACGACTAGTAATTCAGAAGGATTCGTTCGCTTGCTTCGAGGGAACACTCAAGAGAGCGAATTGTGAGGCACTGCGATCGACTTTGTCGTCTGAGGTAAATTTACACAGAAATACAATGGTGATAGTAGGTTTTTGAACGTTCGTTTAGGAACTCTAGAATCGCCTGTGGTCGGTCCCGTAGCATGTTGTGGACGGCCGACGGCCGTCTACAACATGCTACGGGACCGTCCACAAGATGCTACGGGACCGACCACAGGCGATTCTAGAGAATCCGTCAAAAAATAAATGTGCTGCCACAGTTACTACTAGTGTGGGATTGAAAACAAAGACCATTTCGATGATCATTGTATGATTTCGCTGAAATAATTTTTGTTTTATGTATGCGATTTTTTAGTTGTAAATGTTTTGCAAAAACAATATTTGTATTGCAGAGGGACACTCTCTTCGTGTCGTCCACAATCGATGGTATGCTCTGTCTTTTTTTAAAAATTACAATTCGCATGCTTGGAGCAAGAACCGATAATGTAGCAACACTATTATGTGCATTTAGTGTCACTGGTACAGACGAGATAATGAATTGATCTCTCGTTTTGAGGGTAGGGAGAGATCATTTCATTATGAGAGTGCAGTCTCGTCTGTACCAGTGACACTAATTAATAAAGAAATCTATCTATCATATCTAAACTATTGCAAATTTTAAATGATACATTCTCGAAATGGACTACGGGTGGTGTACACTCTCTCTATATCTCGGCGTGTCTCTTGATGTGCCATGGTCTCTCGCAGCCGTATCCGTTGTATAGGAGGGGAACGTTTTATTATTTTGGTTTGTGAGTTTATATTTTTTTAGTTGCGGGCAAGCGCGCGTCGCAAGTGATGGAAGTGTGCGACGATCACATTCGGCATATCTCGCTGACGGCCGAGGGTGAGTTTTTCTGGCATTTTTTTGCAGACCGAACCCCGGTACATTTTACGGCCTGGAGTTAGGAAACAATACAAGAGTTATGCCTACTGCTTTGTCAAACGCATTCAATAAATTGAGGTTGAAAACTAAGCGCTAGTCATTATTTTGACATTTATTTGGGAGAAAATTCACATAGTAGCTGGCAATTCGCAGATAAACCACCGTAAGTAGGTGAAAGTATATTATCACGTGCGTGTATGGGGGGATTGTGGTAATGAAATTGTGAACTGTCACATGATTCCAAATCCGCAGAAGTCTAATGTAAAAAAATGCAAAAAAAACGCTTTATTTCTCCATCCCCCTTTCCGTTGGGTTGACTGGCCTAAGGAATTGTGTGTTGTTGACTAAAATTGATTCAGGAGGATTCGATCCATTCGGATCCGATGAATTGGTGGATTATGAGACGGATAAGAAGGACAATGACACGAGTGTGTATTATGATGGGACGAAGTATAGCAGAGGAAGTGGACCACAACCATGTGTGCGTTTTATTCCTCCATGTTTTATGTGGATCACCTTAATGTGAGGAAAAATACAGGAAAAATACGTTTTGGAAACATCCCCACGAATTGAATTGAAAAAAGATGATTTTTTTTCTCAATCAGACAAATTTCTTTTCCGGTATGAATTTTTCTACCAAGAAGTTCTGTTAATGAATCAAACTAAACTGTTGCAAGGGAAAAATTAGTAAATATGTTGCACTTTCTAATCTCTGATTACATTCGGAATAACTGTTGTGTGTATATTACAGTATACAGTGCAGTACCGTGAGATCAGCATGTCCTTTGACGCCAAGCATACATGAGACTGATAAAAATTTATTGATTGATACTACAGTACTCGTGCTGCGACTGCTTCTCAACTGCCGATTCCTCCTTCCTTCTCGTCGGCTGTGAAGATGGAGAAATTATGATACTACACCATCCACTCCGACAAGACGGTTCGTTGCTACTTCTCTTCTCGCCGTTGGGGAGTAATGGTCTGACCCTCTCAATTCTGCATGCTCTCTCGCGCTGTCTGATCGATGAGAGAGCACGTATAATGAGGAGAGTCTGATCATCACTCCGGTTGTGCGTACTTGCGGATTCAGTATTGTGCGGACCCACTGGAAATCGCATCTCCTTAATTATGCATGCATGGATATAATATTTATTCGAGTTATGGGGCAAATACGTCACGAAATGACACATTTAAAGGAAGATACGAAACAAGCAATGGACAGTAGCGACAAGATCACCCAAGAGAATTGTTCAATTATGTCTAATCGGTCAATGAGAAAAATATCTTTTAAAAAACGTATTCCTATGATGTGACTGTCAATACCGGCGTTGCACTGTTTGAGTTGATTGAATGAAATTCACTACTTCACAGTGGCACGCTTGTGGCAGGGATTCAAGGAGATCATACACGAACAGGCTACTATCGATAAGGTATCCAGGGGTGTTGTATACCATACTTCAGGAACTGTACTTTGCAGCATATTATTGATGCGAATGTGGGATTTTTGTTTGAATATTGTAAATATGTAGTTCGATTGCTTGCAGATCACAATATTCAATGGAGCAGCAGTCGATATTAGTGAGAGGAAGACGATCATGTTCGGAGTGATGATGTTGGGAGCTGTGCTGTGAGTTGTAGGGATACGGTATCTACGGATACGGTAGGACCACACGGAATTCGGTAGATGGTACTGGTGGCTACGATGGAAATTATAGATTTGCAGCGTGTTCACCGTCTCGATGGACGGCGAATTCGCCATTAATTGCATTGCTGACTGTGAAATTCGAATGGAAGGAGATCCATACGAATTCACTGTTAGTTATCACATCTAATAAATCAGTTAACAGTCGGGGAAAGAGTGAACGCATATTAATAGATGGGTGTAAATTAATGCGCTTCTTCTTCAAATATTTACGACAACAATAAGTTCACGTGCGATGCTTACCGTTTCTCAATTCCTCCTCGGTGTATGGTAAAAATTCATCGAAAATTGTAGATGATTGCAATGGGAAGTCTGGGAGGAAATCGCGGCATTTGGCTGTTCAACGACACTCAAATGATGGTGTGGAATGGGAAGGAAGGAAGATTCGAGAATGATGAGAAGATTGTGGTGAGTTAATAAAGGCTTATTTATAATTAGTGTTCGAAATTTAAATTAATTTACGGAAAACATTTTTAAAAAATAAAAAAAAACCTCACATTATCACTGTTTATCTTTTCGATACGTGCAGAAGATACCCCGATTCATGGAATGATGGCATGATTCAACAGACTTTAGGCCTAACCATTGAATAAAAACAACTGATCTTGTTGAATACAAAAATAAAAAAAATTGGAGCGTACTTCAATTGGTAGGTGCATTCGACGGGACTCGCGGGCATCAAATCTGCAGTTGCTGGAGTCACAGTGAAGCAAATCGAGAATAATAACAACAATAATGGTGAGAAATCGGAGGGGACTTTATAAGTTGTAATACTTGTAAACCTAGAACGTGAATTATCTAACATACCCTCAAAACGGACGAAAGTGAACCGCGTAGGGGATTTTCCCCGAAAAACTCCGACAGCCTGCCAAATCGTTGTTTCTCAACCAAATCGTCCGATTTTTAGAGTACGAAGGTTTGAGCAGATTTCCAGATAAGCTTTATGAAAACTAAGAAAATTATTGATTGGAAAGTGCATAAATAAAAAGACAGTGTGTTGTGCATGAATACAGGTACGGAGGTGATTTGTGCACATTATTGTCTTTTCCAGCACGTTTTCGTGTTCGAATCTTTAGTTTCGAGTTATTCTTCATTATTTCGGCTTTTGAAGTCTACTATGATGCTAATGAAGCAATATATTGGAAATTAACGCAAAAATAAAAGGGAAGAAATGAAAACAGGCTGAAACAAATAGTGATGTGCACAGAAACACCACTGCACCTCGAGTCATACACAATACACCACATTTTTATTTATGTACTTTTCAATCAATAATTGTCTTAGTTTTCAAAAAGCTTATCTGGAAATCGGCTCAAACATTATTACTCAAAAAAATCAGACGATTTGGTTGAGAAACAACGATTTGGCAGGCTGCCGGAGTTTTTCGGGGAAAATCCCCGAAAATCCCCGACGCGGTTCACTTTCGTCCGTTTTGAGGGTATGCCTCTCTAGAGAAGCCAACTCTCCTGGCATATGTTAGAGAGTTCTGTGCAGTTGTCGATGATCCTGGCCAGATTACTGTATACCATACCCTTCTCCCAGTTTCGTCCACTCCCTCGATTGATCTTCTCTGTGTGGGCACGAGTACGGGCGCTATCGGATGGGTGTACAGTGCACACGTCAGTTGCACATTTTAAAAAAATATAAATGCGATTTGAAGAAAAAAAGCTTTGGTGAAACGACGATTTGAATTTCCATTTCATTTTTTTAATTTTTTTTCTTTTTTAAATTTCATTTTTTTGGTTCTTGTCAGTGAAGCGATTTTTACCAGCCCATAACTGAGTGTGAAATAAGGCGATTTGAAGGTGTCGAATTGGTCGTTGAAGGGAATCGGACGAATTGAGATGGAGGCACTTGAAGTCATGGGTCAGTTTGGATTGTTTGTTTGTGTCTTTTTGCTCGGTTGTTGGTGTTTTCCGGGTGTTTTCGTAATAGGGAAGGAAGGAGTAATTTTTTTCTAAACTCAGGTCTCGCTGTCGAAGTGTGCGAGCAGTTTGCAGTGGTGGATGCGAAGACGATCCAATTCGGGTACGGTAATGTTAGTAATGGTCTGACCCTCTCAACTCTGCATGCTCTCTCCCACTGTCTGATCGATGAGAGAGCACGTATAATGAGGAGAGTCTGATCATTACTCGGTAGTCACATTGTCTTGTATGTAAAGATGGTGAACCTTTTTTTGAACAAAGGAATATTTTATTAGCTGCTACCAGTCGCATACTGGTTTCAAGACTGCATCTTGTATTGATGATTCCGAATAGTTGTAATATGTTGATTCCTCCTCAGTGTTCGTCTCTACATTCTCACTGCCCGTCGAGTGAGGGTGCAGCAGCTGCGACTGACGATTGGAGAAGAGGGAGGGAGGGTGCTGCAGGTACGACAATCGGCATCCCACACCATCGAGTTGGCACCATGCCAAGAACCTCTCTCGATCAGTCCCTCTTTCTCTAACTTGTTCTTATTTTTACTCTTTCGGATGCTGGGGTATTCATTTACATCCTGGACACTATACCCTGATCAGGAAAAGAATCCCGGGAGCGAGGGAATTAAGATGGAAATAAATACCACAGGACCCTCCAAATCCACCTTGAGAATTGTGGTTTACCTTTCTTTTGCAATGTGAACATAGCGTATAGGGAAAAAAAGAATTGAATGCTCATGAAATCAGTAATATTGATGGATTGGTTAAATTGTTTATAATTTTTAAAATAGTATAAAAAACCGACCTCTTAAGATCTCCCGCGACGACCTCTTCCACTTTGTCAGCAGTCCGAGGCATTTATCGATCGAGCCAAGCCTTCCTTCGGCAAAGATCGATATCAAGGAAAAGAAGAGTGACAAGACCAAGAAGTTGATACCGATCCAATTTATCCGAATTTGTTTACGGGCGAATTTGCTTATGATGGAAATGACTAAATCTCCCGGTGATTTGATGATTCGTGCGGTCCTCAATTGCAAGTGGTGTTTCTTTTGCCAATGCGTCAGGGGTTCCCAATCCAACATAAAATTTGAACTGTAGGAAGGAGCTGCCTCAGCGCATAATCGTAACTGGCGGGAAGGAATACGAGGTGCTGCTGCTGTGTCCGAATAAAATGGCAATAGAGAAGGTACAATTATTGATTTGCTTTGCAATACGGTGTTCTATATCGCTATATGGTTGCTATATAGTCGAGAAGGTACGCATGACACTACTATTTTCGGTTATTATTACTTTACTTACCTGTTGCTAAACTGTCAAAAACCTACTTTAAAATCTACTTGTATCCGAGTATTTTGGCGAGTATTTTTACGGGATTTTGGAAGGGAGAAGGTACAACTATAGATTCACGTAGCTTCCGTTACTGGGTGAACGGATACTCGTATTGAGAAGTATTTCTCCATCTCTCATATTTCTTTGTTTGCTGTGGTGGTCCAAACCCACTTCATTCCACCCTACCCTGACAAGCCTCCAGAAAGGGGTAATGACGGAGAGAAAGGCGCATAGCATCTGACCCTTTTGATCTATATTCATTTGAAATCGCTCCTTTGCAGCCTCTTCCCTCCCTTGTATCGGATGAGGATAGTAAGAAGAAGAGCAAGAATAAGAAGGAGAAGGAAAAGAAGAAGGACAAGATAGATGTGACGGCGAGCGATGACGGACGGATGCAATTGAGGAACAAGATGGCACAAATGAGAGAGAAACGAGCTAGGAAGAAGTAAATGAGAGAGGATTACGGCAGACTGCAGGAAGAGTACGGTAGACTGTAGTTGATACGGTAGTACGGTAGATCCGAGTTTCTTTACGACCTTATATTGTGTGTAATATTATATGTAGCTGGAATATTTCCCCCCCTTGTTTGTTCACTGTGTTTTGATTAGATTTATATGTATTTTCTTTGCTAGATAGTATTTAGTATGCTTGGGAATCGCTACAGAATGTATTCTAGTTTATTTTAGATCGTGTCAGTTTTTTGTAGACTGCGTAGTGATAGAATTCAAATAGTTCTGTTCGTGTAAAAATATAGATGGATTTTAGAGAAATCATAGTACTATATTCATGCTATAGTATCCAATCATACCAAAGATCTGTTATTGTTTTATCCGCTTCTCTCAATATTTATTTTTCTCCTGTCTTTCATTGAATGCTTCCACGTATGCGAGTGCATCAATATGAGATTGATTTTATCGATTGTGTTTTCACGAGATAAACAATATTCTTTTGTTGTTGTACCAATCATTTGTATTCATTGAGTGCTGAAAGTGACGCTACCCATATCTTTTGGATTCGCATGAATTTCATGAGGGACGATCGATGAATGATTTCTGGATCTGTAAGTTCTTGTTTTGATATTCCTCTAGAGCTAAATAATTTAACCCCCTTGGAAGTACTGCTTTATCTAACTATCCCATCGGTAACTCTTTTTTTTAAATATAAATACTATAGGACCTCTTTTTCTCTTTGTAAAACACAGGAGAGGGGCACTGGATCGTATCATGACTGTCCCGCTTCATCTGTGATTTGAAGAAAAAACTACTGATGCCTTATTTTTAAGAAAAATAGAAAATCTAATTTGATTTTCCTTATTGTATCGATCACACTCAATGAAGAAACGCAATTTCCCAGGTGATTACACTGAGTGTGCGAACATGCAATCACGGGGTTTCCAAAGTTAAATTTGCATTACCAGCGAGGTTAAAATATCGAATACTTGTAGGCTGGTCGGAGTCTCAGACGGAATCGAGCACAGTTCCTTCACTTCTCTCGTGGGAGCAGTGACATCGCTGTTGTCCCATCTGGAACTACTTACGGAGACATGGGAGAGGTACGGTAGTTAGGAGGTGCATCGATTGATAACTTGTGGAATATTGACCGAAAAATGCTGATTCCTGCAAATAAATGAGTAATCATATTGCTTCTACACTAAATATGGCACTACACTAATCTCCCACTTTTTTTAGTTCGGGCTCTTCTGTTTTTTCCTCCTATCAGAAGCCTGTGCGCATGGGTGTGTATATTGATTGATTGTAGATGTCTCAAGGCGAGTCGGGAGCTACGTGGCCAATAGTGTTGTTAGATCGAGTAACTCGACACTCGCGAGTGCTTTATCGGAAAAGCACTCGAGAGTAGTGTTGTTATTTGGAATAATTCTATTCGTGAATAACAAAGGTTATTCGCGAATAACCCTTTGTTATTCGCGAATAACTCTTTGTTATTCGCGAATAGGATTATTCCAAATAACAACACTACTCGAGAGTGAGATGCACTCGAGAGTGCATTTTCACATTTTCACTCACGAGTGACCGGGCACTCGCGAGTTCTTTTGCATAACATTCGCGAGTGTCTCCCATTAGTGTTGTTAGATCGAGTGTCTCGACACTCGCGAGTCATTTTTCAGAAAATCACTCGAGAGTGCGGTCCACTCGCGAGTTAATTTCTCAATTTTATCCGCGAGTGAGCGGGCACTCGCGAGTTAATTTTCATTTCACTCGCGAGTGCGCACGTGCCATTTTCGACTATTATCTACCCCGTGATGCAGCATTGAGCGGTTGCTCTCAAAACAGATTTCAAAATGCCTTAGATTCCGTTCTATCTGGAATATGCCTAGAGCGATCAGTACTGGTCAGTTCAGATGTCGCAGATAACAATTTTTTGTGCTAAAGGCTAAATTTGGAAAGGTGTGATTTGCACGTAGGCACTCGCGAATAACACTCGCGAGTGCCTCGACACTCGCGGATAAAATCTCATTTTTCACTCGCGAGTGTGTTGACCGGCGAGTGCTTTCTAGAAATGAATTCGTCGAGTGAACACTCGACGAATAACACTCGAGCTAACAACACTAGTGGCCAAGGATTGGAACCTGGTCGAATGCGTCAATACACCATTTTTTTATTATTGTTTTATTTTTGTTTTTTTTTATTGTTTTATATTTTTTTATTGGAAATGGATTCCGAAGAATAAGCGAAGTTTCTAAAAAAACTTGTATATGTGAGGCCGGTGAAGCTTGGGACAGTCGGGTTTTTCGCTTGAGTCATGATTCTGTGCTGTTGTTGTATTGAGAGAGTCGTCATACGCGAAAATGCTATTCCTCTGATTATATTAATTTACATGCATCCTGCAACCTTCCCTGCAACAACTAGAGATGTTGCTATAATCCAGATTCAAAACACCATTTTCTCATCATCAGAAGGACTATGCCCGTCTCTTCTGGTCGATGGGCGCTCTCGATCGCTCACTCAAACTATTCGAAGATCTCGATTATTTCGTCTTCTTTCTCATCGTTTCACTCGCCGATTGTGAGTTTTCTGTTTCAATAATTAAAAAAAAATATTTTATTACGTTTTGAAAATTACAAGATCACCTTTTTTTAATTACACATTGCTAAGTACTGTAGCTGGTGAGTGAGTGGGGGTACTGTAGAGATGTGCAAGGCAATGTTGGAGGTGACGTTTAAAGAAATGTTAAGAATTGTAAGTTTTCAAGTTTACCTCGTGGTTTATCGCTGCACTGATTGTATGTAAGATTGAATTTTAGTGTCATCCGTTTTTTTTCTCTCTTTCCTAGGAAAGAGAATTTTGGGTTTTTGGTTGCAACCACCTTTGCAACTTTACCTTTACCTTTATTCGAAAAAAAATGGTTTGCGTTAAAATATTTTGACTAGAGAGTGGGCGATTATTGTTTCATGGCTGGAATTTAAGAGGGTGAATGCCCAAATCTTCAATTGGTACCAGGATCGTATTTCAAATAAATGCAGATTTTACTCCGATTCGTGACTTCCCTCTTGGAGATTGGAGAAAGTGCGTAGAGTATGTTGAGAGTGATAAAATAGGCTGTGGATAGGTTGCATCCAAAGGAGGATTATGAGAGATATGAGAGGGACGGGAAATACAATAATAATAGTTTAATCAAATAATGAAATTGAAATAAAAAGTTCAAATAATCGAGGATGGAGGGAAAGAAACTAGCGAAGAATGGTCCACTGTATTGAAATCTAATGGTTGGACGAACTGTGAGTGTGGGTGGTTGATCGGAGTTTCGGAAAATAAAAAAAATCTGAATTTTGCAGGCTTTATCGTTATTAGGCTGAAAAATTTGAGTAAAATATTATATAATGAATCAAAATTATTTATTTATTCATTTATCTTTATGAAGACATTCTCATGCAGAAAACGAAGAATGAGGAGAAGAAAGAAGACATGTCAGCGAAAATGTGGAGAGAATTGGAGAGAGAGGAAGGAGGGAGGGATTGCATGTGATACGGTAAGTGAATGGGGAGGGAGGGATACTGTTGTTAAATAGAATGAGATTTATCACTGGTGACCAAAGGCTCCTATTGCGGTAGACTTTGCTTCCCTCTTTTAAGATATTGTCGTAACCTCAATTCACCAGGTTGGCGAGAGATGAGAAAAGAGGAAGTTAGATCAACACATTATGATCGCATATGTTGTTTGGCTATTTCAATGAACTATTTATCTAAAATTAAAACTCTGATATTCTTATTGTTTATGCATCAGGGTTGATGTAACCATGAATAATCATAAAATAAATTGAATTCAGACGTAATATATGTAATATGAATATTCCAGATTGTCCGAGTGGACCGAATCAACAGGTTCTCCGTGCACTGTGACAGTTATCAACCGAACGGAGACGAGTAGAGTTGTGCCAGGTGAGGAGTGAATGCGAATAGGTGAGAATAGTATTTATGGCATTCTTATTTTGAAATGATCACTTGAGGCTGTTGTAAATTTATATCACCCTGGAATGTAGCCTAGATGGTGTGGGTCAATAAACATATGCGATAGAGATTATTTGATTTTTATCATGGTTATATCTGTTACAGTCTTAAGATATTAGTAAGTTCGAATACAATCTTGATCATGTTGTTTATCTTCTCGCATTCGACTGACGAAGGTTGGGCTTTGGCGGAGATCGATGACTTTGTAACCATAAGATAGGAAACTACTATTTACGAACAATGCTTTAGGAAAAATTGCTTTAAAACTCTCTTTGGAAAACCGGTTTATTAGAACCACTTCATCTGGAAACTCGTTTTTGGAAATATCATAATAAATAAAATGATATTAAAACCAATAAATTATAAACGAATTTTTAAAACCGACGATTTATAACCTGCGATTGGGAACTGATTATATTAGAAACGGCTTTTTGTAACCCGACGTTTTATAACCGGCGGGCGTCGCGGCTGCGTCGCGTGCTCATCGCGCGCTCAGGGGATTGAAGGCCGTCTCCCCGTTAATCGTCCTCTGAGCGCGCGATGAGCACGCGACGCAGCCGCGACGCCCGCCGGTTATAAAACGTCGGGTTACAAAAAGCCGTTTCTAATATAATCAGTTCCCAATCGTCGTTTATAAAACATCGGGTTTTAAAACATCGTTTATTTTTCCTCGTTTCTTTTGTGTAAGTAACATTTTGAAGTTTCTAATTATACGGTGTCTAAATAGTTGGTTATAAACAAATAATTATAATTAGAAGTTTATAATTTGGTGGTTCTTGAATGACAGGTTACAAAATTATGGTTATAAAGTCATCGATCTCCGCTTTGGCGCTCCCTTGGTAGCAGTGGTGGACTTATTCTGTTCGCGAGAAGAGGGGAGTAGAGGCAGCGTCTGAAAGTTGTTGTTGCAAATGTGTATTTCTTTTTTTTAGATCTTCCACGGTTTCTGAAAACACCACGACTTGAAATTTCCCGACTTGACTTGAACTCACCTTTCTCGTGTTGTTCTCCTTGAGTGCCTTCTTCTGGTTGATACCAGCAGTGATCGCCTTGAGTCGCTGCTCCTCGCTCACTTTATCGGCCTTCTTGGATGAGGAAGGGACGGCGGTGGAGGTAGAGGTGGGGGTGTTGATGGACAATGAAGAGCTCTCCTGCAAATGTTACAGTTGCATAGCGATGATGAAACAGTAATATTCCAGACTATTGCCTAGTGATGACGCAACTACTCACCTCAGTACGTCCTGCATAGGGACGAGTGAAGGATCTGCGAGATGAGCACATCTCCTCGTTCTCTTTGTTCTCTTCCTTCTCTTCTCTCGCCTTCTTAGGGGCGGGAAGTTCGGCCGCCTCGCTCTTTCGCTTGCGAGACTCCTCATTCTTCTCGATACAACTGGAATACAGAATTCATTTGAATTGCTTGTCGAAAAGGTGTAATATATTAGCAACATTGCATGAATTTCCTATTGATGACGCAACCAACCTGGAGGAAGGGGAGGGATAGGCAATTGTGTCCTCCTTCCACTCCTTTATAATGGCACGGGCGAGCGGCCCAACCAAGGGAAAGGGGATGAAGACGGACAAAACCTGAGATAGGAGGAATATGTTTCTGGCAAATGTAGAAAAACAATACTTGAATGATAAACAAGATAATAAACAAATGATAGTTGCGAACCTCATCTACTTTCGTTGCCTCGAGTAGAGATTGGGTCATCCCCATGCGCCCAAGCTCGTTGAGCGCCTCATTCATCTGAAATTTCATTTCGATGAATGAGAAAGCGGGAAATATTGATAGATTTACATTGGAAAAGCGTTTCATGTCAAGTGGATTGATAGTAGTATAACGGATACTCTTATGCGCCCGCTATGGTGATGTGCGGAGACTACTCGATGTGTTCTCTCATCTTTATCGGATGCTACTCACTCGAGAGTAGGGACTAGAGTGAGGTAGATTGGGCGAGGCTGCTTCATCTCAGGTGGTGATTAATGAGGGTGATCTGGGGTAAACACGCAGCCTCGCGGGTCCGGGGTAACTCATACTTCCTACACTGGTACAGTAGAAAGCTACGCTAGGTGAGGCCAGCCGGTCAGCTCCTTAACATTGAAATACTTGTAAACTACTATACCGTATCTGCATTGTGGAGCTTGACGACGAGGGCGTTGACGGTAGCGACGACGTTGGCCATGGTACTTGAGTGAAAATGGGGAGTTTAAGGAAGATTGGGAATCACGGAGTGACTGTAAAGAATCTTCGATTCGAGTCTGTATTTATACCACACGAAGGGGGCGGAGTCATACTTGGAGTCATATTTGGAATGGGTGATTCCGCTCTCAGACACTTAGTTGAAGTGTGATCGGATGGCGATGCGGTGGTTCTCAAGGTGTCTGTACCCAGTGGCTATCGATTTATTGGAAGTGAAGTGGTGATGAAATTCCAGAGGGAAGGAGAGAACGGATGGGTAGTGTGAGAATTGTAATAGTGATGCGTTATCGAATGACTGGGAAATTCTGAAAATGATAAAATAAATTGGCATGAATATGTTTTTACCAGTAAGATGCTATAAACAATGGTCTAATTATCGACTGTTATTGCAGGAGAGTCGATTTCCCTCTGTTTTCATCTCCTCATTCATTTCTTCTTTCGTTCTTCGAAATGCACGAATTCGACTCAGATTGACTCCACTTCGGCCTTATGGAGGAGGAAGAGACGAGAGACCGGCATTTGATGTGGAGTATAGGGTGAGAACAACTTAGATAAAATTCTGTGCTGGCCTATTAGCTGTGACTCCATCAGGACTTAGTTGACGGGTTTCAGTGAAACTAGATGGGACGTTGTTGCATCGTCTTTCTAAAAGGATTGGATTTGTAAAGAGAATATTTTCTCATGCGCTTACAGTATGGCTGAGACTCGTCTTGTGTGTGTCAATCGCGATTCATCGTCTTCCAGATCGAGAAACGTAGAAAAATATGAGAAAGAAGAGGAGACGGGACTTGATCTACTCCATGATGAATCAAGAGATAGAACCGATAATGAGAGAGTTGCGATGAAATTGGAAGTGGTCGCAAGCAAAACAGGCATTTTCACGCTGTATTATGTGGAAGTCAGTGGGAGTGGTTGATTTATTGCAGAGGCCACACGCATGACACGATCATTCGGAGTATCTCGATGTTGTTCGTGATGTACCGCTGTAACCTTAAATGCGCGGGATATTAGACTCCCGCCGTATTAATTTCACATCTTGTTTTGCTCTTCATTCTGTGCCTCGTGACGGGCGGTCGACAGTCTCCCCGCTCCTCTCCCACCTCAGTTTGGAGAATCCTTGCCAGTCAGCTTGGGCAACCCGGCAAGTATATCGCCCACTTGGCATCACTTCCATCAGAGGACCCGGATCGACTACATCTAATTCAAGTCGCCAACTATCAAGAAAGGTCCCAGTCGACAAGACTACGACGTGAGTTTTCGCTTCTGTTGATACACGCTAGTCAGGACGTCACTGGTTGCTGGAAGATCTACTTCTACGCTTAATGTCTATCGTCCAATATTGACACTACAATTGACCAAGGAAGCCAAGAAAGATCCATCCCCTTGACCCAGTTGCATCGAGTTCGAAGATCCTGACCACCTCTGCCCCCGAATGATACCTCCTGCAGGCCTTTGCCTTGATGTCAGGATAAATAATGTGTAATTTTACTCTTCGTCTAAGACTGAAACTATAAATGCGGGGGGGGGGGGGGGTGACAATTCCGCAACCGACATTTCGGCAATCGACATTTCCGCAACGGCATTTCCGCAACGGGTCATAACTCGGTCAGGAGTGAGCCTAGCGCTATGGGAGTGGTACCATTGCGATCAGCATCAGTTAATTAAGATTTCATTAATTAATTAATTAATTAACATTATTAATGAGATGGCCTAGCGTTATGGGAGTGGTACCATTGTGATCAGCATCACTTAATTAAGATTTGATAATTAATTAATTAATTAACATCCATCTCATTAATAATGTTAATTAATTAATTAATTAATGAAATCTTAATTTACTGATGCTGATCACAATGGCACCACTCCCATAGCGCTAGGCTCACTCCTGACCAAGTTATGACCCGTTGCGGAAATGTCGGTTGCTGAAATGTCGGTTGCCGAAACGTCGGTTGCGGAAATGCCGTGGCGGAATTGTCACCCCCCCCCCATAAATGAGTGGTAGATTTTATTTCATCTCTACCATATTCTTTGTCAGATCTCCCTCTGTTCTGGTTCCTTCTCTCTTCTCCTTCCTCCCTCTTCTGTTTCTATCGAACGGAAAATGTTGATGGCGATTGTGGAGGAGACGGAACACTCGATTGAATTCCCGCAAGGAAAAGGTGAGATTACGGTAAATATAGTTTAGAGATTATGTAGGCGTTGTAATAAATTACCGGTATTCACCGAATATAATGAGTATGCTACGCAAACACTGAGATATATGCTAATGTATGTGATTCATATATCCCGAACCAACTAGTTTGGGGTTTCATGATTGTATTATGTAAATGAATGTTGCTGTAACTGTTGTGAAGAATTACAGTTGTGAACTAAGCTACCGTAACCTCATGATTCTCTGTTCAGGAGGAGATCTTCGGCTCGGTGCTGCTGGTGATTCCGTTTGACGACGAGGAGAAGGCGCTGAAGTACGGTATAATGGTGTGGCAGAAAAGGCAACCTTGAAAAAAGACAACGGAAAAATAGACCCTGAATATGAAATTGAAATGTTGCATTACCTCGACCTGCGAGTTTCCTGTTTCTGACTCTTCACATATCCAAGGCTTCGGTTGGTTGTTCGATATATGAGCTTTTCGGTTGGCATTATATATGGGTGTCCGGAAAGTTTTCGCACTCTGACACTCGCGACGTCATAAAAATCGCTTTAGCAGACAATTAACATAATGCCATAATATATTAAGTGGGCAATACATTCGTCATTCTTTTAAGCCCTAGTACTCATTATTTGCTATAGACTTCATCTAGATGCATCAATTCCCGTGATGTATACTCTGATCGATCACAGCCCAGTTTTGTTTTTTTTTCAATTTTCTCTAAAAATATTGGGCGAATGAAATTAGTGTTAAACTAGTTGATTATAAAGAGTAGGATGCCACCTCAGTCTGAGCATAATTTAAATTTTGCTAGCGTTTCTGTTTAGCAGACTACGTCTTCGAAGAATACACCCTCTTTTGTTGTAGTATACCCTAAATAAGCCCCTTGTTCAGAGAACTGAGAAGACTACTCGCAAAATGAGTCTGTTTTCGCTTTAGGTGGACACTTACACTATAATTCCCACCGTGAACAAAATCCTGAATCAGCGTGGTTGCCTGACGAAATTCGCTCAAATCCTTTTTCACGACTTTTCCGGCCTAACACTAAGCTCAAAAATCGTGCTAAGGAGTGCGGAAATTTTTTTTACTCTAAGAAAAATAGAAGATTGTTCATCCCAATAATCGAATTGGGTGAACAGTTGACTACGTACGATTAACCTGTCAGAAGATTGGAATGGCTGAACGTCGGAAAGAATTCATAGACTGTCGCAAAGAATAGAAAGCATGAAAATCGAGAAATGTGAAAGTTATTCTTGATCGGACTCGGTTCCATCTAGAGAAAGGGGTTATCCAATTGGGCCATCATTAACGCTGACCTCTGTACTTTCGAACTATAAGAGGTTTCCGTCAGAGTTCTGTCTGGTCTCATAATAGAAGGAAAAATCCAAACTGTGGTGGGCAATGTAAGACCATATTTTTCGAAATTGGCCCAGAAAAATTTGGAGAAAGGACGGTGTTGGGACTGCTTCATGCCCAACATTCAAACAATATCAGCTCTTGAGATTATCACTGTTCCAAATTCCTCACTTCTTCCAGTGTCGAAAAAGAATTCCACAATGGGACCTATCTCGAACCCGACTTTGAGGTATGAATTGACTTGCAACCCCTGTATTTCTAAAGAAGAGGAATCGTCACTGTCCATTCTATGGGAGGAGGTCGTGAGTAGGAAGAGAGCATACAATAATTACTTGCCGCTGTGAGGTGTTGGAGATATTCAATGAAAAGATGTTTCTTCGAAATAGTGCGAAAACTTTCCGGACACCCTTATACTTATAAACAATATATTTTAAAGCTCTATAATCGCGCAAGGCTTTAGGAATTAATGACATACATTTTCGCCCGGCCGAGATCTCTCATTTTCACACACTCTCTCGCCTAGCACAAACACGTCAGATATTTCATAAACACGTCAGATTTCTATCGGAAGTTCGATAAAACAGGTCAGATAGGGGGCAATTCTTACTAAACCCGACATTCTGCGCATTCCTAGATGGGTCTCGAGTCTCGAAACTGCCTAGTTCAAAAAAGTGTAAACCGAGAATCTCGGCCAACGAAAATGTATGATTAATTACTGTTTTATTTCAGAATGGCCAACGACACGGACATGGGCCTGGCGGCGGGCGTCTTCACCAAGTGAGTTGGACTATTTATGAATCGACAATCTATGGGGCTACGGTAGCTGGAGAGAAAAGTATGTTACCGGCTATCACTGAATGACTTTTTTGTTGAATTGATTACGGTATCCGATATTTAAATCAGTTGACGATACTCCTCATATTTCCTAGTAATGACATAATCGCACACAGGAATCTGAGCAAGGCACACAAGCTGGCGGCCCGACTGCACGCCGGAAACATCTACGTCAACACGTACAATGACGTCTGTGAGTGCTTACTGATCGATATATTGTACTGAGCCCAGGAATCAGTGCGCGATAGATACGATGAGTTACGGTAAGAGGATATTTGATAAAAGCCAGTTAGCGATTAAACCCTCTGGTGTGCTACAGTAATCTCCTCTTGTTGCAGCGCCGTTCGTGCCATTCGGCGGCTACGGTCAGTCGGGATTCGGGCGCGAGAACGGGCTGGCGGCGCTGGAGCACTACACGCAGCTGAAGAGCGTATTCATCAGTACGGATGAGAACCTGCAGAATCCTTTCCAGTAGAGTACGGTAGCCACACCAAAATTCCTCGCCATTGATCTGACATGGTACTAAACTGTAATATAACGAGTAGAAGAGTTCTAGCAAGCACATTCCAAGCTTTTAGCATTTTTTGTTTGTAAATATGATGCATGCATGAAGATAAAAAGTTTCACATTGAATAACTACGCTTCATTCATCAAACAAAAACAGAATGAGTAAAGAACACGAAGCATGAAAACTCGGTGTCAATTGATGGCTGCATATATTTCCCGGTATATTTATAGCCTGGACTCAGACAGGCCCAGCCTGGAAATTATACGGGGGTCCCGGAATCGACTTGAGAATGATCTTTTATTGACATAGTGAAATATTTTTCGACGGAGCTCCAATATATCATTCGAAGCCTGTATTACATGAGCAGTCCGCAACAGGAAACTCGCGGCACCACAACGTTTATCTACCATTCAGCTTCAATTCCGGCCAACTTACACGTCTAGAAGACGTAGCAGCTGACGGCGGCTTACTAATTAATAACTGTGATGCTACCGTATACCTGCATGATCCTCTTTCCGGTCGGGATGCTGCCGGTGAAGGAGACTTTATTGATCAGCGGGCTCTCCACGAGCGCCGCGCCCGTCTAACGGATCTTTCTAGAATTAGAAACCTATTGTCACTATCATGTGGATTTTAAAAAAAATGGAATTATGTAAATTCAGATGCATATCGGAAAACAAATCACATACATCGAAAAAAAACGTTGAAAACGGACCTTAGCTCCAAGAGAAATGTTTCATAGAATGTGTGTAGAACCATCGAAATACAATCTCAAAGTTAAAGGGCTGAACCAAACTGATGCTGCATTTCAGCAAAGAATGACATTTATGGCATAATAGTTCTCAGGGATCTTAGTTAGACCCTGAAACATCCGAGAGGGCAAAAAAAACAGAAGTCGAAAAGATTGGCTGTGCCGAAGTTAGGCCTAGCTCGTCGTCAGCCGCGTGATACGAGGCTGACCAATTATAGAAAATGTAAATTGGATTTGGAGACACTGCGGCAGCGGATTGCCGATTTATCTTGCACGAGTGAATTGCAAGTTACTTCTGTTTGGGTCCACTCTAGGATTTTGCATTACTCCGGTTACGGTAACCACTGACGATACCATAATCATTATCGATTATTATTGTATTGCAGAGCCCTACACAATGGAGCGTGCGAGGGAGTATCTATTGTCGAAGGAAACGCAGTCCGAGTTGGAGGAGCCGAGCAGAAACTGAATCAAAATTGCGGAGACTGACGATCCGAGTGAGTATCGGTGCTAACCAGCAGAAGTCACTGGCAGTCACTGGCATGCGGAATTGAAAGGCTCTCGGAACGGAATAATATTTTCCATGGCAGAAGTGCGCGTGACTCGCTCTCGACGCTCCGCTCCCGCGCTGTGGAGGTTCTCGAGAAGAAGAACTAATCGTTACAGTATCCCATTATCGATTTTCTCAGTCGACTTATCTTTCAGTTTTTTTTCTTTAAGTTTGTTCCTTCTATCTTTTGCGCTATTCTGATGCATTTGAAAGGCCATAATTTTGGGAATCTATCGATTATTCCCTGCACAGCAGTGGATTTACAGTAGATAAGTTTACGAAAAAATATTTTAAATTTTAAAAGCGATATTTGGCGAATGAGAAATATAGTAAAATAAGAAATGAGAAATTCGCGAAATAAAAATAATAAAATAAATATTTATTAAAAGAAAAATAATAACGCACAACGATTGATTATATATCAAATAGCAATAGAGGATAAGCGAAACAGCCACAATGGCTAAATACTAAATAGCCATAGTGGCTAGACAATATAACTATAGTAGCTATCCCTCTATAATCAAAGAACATTAGCGAAAATAAATGAGAGGTGGATTTTGGTGTGGCTACCGTACTCTACTGGAAAGGATTCTGCAGGTTCTCATCCGTACTGATGAATACACTCTTCAGCTGCGTGTAGTGCTCCAGCGCCGCCAGCCCGTTCTCGCGCCCGAATCCCGACTGACCGTAGCCGCCGAATGGCACGAACGGCGCTGCAACAAGGACATTACCGTAGCTCACCGATAGGTGCAATCACCAACTGATTCTTATCGTTTATTTTCTGGTTTGTATCACAAAAATAATAATTTTACCATAACCGATCGAGTCACTGACAGACTGACTACTAGCAAAATTTACTGCACAATTTATCGATCCATATTTACTCACAGACATCATTGTACGTGTTGACGTAGATGTTTCCGGCGTGCAGTCGGGCCGCCAGCTTGTGTGCCTTGCTCATATTCCTGCGAACTTCATTACTAGGAAATTCGGTGATTATCATCCAAACAAATCCGTAATAATCGCCAACTTTCCTCTATGATACCGTAATCACCCCATTATTGATTAATGAGCGGTATTGATTAAACTCACTTGGTGAAGACGCCAACCGCCAGTCCCATGTCCGTGCCGTTGGCCATTCTCAAATAATATGTTTATCCATGAATAGACACACTATCGCAACACTCGTATCTTCCGAATATGCACATAAAAGCTATGCGAAACGAAATTAAATTATTTTCAAATAGAGTGTAGCAGAAGACTATTAAAACAATGAAAATTTGATTATATTCGGAGTCGGCAATGCAGGCAAGTCGAATCGAGAGACCTCCCCACCTTGTGTCTCAAAGTCCCAACGTCATATGCCGATCCGAATTTCATTTTTCCATAATAATCCTTTACTTTAAAAATTGGCTTTCAAAATTTTAAGTAGGAATGCACACACTGTATGCTCCGTTTGCGCAAAACCATGAAACTCCTCCCTACCTCAACGCCTCCTCCACTTCGTCGAACGGAATCACCAGCAGCACCGAGCCGAAGATCTCCTCCTGAACGGATCATGAAGTTAAGGAGGTTATGGTAGTGTACTACGCAACCGTGGTACTGTATTTAATGTTGCAATAATCCAAAATATTCATTCCTACCTTGCATACGGTCATGTCCTCTCTGATGTCGGTGAGAATCGCCGGCTCCAGGTAGAATCCGCCCTCCAGTCCGGCTACCGTAACCTCGCGGCCGCCGTACAGCAGACGCGCGCCCTCAGCGACCGCGCCTGAGGGAGTTACCGTAATCTGGGACACACCGTAAACCACAAATTCCCACAAAGTACAGTAAATCAGGAAGGGTGACAATTCCGCAACCGACATTACGGCAACGAGATATATCTTTGCTCAAACTTGAGGATTCTGCATGAACTTTTTCCCCTGTTGATTATTAACCAACCTGCATTGATTCAGCTTATTTTGCTGTATTTTTCTGAACATTTTTAATTTTCGACTAATTAGCGAACTTTTAATTAGCTGATTTAGTTAATTTGTGGGTTTGAAAGCCCTCGTGATTCTGATCATGATAACACTTTGGTGGAGTAGTGCAGGTAGGTTTAGACCAGGCATGAACCTCGTTGCCGAAATGTCGGTTGTGGAATTGTCACCCCCCCCCGTAAATCACTACCTTAATATCGATACAGTACTCGAAGACGATTAAATTATCGTAACCCATACTCCACTCCACCGTCTACAGTACTCACCATCAATGTACGCCTTGACCTTCGCTCTGTGCTCCTTCGATATGACAGCGCCCACTTTGGTCGACTCGTCCAGCGGGTCTCCCACCTGGGATACGATATGACGTTGTTTGCGTTTGGATCAACAAGGTCTCAACAGGGGTCAGGAACAGGTCAAAAATCGAAAAGGCTGCAAAATGCTCCTAGGGTTAACTTTTTACGCTGGTGCGGTCGTTTTCGGAATATGACCCTTCCGCACTTTCGGCGGAAAAGGTGTTTTTCGATGATTACTCCGCAGAAAGTTGTGGAAAAAGCGGGAAAACTAAAATATTAGGTCAGAATTTTACGGTCTATCAAATGGCGCTAATGCCATATGATTAGGAGTTCTCGTTTCACAGAAAAGTCGATTTTTGACACAGGCTGCATTGCGGAAATTCCCAGTACCAGATCATAGAGCATAATTTTCTGATCATAGGATGTGCTATTTGACCCTGCGTAAAGTTGTTTTACATACCCTAAAAACGGACGAAAGTGAACTTTTTCGGCGATTTTCGGGGAAAAGTCCGACAGGCTGGCAAATAGGGACCACCGCGTAAAATTTAAAATAGTTCCTAAAATTGCAAATTGCATGCTTTCGGGGTACTGAGGGATGCAGAATCAGGATAGCGTTTTCAGATTTATCAAATATTTCCATTTCAACTAGTGTTAGACAAGTTTCTAAACGCAGCCCTTCGTGGTGTAGTCACCCCACCGAATTGATGCCGCATCGTTGCGCACGTCGGTTCAGACCAGTTCAAAACTAGCAATAAGAGGGAGAGCCGTAGCCGTTGAATATGTAATGGCACACAACTGCACCAAATTCGACGTTTACTAATAGATTGAATCGCGATCCATAGATCCATAGAGTTCATCAATGCCAATGTGCCCTAGTAGTAAAGTGGTTAGAGATGGACCGGTAAACAGAAGGTCGGGATTTCGATTCCCCTCCTCTGTTAACATATTGATAAATTTTCATTCGCTCAAACATCCCTACATTAGTAGCTCTTGAACAGACGTGATTGATCCCCCGCTCGGCAAAACGTTGCTGAATTTTCGATCGTCCTGTTCTCTCTAATGTCCCCTTTGAACCGACGTGTTGCGCCATGAGTTCGGCGGGGCGACGAGTATTTGTTGGGTCAATTATTTTTGTTTTGACAGTTTTTCTTGCTGTTGTCTATACTAATATACTATTTACAGCAAGCATTCAATTCTAGCTGCTATAAGGGAGCCATGGATGAATAAAAGAATATTTAATTTTCGATTTTGCAAATAATAACTAGTTCATAATCAATAGCTACAGTGTTCAACTCGTAAAACTTGAAGCATAAATAAATAAGGTTCGCTAGTACGGATTTTCCTTATTTTTCGTTCAATCCTGCCCTGGATATCAGAATGAAAAAGTAATCAAATCTCAGAGCCGCACCTCCTGAAGCAATAGTTATTAAATATAATATAAAATCAATGAAGTTCGTGTGAGAATTAACACACATTCGCTAGTACCGATTTTTCTTATTTTCTCTCTGTCACTTTTTTTGTCATCGAAACTTCATATTGGGAAAGAAACCTGAGAGCCGCACCCCCTAGAAACCCAATTTTACAGCAAAAACAGCCTTTTCTGTGCAGATAGTCGTTTCTGTCTTTTCCTACTTTTCCCCGGCTCTGATTTTGGAATTCCCGGTTCGATGGTCCCTACTGACAAATCGTTGTTTCTCTAATTTTTTGCATGCACAAGTTTCATCAACATTGAGGAAAGTCTATTTTTTTGCTAAGGAAATTATTGATTGGAAAATACAGTAATGAAAATTGGTGTGGTGGTGTGTTGAGGGGGTGCTCGTGAGCGTGTGAACTTTCACAATTGCAATTTTTGTTCGTTCCTATGACTGTTGCGTTCGATTTAGGTTATTTACCAATGTAATTTGAAGCTCCATCGGTCACTCGCTCACTGGAGCTCTATTACAATCGATAATTTGCCATTTTTATTGAGTTTTTCTCGTTATTGATAATTACTTCGACACAGAGACACACGGAGCGGACCTCCAGTGAGCGAGTGACCGATGGAGCTTAAAATGGTATTGGTAAATAACCTACATCCAAAGCAGCAATCATTGGAACGAACAAAAATTACAATTGTGAAAGTTCACGCGGACAACGATTTGCCAGCCTGTCGTGCTTTTCCCCCGAAAATCGCCAAAAAAGTTCACTTTCGTCCGTTTTGAGGGTAGAATTGATTGATTTTCACGCGCGCTGATCGGGTATATGCAGGCGGAATCCGCATGGTCAATGCGATAGTGGCCTAGAACTTCCACGCGAATGTCACTGGTTCGATTCCAGTCGATTTCCAGTTTCTTCGAAAAAATGACTTTTTCAAGATTTCAGAAAAAAGTGCCAATATTGATAGCGGGTGAAATTTCGATGAAAAAAATTCGGCGAAAAATTTTAGCAACCGACTGGAATCGAACCAATGACATTCGGGTGGAAGTTCAATGCCACTACTCGACCATGCGGATGCCGCCTGCGCACACATGATCGCGCGCGTGAAAATAAATCAGTTCTATGTAAAACAACTTTCCGCAGTAGCACATCATACATCAAAATGATCCGAAAATCATGCTCTATATTCTGATACTGGGGATTTCCGCAATGCGGCCTTTGTCGAAAATCGACTTTTTCTGTGACACGATAACTCTTCATGATATGACATTAGCGCCATTTGATAGAGCGTAAAATTATGAATTAAATGTCAACTTTTCGGACCATTGGACGCGTTTCGAGGAGTTTTAATGGAAAAAAACACGTTTAGCGCCGGGCGGAACCGGCGCCCGGAGGGGTCCTATTGCGAAATCGACCGTATCAGCGTGTTTAGCGTCAAAAGTTACTCCTAGGAGCAAATTTTGAGCCTTTTCGATTTGACCTGTTCCACTCACCTAATGCAAACAGCGTCATAATCATTAAATTAACAACTCCACGGATACGGTGTTCAATAAATTAACTAGCCGGGATGTGTTGAGGTTAAATACACTACGCTCTATGCGTACACTACGCTCTATGCATAGTTATGGGTGCAGGTTCGGTCCAGCACTGGTATTTTTACCAGTAGATTACTGGCCACTAGTAGTTTCTACTGGTAAACTACTAGCATCCCACTGGTATACCAATAGTAAAGTGCTTACCACTGGTAAACTACTAGTAAAATCCACTGGTAAACTACTAGTCAAAATTTCGACTGTGCCCAAATTTTGACTGTAGTTTACCAGTGGATTTTACTAGTAGTTTAACAGTGGTAAGCACTTTACTAGTGGTATACCAGTGGGATACTAGTAGTTTACCAGTAGAAACTAGTAGTGGTCAGGCTACTAGTAATCTACTGGTAAAAAATACCAGAGAGGGGGAGCTCGGTAGCCGGCTCCAAGTACAGTCCAGGGGGAGGTTAGTATGCTGGGAAATGCTAATCTCTAGAAAGAGTACTGGCTTATTCCGCTGCAAAATGCTCGTGACTACTACGCCACTTCGTGGCTCCGTGGCAACTTTTTTCGATCGCTCTCAGCCTAACGAGCATTTCTCAACGGAAACGCAGAATACCGTGTGTTGATTTCCCTGACGTGTTCGAACACGTTTCCGACATCGCAGAACACTTTTCCTGTGATACCCCACGCTCTGCGAATCAATTAGAAACTTTTTGAAATTTTAGATTTTTCACTTTAAAACGTGTTAGAACACGTTCAGACACGTTTCCGACATCGCAAAACACTTTTCCTCTGATCCCCTACGTTCTACGGATCATTTGGAAATTTTTCGAAATTTTCGATTTCTTTCGGCAAAACAGGTGAAAACGTGTTTCACGTTATTCAAAAACGTGTTAGAATGGTTACCGGCACTTGGGAAAAATGCGGAAAAAGAATTGCCCGCGGTGGGGTTCGAACCTCGGGGTCTCGGATAGGAAGTCAAGCGCGTAACTCACTTGGCTATGGATTTGGTTAAATTAATTTAGTAAAATTTGAAATGTTTTCAGATGGGTTATCATATGCAAAAGGAACTGGGATCTGAGAAGATTGATTGAGTTTGAAATGATTTATAGCGAAAAAACGAAAAAGTCCGTCAAGTGGTAAAAACTCGGCAAAACAGGTGAAAACGCGTTTTACGGTACTCAAAAACGTGCTAGAACGGTTTCTGGCACTTGCGAAAAATGCGGCAAAAGGTTTGCCCGCGGTGGGGGTCGAATCTGGGGGTCTCGGATTGAAAGTCTGGTGCGTAACCCACTTGGCTATGGATTTGGCTAATTAAATTTTGTAAAATTTGAAAGCTATTCTGGTCAGTTATCATATGCAAAAGGATCTGGGAAGATTTTTAAGCGCGATTTTGAAGCGATTTATAAGGAAAATGCGAAAAAAATGTCTGTCACGCGAACGGAAAAAACAGACAGACAGACAGACAGACACAATGATTTCCTATAAATGGAGGAATAATTCTATGAATAAGGTAGTCAATCCATAAACATTCTCAATGTTACAGTATACCTTCATCGCTGCCGTCTTCGCGACGAGACGCGCCGTGAAGGCGTCGACGATCGATCGATGAACGAGCACCTAAATATCGTATATTTCGTATCCAAGTTATCCTCCCGTACAGCAGTAAAGCGTTAAAAAATTTTGCAACCTCATACAATGTGCCACTAAAGACTAGAGTATTTATTCACATTTTGACTTCAACTACCGACCACTAGCATACTAATCTACTGTATACAGCCTGTAACTGCCGTAATTCATCTATCGTATAAATATCCTGTAGCCACTGTAACTTAATCTACCGTATACAGCCTGTAGCCCGCGTAACTTCATCTACCGTAAACACCATTTAGCTACAGTAACTTAATCTATCGTATACCGTTTGTAGTTACCGTAACGTAATCAACCGTATACAGTCTGTAACTACCGTAACTTCATCTTCCGTATATCACCAGTGGCTACCGTACCTTGATCGCGTTCGAGCACACTTGACCCTGCGAGAAGAAGTTGGCAATCATCGCGCCCGCCACCGCCGAATCCACGTCCGCGTCTGCAATTATCGGTACCATTTCTGTTTTTATCTCATCGATTGACATCACGGTTTACTACGGTAATCATGAATCGTAAAATTGGTCACCTATAATTCTGCTAAAAAATTCGTTACATTTCTTAGATACCACACTAAATCGATAACTGCCGTACCCTCGAGGATGATCAGAGAAGACTTGTCGCCCAGCTCGAGCGTCACATGCTTTATCGATCGGGCGGCGCACGCCTGTAAAAAGTATGCATTATGCGACACGTGCGAATTGAACTCCGCATTACATGTGTACACATTACATGTCAACATGGTACTCGCGGGCCAAATTCAGAAACTCAATTGTCTCCTACCTACCCACGGGCAAACATAAACATCTTTGCTCAAATGCCGTATCAACCAACGAGGGCTTACCAATAAATAATCGTGCTGCTACCGTATTTTCCCTTCCTTATACCTGCACGATCGTCTTTCCGGTCATGATGCTACCGATGAAGGAGACTTTATTGATCCGCGGGCTCTCCACGAGTACTGCGCCCGTCTCACCCTCGCCCTGAGGGAGACGGAATTTCACGATGCACAGTATTAGCCAGCACTTCACTACAGAAAGACTACAATAGATCGCCCCCCCACCGTATACCTGGACGACGTTGTAGACTCCGTTCGGGAGGCCGGCCTCCTGCAGGATCTCCGCCAGCAATCGAGCGGTGAGCGGGCTGAGCGGCGACGGCTTGTAGACCACGGCGTTGCCTGCATCAAAAAGTTAGTAATCGATTAGGCCCTGCTACAGTAGTAAGAAAACAAGTTCTCTCGAACTCGGAATTTGAGAATGTTATGCTGCGCAAAAATCAGGGGGTGCAAAGTGCAAGAAAAAAATTGGGGGTGCAACAATCATGGGGTGCAAAGAAAAAATTTGAATTCCCGCAATTATCGATTTTTGCTTATATCTCGGCTCCCGGTGAACCTAGCGGCACACACTTTCGGTTGCAAGTTCGAAATGCGGTAAGTAATATAAATCCGAAGTTTTGTGCCCCTAGCTCTAACGGGAGCCGAGATATAAGCAAAAATCGATTATTGCGGGAATTAAATTTTTTTCTTTGCACCCCCGAGATTTTTGCACCCTGGTGGAATTCCACCCATGATTTTTGCGCAGCATAACTCACTTGCGGTTTCACTATGGAAACGCTACTTAAATAACGGTTACCGTTCATCTCCATACCGTAATCTGCATCCTACAGTTTTCGCCTACCATACCTGCTGCCAGCGCGGGGGCCGTAGTCCAAGAGCACGTCTGCAGCGGATAATTCCACGCGCCTGAAAGATCAATGATCAATCATCTCTTTCGAGCAATCTTTGTGACAACTGTAGACCATAGAGTTTATCGATATCCATACATGCACCTATCGCACTTATCAAAGCATTACTAGTTGTTTGTACTAGAAAGCACAACTCCTTTTCTGCTTCAAGCGGTTACAGCATAAAGCAATTGATAAATGGCATCTTAAAATACTACTTTGCAATAATACATTTTAAAAATGATAGACCAAGCATTACATATCATCGCCTCTTTCTGCCGATTTCAGTAGAAAACCGATCTAGCATTGTAAAATAGCTCCGAAAATAATTCTAAAAATGAAAGTTTCGATCGTGTTCAGTGTCTCACCACCACCCTCGCCATACTGCTGTACTGTCGCGTCGCTATCATCGCTTTCAACAACTTTTGCGCATTCTTAGGCGAGTTCCAGTCCACCCTTCTAGGCGGCGCGCTACTGTGGTTAGCAGCTGCGGGGGGATTAGCGGGACGATTAATTCGAGGAGACGGACCGACACATCCGACCACGCCGATGGGCTCGCGACGAGTGTACACGAAGTGGGACGAGTCGAGCGGGTAGTGGGGGCGGGCCAGAGATGCACCTGAGATAATTATTTATCGATTCAGATTTGTCTATATACTGTATATCTTCCTGAAACTACCGTAATCATTAATATATCACGAACAAAGGGAAAGCGCGTCACGCAGGCCCGAGGTGAAGTATTATAGATCTACCGTAAACAAATAAGTTGCTGTGTAAAAAAATTGTTTTCATATCCAATGGTACATTTGAATATTTTGTTGAGCGCCAATCTGATTTCCCAATTACAGCGAGTAGACTTCGCCCCATCTGCAAGCATGATTAAGCATACACGTAGCAGGAATAAGAAAACGCAACGGTTGGGGTTCTAAAGGTCTCCATAAATATCGGGGTTTCTCTTCAAACGAGACACTTCTACCACACAGCTTTCAACAAATAAATGATAGTGGAGAAGCGCAAAAACGCCATCATAACGTAAGCATGGCCGGCCTAGAATCGCATATCCGATCGTTTTTAGCTGCCTCTCCATCTATCCGAATTAAACGTTCACCTACAGTGTCCCCCTTCACCAATATTCTAGCTAACTAGTCAGCAGTAGCCACAGTGATCTCTACCGCACCCCCGCAGGCTCCCAAATATAAGGCGTCTATCTACCGTATCCTCCTTCATGAAAATTCTCATCTATAAATAGCTACCGTACTCACATATTTACCTACCTTCTCAACAAATCTTCTCACCAATCAATTATTACCGTACTTTCCCTCACTCACCGACTCCGGCATAGAAGTCGAATGTTTCCGCACAGCTGGCCACGTCCATTCTCGCCTCGTAGATCGGCTTGCCGTTGTCCTCACACTCTGCCACAGCCAGCGGCTCCAGATGCTCGCGGATCAACTGAAACAACTATACTGTACGACAATCGTGGGGCATTTTCGAACGCTTTTCGACACAGTCGGCCGCGAATTTTCACGACAAACCTGAGCTGCCTTGCGCAGCACCTCGCCCCGCGCCAGCCACGTGCGCTCCGCCCACTCGGGCTGCGCGTCGCGCGCTGTCTCAATGGCCGCCGCGATCTGCGCGCGCGTCGCGGACGCGCAGCGCGCCACAACGGATCCTGTGATGAAAGAGGTATGATTTGATTTTGTGTGCACCTCGTATTTTCGAACCCGTCAAACCACTTCTCTACCATAATCAATGAGCGGAAATATCCGCCAACGTGTAAATCTTCCTCCAACATCTGCTATTTATCGATTTGAGCTGATATTAAAATTTCAAAATTATATACACATGAAATGAATTTCCTGTGCGTCACTGTCTGATTCGCTCGCTTTCGAGTGCTCTCTCGCAACTATTAATGTTATTTATCAGCGGAACGTTTTGTCTATCGATACAAAATCAATACCGTACCTGATCGAGGCTGAAGCACGACGAACTCGGCGCCGCCTTCCAACTTGACGGCCGATCCTGCATAATTTCCTTTTCAAGCTTTTCTAATAACAAGGATATTCTCGTATTTAAATTTACTACCAAATATCAAACGTCCAACAATCATTAACGATGTAACTCATTAACGATGATCTTTCCCTCCTTTCTAAATACTCCTCCTTTCTAAATACTCACCTCCTTTCTAAATACTCCCTCCTTTCTAAATACCCACCTCCTTTCTAAATACTCGCCTCCTTTCTAAATACTCATAACCTCATCACCACTAATCAATACGGCTTCCGCAAAGGAAGAAGTACAACCCATCAATTAATTTTCTTTTTATCCAAGCTCACCACTAGGAACTGCTCCAAACTTTCCACTGACGTTGCTTATATTGATTTCCGTAAGGCTTTCGACACTCTATCTCATTCCAAACTCTCACTCAAGTTGTCTTCCTATGGTGTTTCTGGTAATCTACATCGATGGCTTCTGTCGTGGCTCCGTTCACGGTCTCAAAGAGTACGTGTAGACACCACTCTATCACAACCTTCCATCGTCTCCTCTGGGGTACCCCAGGGGAGCGTACTTGGACCACTCTTATTTCTTATCTATATTAACGATATTGTCGATAATTGTCCTGTAGATTCCTATCTCTTCGCTGATGATCTCAAGTTGGTATTCTCTTTCCCTCATCATTCGCCTCCCTTCCCTCCCCCTCTCCAATGCTCACTAGTGAGTGCACTCGATGCCCTTTACTCTTGGTGTATGACATGGCAAATGTCAGTCAATCCTTCCAAGTCTCACATTCTTCACATCGGTAGTAAAAATCCCAAAATAGCATATACCTTTGATACATCCCCAATATCTCCAATTGACTGTGCCAAGGATCTTGGTGTTCTCATTTCTAGTAATCTCTCCTTCCGTCCCCATATATTAGATATCGTTAAAAAGGCATCTAAACGCGTAAACTTCCTTTTTATTGCCATTAAATCCGCCAATTATCGAGTACTTGTACATGCGTATAAGACCTATGTCCGATCTATTCTTGAATACTGTGCCATTGTATATTCCCCTCATATTCTCAAGGATGCGAGACTTCTTGAGATGGTACCGCATTTGTTTCTTCGCAAATTACACTTCCGTTGCAAAATCCCATTTATTTCATATCTAATATCCTGTAAAAGGTTTGAATTGGAACCTCTTAATTATCGCAGAGATATTTCCTCATACAAATTTATTCACTCCTTATTCTCTCCTCAAAGCACTGTCACCCCTCTCTTCTTTTCGAGCATCGCCTCTCTCGTACGCGTGGTGCTACTCGTAAACTCTATCCCCTGTTCCGAGCCACAGATAATCTGTCTAAAAACTTCATTTCTCATCGAACTTATTCATTGCTCAATTCTCTGCCGAAAGAAACTCTTTCCCTCTCGTCAACATTATTTCTTAAACATATTGCACCCCTTTTACCCGTCTCTTATCTTTTCTAATCTATTCTCTCTCCTTCTTTTATCCTAACTCAGCTCGGGTCGTCGAATCGCGATGACATCTATCCTCTCTTCGACATTTCGCCGTTTTATATTGTCGCCTACCAGTTCCTAGCTACTGGTTTTTATGTTCGCACAATTTACTTTGTTGCGATAAAGATATATATTTTACAGGTAACAGAAACTGGCGTAACTCCGCAATCATATTCGATACGATGATTCAGTTCCCGGCCGTCAACAAATCATACATGTTTAATGAAGGAGGGGATAGAGATCAAAGAACAAATTCTGAGAGATGCATTCTCACCTCCAATCCAATGTAATCGATGCAGTGCGGGCACTCGATTCGCAAGTGAGCGACCAAGCTGCACGTTCGTCTGCAATCAATATGATGAATATGAAATTGCTCCATACACCACCCACTTTCGCGAATTACTCATTTCATATCGTTGTGTAACATTTTCATCTTCACGCTTGGAAACAGTTATCAACAATCGCGGGAGTTAAAAAGTAGAGACCACGGGGGCTCAAAGGCGGATAAAAAAGTGGTCCGGGAATCAGCTGCACTTACGGTATTATGCTTGACACACTACGGTATTATGCCTGACGCAGTCCACAAGTTTCATTGTAATACCGTAGTAAGCAATATAATTTTCACGCATTACGCTCGTGACCATACTCTGTTCATTTCTCTTGTAGAGGATCTGGATATTTGAGCCCCCGTGGTTGCATACTAGGGTGGCCTAATCCGGGCCCGAATTTCGCGGTCCCGGGACCGACTCGAAAAGCGAGACTGTGGTTCCGTTTGGTCTAGTGGGACCGTTTTGGTTCCGCGTGTCCACTGCCGGTCCCGCGGAACCACTCTCATATTACTTAAATTTGAGAGTATTTAAGCCCGGTTGACTGTTTTGTGAATGTTTCATAGTGTTTCGGGAACAAACTATGCCTGAAAACAAGTCTCCAAAACACAGCATAATGTTGTGCACATCGTTATTGCCGATCAATAATTACAAAATGATAGTCTCCCCGATACCGTAATCTCTCACCTTGGAGACGACCGCCTTATTCGTCTTCTTCTTCAAGAAATATTCTTCATCTCCATCATTTTCCAACGTGTCTTTGTTCGCATTCTGAAAGAGGAGGCATACTACAGGAGCAATAAAAAATAATAAAAATAATAGAGAAGAATGCGAGAGATTTTTTTGAGGCATTTTAAAGATATTGCACCAGAAGCTTCCGGATTTCTAACTGTGCCGAAACATGATTTCACCGTTTAATGCGTTTTTAGTAATCAGTGTTCATTTGAGCATAAGTCAAAAGGGTGCGTTGGGGAAAGTCGAAAATGTGGGTTAGGTTTTCAATTTTTTTCTCAAAATCCAAGAATGTGGGTTGAATTTTTCAAAAATTGGCCTTGAAAAGGCCAAAATGTGGGTTGGCTTCGTTGTTTTTTACCTACCTTTTGACCTATGCATTTGAGGAACACTCAACGCAAAAATAATAAAACAAGTGTATTCAGCATGATACCTCATCTCTCATGGCAACAAGCAGAATTTCGCTGTACAGAGCCGCAACTTTCTCGTCAGCCGATTTCACGGATACCGATCGATGCCCGTCGCCCTGAAAAGAATAGGTTAAATAAAAAATGCGAGAAAACATGTAAACAAAACGGCTTAATTTCAATTTTCAGAAAGTTCATTCACATGAAAAGACCGGTAAAATGTTGAGAAACAGGGTGCGAAATTAATATTACTGTATAACCCCCCCCTTAAAATACCTCCTTAATATTAACGACGATGTGACAATCGGCCGCAGTGAAAATGATTTTTTCTTCACTTTCTTCACTGATTATACCATTGATAATACCTGCCGTACTATTCACGAGACTGCAATGCGCATACACATGAGAGAGATAGAGAGAGAGAGACCCACCTTCTAATTAGACCCTTATGATGAGTAGTTCGGAACGACAAACTGCTCCAATCATCGTCTTCCTCTTTCCCTTCTTCTGGGTCACTTTCCTGCGACAAACATTACGTAGTACATCAATCGATAACTACAATATACATACCGCATCGTTCGTATATGTATATTGTACACCGCAGGAACAAATGGGGGTTCTCGCAATTTTACTATTTTCAAAGAACAGATAATGTAAATGGCGGTATCCATATGTCCTGCACTCTCTATCTATGTTAATTGAATTTACATGCAAAATGCAGAAGTTCCTATAATCGCTAGCGAGAATCTATTTGACCAATGCTGCGGTGCACCCAAATTGAAATAGATGGTTTTCCGCTAAATTCAAATCCACATGCACAAGTATATGACAATCGGGCTCGTATACCTGGTCGCGGAACATAATCTCCGCCATCGAAACAGTGCAGACGGACAATGCGAGCGCCGGCTGTTCATGCAATCCTTTGTTCATGCAATCCTAGTCTCCTGAATAATTATATTTGGGTAATTGTTTTCAAAGAAATTATATTAAACGTTTAATAAACTACCGGCAATGTTTTCTTTGATTGAACAGTTATATTGAATTTTAAAAATCACAATAGATTCATAAGTTTCTCACATTATCTATCATCGCTGATGCCATTGACGATCTTGCGTCTTTGAGAATCCGCAATTCCTTTACTCCGCCCTGAGAATTTTCCAATCGATTTTTTTTTGTCAGACACTTTCGATGAATGATTCTCCCAATACATTGGATACCGATTGGATGCTTCGAGAGTTCTAAGCGTGCTGAAACCAGAACCAACCACTTTCCGCCGCTGTGATAAATCAGAATTCATCTAGAACAGAGTGCACCCCATGGTTATTATTGATGAATCATTATTGACCATCAATCTCAAATCGATAATCTCCCCGATACCGTATCCTCCCCCCCTCTCTCACCTTCTCTTGAGACACGCTCCCCTCCATATTCTCAACGATATTCTCCTCGTTATCGACCCTTGTAGATTCGTTCTCGGTCTGTAAGGGAAGGAATAATGTATCCTCCCCCCCTCTCTCACCTTCTCTTGAGACACGCTCCCCTCCATATTCTCAACGATATTCTCCTTGTTATCGACCCTTGTAGATTCGTTCTCGGTCTGTAAGGGAAGGAATAATGTATAGGAGCAGTCGAGAACTTATCATATGTGTTCATTAGGGCTTTTAAATAATATCATCGAATTGTTTTCGGCAGTCTTTAATTTTCTCGTATATTGCCACACGGTTGATTAACAACGGGAATCGTTGCCGTCTTCATATTCAGTAGATGATGTTACGTTAATCTGACTGGCAACGTGCATTTACGTAATGGCGTTTCTGGGGAAACGAAATGGGGCAGTTATCAAAAACGTGTTAACTACTGCTCCTTGTGAAGGCTCTCTACATATTAAGAAACGAAAAAATCCTACGCTTAATCCTTTGGAAAACTACCGCAATCAATCCACATCCATGATTTATTTCATGGTTTGGATAACGGTGGATCGAGGTCATATCGTGGTCCGAGATCACAATGCACATTTGTGATAACTGTTTGCAACTGTGATCACAATCGCTCACATTGGATTTACTCAAAATTCAGCCATTTTAGCCATTTTTTTCTTCGTTTCATTGTTTTTCTGGTGTATTTGCGCGCCCCTAGGAAAAAAGAGGTACTTGAAATATTGATTTTTGACGAAATTGGCCACTGGGAAGACCTGACAGACCAGAGAAGGCCGTTTGTCCGGGGAATAGGGGTGAATACAGTGATTGGGAGGAATGGAGGTGCGAAACAGGGAAGGATGAGAGGATGAGAGAGAGAGAGAGAGTGGGGGATGAGAGGACGAGAGAGTGTGGGGATTAGAGAGAGGGTAGAGAAAGAGAGAAACACCGAGGGTGACATGACTCTTCTCCCCGTTTCCGGCCTCCTTCGCTTCCCTGTGTCGCACCTCCAATCCTCCCAATCACTGTAATCACCCCTATTCCCCGGACAAACGGCCTTCCCTGGTCTGTCAGGTCTTCCCAGTGGCCAGTTTCGTCAAAAATCAATATTTTGGGTACCTCTTTTTTCCTACGGGCGCGCAAATACACCAGAAAAACAATGAAAAGAAGAAAAAATGGCCGAAATGGCTGAAGTTCGAGTAAATCCAATGTAAGCGATTGTGATCACAGTTGCAAACAGTTATCACAAATGTGCATTGTGATCTCGGACCACGATACTGAACCGTGGAATTGTGATGTTCCGTTTAGCGTGCCCCAAGTTACCGTCTTAACGGAACGTCAGAATTCAATTCAACGGTGTAGTATGATCTCGATCCGCCGTAATGCAAACGATGAAACCAATCAATAACTACCGTATTCACCTTGTTATCATTGGTGGCTTGGGTCGACTTGGGATCCGTCTTCTTTCCTCTCATACTCCATGTCTTCCCTTTCTTCTTTTCTCCTTTCTTCTCCTCACCTTCATCAGTAGGTTTCTTGGCTATGTTCTTGTTCTTTGCCTCTTCTCCATTGTCACTCTCATTCTCTCGATTAATTGATTTCTGGAAAACTACCGTATCCAGCAATAACCGTAACCATATTAGGCATTTCAACCCTTCAAGAAACGGCTAAAATTTGAAACACACAACACAATGTATTGTGTGGTTCAAGTCTCGAAATGTGTGATTACTTGTGCGCAGCTCAAATTCTTCTTTCTTCAGAAATATTATATATTATAATCGGCTTTTGGCAAAAAATAATAATAATTCCAAATCTCTGATTTCTTCCTCCTAAGCCGGTCCAGTATGGTTCGTTGTCTGCATTCGTCATCATTAGGTGCCTGGAAAATTAAAAAAAAAAATGATACGAGTCGGTATTTCAAGGAACGCTTAACAATTTGGTTTGCGTGGCATATAACGGAGGATCAAATCATAAAAAAAAACTGAATTTTGCTCATTTAATGAGGCGAAATTTAGATAAAGAGGTACGCCAAAAATATTGACTATTTCGAATGCTTCTCCTGTTCCTTATAATAAAACTTCACAGTATATCTGGCTACGGTATCCGCAAAAAAAATCACCCTTGGGAGTCGTACAACTGGACGAGAGGCAGAGGGACGCGCTCCGAAGCCCTGTAGCTGCAAATGTTGTTTATGAGAGACTATCTGAGAGGATCGACATATTTTTTCAGGGCCTTGGAACTAGGTCAAATTACTACTTAACTTAAAACGACAAGCCCTCTATGTCTGTGAGTGAATCTGTCTGCCCGCCGCCCGTGCGTGCGCCACTACCGAATATCTCGAAAACGGCGCAACCTATTGGCACACTTTCCTCGCCATATGACCGACTTTATAACAAATAATAATCAAAAATAAAAATACAAACTTATTCATGGCAAAGTGATGGCAAGGGCGCGGCATTCAAATCCGACCGACGCAGGTTCCACCCCAGCCGTGGGCTAACCTTTTGCCGCATTTTTCGCTGCACGGCAATGGACAGCAAACATGCTTTCAATAAACTTGAAACATATTGGAACACGTTTTGACGCGTTTTAACTTGTTTTAACGAATTTTTCAAAACTTTACCAAAACACTAGCAAATCACGGGGGAAAAGTGTTCAGTGATGCCACAAACGTGTTCAAACATGTCAGAACACGTTTTAACGTGTTTCAACGAAATTTTAGAAATTCTGCCAAACGAACCGAGGTGCGAGGGGAATCACGGAAAAAGTGTTCTGCGAGCATTTCTCTATATGTAATAAGATGGGGGGCTCCCTCGCGCGTCTAATTGCCGGACAAGGCTCTCTCTCGCGCGATGAGTTAGTGGCAGCCGCCGGAGCCCTCTCAACTATTAGATGATTCTCGATTTTTGCCATTTTTAAAATGCTCGTTCTCAGCTTGAAGTTAACCAATCGATGCCATTTTAGTTTATGTATAGTTCTGACCTAGCCGATCAAATCGGACCGGATTTTCAAATAATCCCGATTCATCCCATGGAATTCCGAGAGGTCAGAATAGGCCATTTTTACGCAAATAAGGGTAAGTGAAAATATTCGAAGTGATGAAATTTTACAAAAAGTATATTTTAACCATTTCCAAAGATGGGGAATCTGATCAGTGCACCGTTTTACATCATTTCGCCTTCTAAGGCGGTAGTTTGCGTCTGTTCCGCGCATATCGCGCGTGTTTAGTTGATTTAAAAATATATATATTTATTAACAACTCTGCAACTCATTGTCATCGGAATCACAATTAACTAGATATCCGCCGTCGATTCCGCAGGTAGATCAGTCATCGAATTAATCTCCAGTCGTGCATGCTCCGAGAAAGGAGGTGAATTTCGATGAGCTTGAACATCCCGATGGTCCAGTGGTATGTTCCAAATGCTACAATGTATTCAACGAATGAGAACCCCTGATGAAGTGCGATTTATGTAAAATCTTTGTACATAAAGCATGCACGACTGGAGAGGAATTGCAGAGTGGTTAATAAATATATTTAAATTTATACAAAAAAACAAATAAACACGCGCGATATGCGCGGAACAGACACAAACTACCGCCTTAGGATGCGAAATCATGTAAAACGGTGGACGTGATCAGTTTCTCCATGCTTGGAAATGGTTAAAATGAACTTTTTGTAGAATTTCATGATATTGAATATTATCACTTATGTGCTTAAAAATGGCCTATTCTGGCCTCTCGGAACTCCATGGGATGAATCGGGATTATTTGAAAATCCGGTCCGATTTGATCGGCTAGGTCAGAACTATACATAAAATAAAAATGGCATCAATTGGTTAACTTCAAGCTGAGAACGAGCATTTTAAAAATGACAAAAATCGAGAATCATCTAATGGGAGAGAGGGGAGAAGTTGAGAGGGCTCCGGCGGCTGCCACTAACTCATCCCGCGAGAGAGAGCCTGGTCCGGCAATTAGACGCGCGAGGGAGCCCCCCATCTTAGTATATATAGAGAAATGTGTTCTGCGATGTCGCAAACAAAAAAACAAAGCGAGCGTAGGAAACACGTCAGGGAAATCAACACACGGTATCCTGCGTTTCCGTTTTCAAAGGCTCGTGAGAGTGAGAACGATTGAAAAAAAGTTGCCACGGAGCCACGAAGTGGCGTAGGCGTAGAAGTGGTGGATCATAACTCGAGAACCAGTTCTCCAAACGACAAAGTTCCAAAAGAGACTCTATCTTAATTTGCACGACAAAAATTAATCACTCACTAGTCTACTGTAAATAAGAATTGCAAGGAAGAGAAAATTATTATCTCAATTCTAAAGAAAGTGTACTGCACAAATCAAAGTCACGATGGAGGGAGAATTCTCGTTAACCCCCAAAATTTTTTTTGATGAAATTTAAAGTCTGCCAGAACAAGTTATGATTTTTCAACTCACGTTTTGCTTGAACTATGTGGAAAAAAATACTTTGGCCACTAAATTTGGCTATTGTCTCTCATCTATCAAAGACTCTTAAAAACAGTTGTTATTTTAGATTTTTAAAAATCACTGTACGGAGGCTGTCTGACTCTTACTCAAACGGGCTCATAACTAGTTTGCATGAACAGGAATTAAAACACTTCTGGAAATAAAATATACTTATATTTGATGGGCTATCGATCGCGCTATTGATAGAGAAGATTCGTTGCGAATTGGCGAAAATGATTTGTGACGTCACAACTAGATATTTTCTCGCTCTGTGGCGTAGACATGTCATTGAGCTCCCTGAATGGCATAGTAGTAACCCTCACGTAACACACTAATTTATAGAGTTGTCAGCTTTACATCAAACATTTAGCCCAGTGCCAGTGCCACCTCCGTCGTGAACTACATAACATTTCATAATCATTCTGATTACGAAATAGCGTTCGCAGCTCAGATTACTTTAATATTTACTAAAATTATCTAACCTCAACTAGGCTCTCCATATTCTCGTCATCGTTCGTGAGTCCCCATGTATCCATTATTCTAAAATATCATACTTGAAATACAAAATGAATCAATATGCATATAGTAAACGACGAGTGAAACGTCTGATCGGCTCATTAAAGTTCAAGCACACATAAATTAAGTTAATATTATTATTATCAACATGCAAATAACCAGAAATAATACAACCAGAAAAAAAAACAATGGACGAGCGACTTTGCGAAAGCGAGAGGGACAAACATTTAAAATTGCATTGGTGGTGGTGCTCCTACAACTACATAAATACATAGAGAACTGGTGACAAATCAGGAACAATCGATAAAAAACCTGCAGATTATGGTGTGAAAACGATTAAAAAAACTGCAGATTATGGTGTGTACGGGGAGTCCTAGATACGGAAGAAGGGAAGGAGAGGGGAGTGGGGCGGGAGGAGTGAAGGATACATCAACCTAGTAAATAGATGCGAAACTAAGGAAATGGGTGCAGACCAACACGCGTCCAACCATATAACTTTAGAGAAACACGAGTGCACCTGCCTACATTTCCGAAAAATCCCTTCTCCCATGTTCCCTTCACTAGGAGGATATTCAATTGACGCTTCTATTAGCATTTCAATAATTGGACGGTCTCTATCCTCAAACCCTCCCTCACCTGCTCCCAAATTGCTGCTTCTCCAGTCGCACCTTCTTGCTCATCAGCCGCTTCTGCACCGTCGGGTAGCGGTCGAGCGGGGGCGGGGGCGTCGCTCGAGTAGTTGCCGGTGTCGTCCTCGTTGAACGGGACGTCGACGGCGCGGGAGGAGGAAGACGAAGGGGCGGTATAGTCGATTGGGGGTATGGGTTGGCACAAGAGGTAGAAGGAAGATACTGACAAGGGAAGCTCGCATAGAGGATATGGAGTGTGGCCCCGATCACTCCCTTCCCGCTCCCCACTCCCGCGAATGACCCATTATTAAATATCATTTTTAACTCGTTCATTTTTGTACATGTTGTCGCACCCTTGTGGTGTACGATAAATAAATAAATAATAAATAGAGTTTCCTGAGAAGACCGTATACAATCGATAGGTCACCCTAGTCCATGACGATATCGGGTATTGAAACCTGCTTAATTCTCCAGGGGCATGAGAAAACTGGCAAAAACTCCGGCCGCGTTTGAGCACAAGCATAACACCCGAGTCTTACGCTCTCATCGCAACGGTCTTCTGGCTCAGTGGTTTGAGGCGCCGTACATCACCCTCATGTCATGGTTCCATTCCCCTCGATGAAATTTTTCTTTTGCCTTTTTTCTTCGCTTTATTATGAACTAGGCAACAATAATTTTCACGAATTAGCAATTCTTCGAGGGTTAGCAACATATGTAATAGTCCTAAAACGATTGTTTCATGACTAATTAACATCTACGGTAATATATTTAAATTTGAAAATAAATTATGATTAAAATATTTTTCGCTACATGCGAGCTGTCCCAGAGATTTCACGGGAGGATTCTAGAGATCTCCGGAAGGTTCTTGAAGCTTCTGGAATTTTGAAGTGATTTCCAGAAGGTTCCAGAAGTTCATCGAAAAGATTGGCTGTATAATCGTTTTTAGGACTGTTACACATGCTGTTAACACTCGAAGCATTGCTAATTCGTGAAAATTGTTGTTACCTAGTTCATAATAAAGCGAAGAAAAAACGGCAAAAGAATAATTTCATAGGAGGGGAATCGAACCCGACATGAGGGTGATGTACGGCGCCTTACACTACTGACTAGGAATGGTCGCGAACTCTCACCGAGCTTTCCGGATGAGATATAGCGCATTCGATAGAGCTCAGCGAGATTAGATGAGATTTCAATTTTTAGCTGCTTTCCCTGAAGGAGCTCCGAGTTATTGAAGTCCGAAGTTTGACCAATTTTTGGCATATAATCAACGTGCGATGTCGGGACGCTCATACCTGATGCACCACGCTCTCTCGTCTTCATCACCTCCTGATGTAGTGGTAGCATGCTTGTCTAGCAAACTTTTGCCCCTGGGTTCGGTCCCCAACAAGACACATCCTCTTTTGCTCATTTTTCAAAGTGATTTCTAATCTAATTTTCAAATTAATAACAAATTCATGCTATCTTTCAATTTTCATGCATGCACAAGCTTTTTTGGAGAATGATTTTTTTGCACGACTATTTCTGTGAAAGACTTTGAAAGACTTTCCACTATTTATCTTCCCGGCTGGAAATCGATTAGGCCAGACAGATACAATGCATAAAATGAAAGTAAGAGGTAGCAGGACAAATGAAGTCACAGGTGGGGACTACGTCTTTCGGGAACAGATATTGAGGAAATGTGGAGAAATGTGGCATCAATGAATCCGCATTTTGAAAACATACTGATGAGAATGCCAGATGCTTTTTGTCACGAAGTATCAGATTCGTGAATTACAATATTGAAAAAAACTTATTCCCTCATATCGTGCGTAGTCTGGCCTAGTCGATGTCCACCCGGGAAGATCAATAGTCTTTCACAGAAATAGGCGTGCAAAAAAGTCATTCTCCAAAAAAGCTTATGCATGCATGAAAATTGAAAGACAGCATCAAAATTTGTTATTAATTTGAAAATTAGATTAGAAATCACTTTGAAAAATGAGCAAAAGAGGATGTGTCTTGTTGGGGACCGAACCCAGGGGCAAAAGTTTGCTAGACAAGCATGCTACCACTACATCAGGAGGTGATGAAGACGAGAGAGCGTGGTGCATTAGGTATGAGCGTCCCGACATCGCACGTTGATTCTATGCAAAAATAGGTCAAACTTCGGACTTCAATAACTCGGAGCTTCTTCAGGGAAAGCAGCTAAAAATTGAAATCTCATATGATCTCGCTGAGCTCTATCGAATGCGCTATATCTCACCCGGAAAGCTCGGTGAGAGTTCGCGACCATTCCTAGTGAGCCAGAAGACCGTTGTTATGAGAGCGTAAGACACGGGTGTTATGCTTGCGCTCAAACGCGGCCGGAGTTTTTGCCAGTTTTCTCATGCCCCGGGGGCATTAAGCAGATTTGAATACCCGATATCGTCATGGACTAGGATGTCCTATCGATTGTATATGGTCACGTCCGGAAACTCCATATCCTCTATGCGAGCTTCCCTTGTGAGGGAGGGGGAGAGGCTGTTGTTGCAGCCTCACAATCTGATGATGAGGCCGCGGTGGCTCGTGATGCACAGAGAAAACCGGCTTCTGCAAACAGAATCAAATCAATACTCGGTGGGAAGAAGCTACCGTACTCTAAAATCGGTGATGAAGGTAATCTCGATATCGTAGTTAACAAAACGCATCTAAAGTATTTAGCAATGCGGTAATGCCTTTTTTACTTATCGTTTTCCACAAAGGTCAAAATGAATAGAAATGTGCGGATTTAAAAATGAAACGCACCTTGGAAGTAACGTAGGCGAGTTTGGTGCGGTTGTGCGCGCGCAGGTTGCTCGCTACCGTATACGATAGCGTAGCCGGCTTGAGGGAGGTGGGCGTGCGGTAGGTGATAGGACAGGAGAGGCAGGAGAAGGAGGGAAACGTACGCACCTCAACAATTCGAGTTAACATTCATATTTATTTTGTATTCTTATTACACGCTATTCTTCGAATCACGATACCTCAGTAAATTACAATTCATTATGCCATTGCTCGGAAACATTGAAACACCGGGTTTTTTCGAACCTTTTTTTTCTACTATCAACAACAGCGATTTCGCAGATTTGGTTCGTTAAAATATCAATATTTTCAGATTGTGTTCATACGGTCCAATAGCAGAGCAAAAATCAATTTTTGTAGTTGATATAACAACCGTGAGTAACTCTGAACCCCCAAGTAACAAGGACAAACAGTTTCTCTTACCTCCCACCACTTGCGATCCTCAGTCTTGACTAGGGTGTGCTAAATGAACATTCGACGAGAAACGAGGGCCCACTCATTCCTCACCCTCTCGGTAAACGAGAAGCGGTCTCAAATGAGGGTTCTCATTCAAGAGCTCATTTCTCGTCGAGCGCTCGCGAGAATTCATCATTTGCGAATCATCGATTGTTTGGAGAGCGGTGGGTTACCGCTCCCTCGAACACGAAATGGTTGGGATAAGAATGACTTGTTGGCTCAATTTAGCATCGTCGGAATAGCCGAGTGGTACAAGGCGCTGTCAGAAATGGTACAATGCCCTCAGCTATAAATATCCGATATTTTGACACTTTTTTGCACTTGTCTTGTTCGTTCTACACCGCAAATTTTCGCGAGCGCTCGTCGAGAATTCGAGGACGACCACTGCCAAACTCTCGTCGAGAATGATTCTCATCGAGCGATCTCTCGACAACAAGAGGGCCTTTTCGCGAGAGGAGCTCTCGTTTAGCACACCCTAGTCTTGACGACGACGTCGTGTCGCGCGCCCTCGCAAGCCATCTGCAATAGCGTGGCATCATCATCTACCGTCGTATTCTGAAATACTGTGCTCTCAATAGTAGTGCAACTATTTACAGTAACTCCTCCAACTTACCGTACTCTTCGCATCTGCCACGACGAACACCGACTGAACGGAGAAAGAGGAATCGGCGGAGAGAAGCGATGGCAGTCTGAAAATTTTCTAGCCATTATTTGTCCTATCTCACTTGTTTGAGAGGAATAAAGAACATTTACTGCATTACTTCGTTAAATTACACAAGAATTATGATGCCATTCTCGACTTGTAAGATGAAAAGAAGACATGGTTATTATCGAGACACTCCTCACTTTCGTGTTGCGGTTCTCTATTAATTACAATTTATATTTTTTTATGGGCGACATTGGTAATGATTGTCCAGTTTCAATTTACGATAATTGAAAAAGGCAGCCGCTATTTTGGCGCTTCACGTCGCAGCTACATAGGTCCCGCGCAATAGCCACCCAATATTTGCAAATTTAAAAAAGTACCAACCTGTCCAGCACGCCTGTCAACGGGTCGCAATCTTCGCTCCTCTTCTCACCTGCTGCAGCTGCAGCACTTGCAGCCAACGCGTCGCAGGGAGCAGGTAGCAGCGGCTGCAGGGGCGGCAGAGGCATCGACGTCTCCTGCAGCAGACGTAATTCGAGTAAAGAGGGGGGGATCTAATACGATAATTTCAGAATGATGTCTTTAAAATGTCACATTGATTCTTATTTTGTTCTTCCCAAATGTACTATACAAAAATAGTCCCTGCGCAAAGATGACATCCCCTCCCATCTCCCTCACCTCGAGTGCCCGCAGACATCGTCCAATCATCGTCTCCGTCCGATGCATCCGTATGGATGAAGTTGGAGTGGCCGTGTATGGAGGCAGCGCCTGCAAACGAGAAATGATTACACTTATACAAATAATAGCCGTGACGAAGACGGAGTCATTCACATTACCACCGCAGCGACAACAGACGATTAAATGTTATAGCCGAAACTGCAAACACCACAGTCAAATGGAGAGAAAATAAATAATACAGATTTGAGCCCTCCTATAAATCATCTCTGTTCTCACCTTCAAAGAAATGTCCGAACCATGTAAAATAGATCAAATCGGCTCATCATCATTACACAAAAAAATCAACCCTCAAACTTGGCGGCACAGTATTTTTTCAAGAAATACACATACAATAGGTTTTAACGATCTCTACCTCACCGCAAATCGCTCAATCCCTACCGCATGCGATCAAGCATCGCCGCCGAAACCCATGATCAACTTGACCAGGCATCGCATTGCTACACTGGGTGGTATTTGCATCAGAGGTACATAGGTCTATCTATAATTCCCCCATCCATAATTTATCCACACAAGTTCCACCCCCTGAAACCCGCAATCACATGTGATTTTTGAATAGACGAACACTATCCCTCACACCGTGTCAAGCGGGGTAAAAAAGCCCATTAGCATGGCATGCCTCTCTGGGGGATTAGCGAGCGGCGAGAGTAAATCGATGCTAATTTACATGTCGGATATCTGAGATTCAGTTGCAAGCTCATAACTCAGAGATGAGAGCAGCTAAACACAAGGTGAAAACGGAATTTGATAGAGAACTCTCTCATATCATATCCAAAGATGGGATGGATCAGATCACTTATAGCTGAGTTGCAACGGATTTTCGTAAATTCATTTTACACTTAGTATAATAATATTCTAATTATTTCGAAGTACTGGGGGGGGAATCGAAAATGTAGCTCCTAGGAATTATTGGCAAATGGTTTTGCCAACGTTCCATCAAAATCCCAATCCCATATCTCAAATCTCCAATGAGTTGATAGACCTTGAGTGTGTGAAACGACCGTTTTTTACTGTTTTCACGGGGTTTTCGGAGTTTCTCAATTTTCGGTAAAATTACGAATTCGAAATCGAAAAATGTATTTTCTTAGGAATTATTGGCAATTGGTTTAGCCAATGTTCCATTAAAATCCCATTCCTATATCTCAAATCTCCAATGAGTCGATAGGCCTTGAGTGCGTGAAACGACCGTTTTTTGACTGTTTTCACGGGGTTTTCGGTGTTCCTCAAATTTTTAATAACCATGTATACACAGTGCCCACAAAGAGAATTATTGGAGGGCACTGTGCATTCATGGTCATGGCCCAAAATGGGGTCGGCGTTGGGTAATGTTAACTGATATCTGGGATCCAAACTACCGTATTCCATCCTATTGTAACCCGGATTTGTCAAATTAATCAAATTGACCCGGGTACGTTGCGTGAGGTAGAACCTCGACTACGCAATGCAAGAAGTGTATACTAGGGTGAGCTAAACCGGGCCAGCCCGATACCGATTCCGTTTTCGGTGCCTTATCTCCGGGTTGAGGAATAATGACGGAATCACGCTTAGATATTTTTTCCTATTAGCCATAGGTCAAATAGGATATCGGTGGCGAGGATAGGCACTTCTGCATGGCGTCCAGACAATGTCGGCAGACGACAGTTTTGAAAGTTTCATGTTTTTTTTACCTCTTTTTTGACAAATTTATCGAAAATTAGGCAATATGCACTTCAGCACGTGGTTTTAGGCATTTCAGCACGAAATACCTGCGAGAAACTCTTTTGACCTGTGCTATTAGCGTATTATTCCTATTATCATTTGACATGAGCGTGTTACATGAGACAATCATACAACGAGATAGAAATTCCCGAACTTGGCATCAAAAGGTGACTTTTCCTCAAGTTGGAATCGTTGTTCTCGCTGTCTGGTCTTTCGCAAGCGGACATTCGAACACAATTGCAATGTAATAGTCATATTCGTACAGGATGATGTGTGCGTTGACGTAAATGGCTATTCATCCGTTTCTGGTAACTCCAAGCAAGTAGATCAGGCATAGGTCAATAATTTTTCCCTCGCGATACGCTCTGTCAACTAGTGAGATAAGCGAGAACTAGCCATCTCATCGCATGTCTATTACATTTCTAAAATGATACAAACACACAAAAAGTCAAAATGGTACTTCCTGTGTTTACCAAAGCGAGAGAGCGGGCAAAAGTGAGAGGGTCGCGTACGTGCCTGTGTGGTAAACAACGGAAGTCCGTCATTTGACTTTTTGGTGTGATCGTATCATTTTATAAATCTAATACCTTAGTTAATTGGTAAGTGTCTCGGCATTGAAGACGAAGAGGCTGAGTTCGATGCCCGAGGGCTGTAAACCGTTTTGCCCGCTTTCAAATCAGCTCATCCATTCTCGGCTTGAACATCAATACGCGATTCAAAACGAATGTCCGCAGACTCCCATGTGCGAAACGCTATGTGCAACGAGAGAAAATAATACCCAAGCTTTCCCAAGGCATCTAGGGTAATTTACCTTTCTCAATCATTGCTGCTGCCCATTTACCGCGAGTCCCGGGTCCAAACGAGCCCACAATCTCGTTTTTTTTTCGAGTTGGTCCCTGAACCAGGTCGACTCCGGGACCGCAAAAATCGGACCGGACCTGGCCACCATAGTCTACACCGAATTACTTTTACTGAACTACTGAACTAACTACCTCATGCAACGTACCCCGGTAAAATTTTATAAATTTCATAATCCGGGTTACGATAGGATGCAATACGGTAGTTTGTTTTCGTTGCCGGGCCAGGTGGTTACCTCGCCACTGGTCAATTTAGTTTTGGTGGACCAGACCCCGACCCCATTTTTTTCGGTTTCGGATACGGTAGTGATGCAGTATTCCTCGTTTGAGGATACTGTGCGATACGGTTGGCTGGTTTTGGAATATCGAAGAGATAGTCGAGGGGTAGTGTAAAAAGATCTTTGGAGTACTGAAGAAGGAAACTGAAAAAAAAACAGAGGAAAGTCCGTGCCACGCAAATGAGCTTTCTTCCCCCGCTTGACACGGTGTGTCCCTATCACCCAGTCTCATTCTCTCCCGTTCAAATTCCCCCGCTGAAACCCATAATAACCAGCCCAATACTCACGCAGCTCATCGGCGCCCGTCTGCCGGAGTCGCGCCCACGCCGGATTGTAGATGGTGGAGAGGAGGGGGAACCAGAGCGGAGCGGGGTAGAGACGGCACGCAGGCGCCGCAGCCACTATCTGCAACAAACAAGAAGCTGACAGTGAGAGAAAATTTGTGTTATCGTAGCAAACAACAACGAAGTTATAATGAATGAAAGTTCGCAGCATCCGCTAGTAAAGAGACAGGTCATGATCAGTACACGGCGAAGCACCGATTCTACTGGTTCAACGAATCCCAGAAACCGACCTGCGGCTGGTGCACGCGGGGTCCGACGGAAAAGATGGCGGCGCGCGGGTAGTGCCCCGGCTGCGGGATCAGTGTGCCGACAGAGGGCAGGGGGCAGAGGGGGCGGGAGATGGAGAGGGAGAGGAGTCGGGCACCGAGTAGATGGAGGACGAGGAACGGGCTGCTGCAGCTGCAGCAATCGAATGTAGAGGAAAATCAAAACGACTAATCCACCAGAAACATATCCCACGTGTGAAGCATCGATTGCACGGGCTCGTTTTTATTTAATGGTATAGTGCGCGCTAGACTTCGAAAGGCGGAACAACTACCCGTTTATTCCGTCTCATTTACTATAAACGGAACGGTCGGCGGGTAGTTGCGAATTACGCGGGTAGTTGTTTAGCTAGTGATCTTTGTGGATTGATTTATGATACTCATGAAAGAAAGGGAGAATATTATTATTCCTCACTCATTTCTCACCATGTCGGCGCCCGGAGTTTGTGGGTTGCCTATGGTGGGGCTAAATCGGAAGTTCTTATCACCTACATACGCCAATTCCAAGATTACCAATGCGGATTGGCGGTTAGATTTAAATATATTTATATTTAATTTTTTTTAAAATGATATGCACATTTTTCAAGGCTGACATCTGCTATTTCCAATTTGTATACATTTTTCTGTTTCAGTATGAAGTCGACCGGAAGCAACGTTATCAAAAGTCTCTTGTACATTAGAAATGAAGATAGTCGACAAATCTGTCTGTCTATTCTGTAGGGTTTCCCAATTGCTCTTTATCACTAGCAGTCGCCCTATCTGCCCGCTGCACCTCCGCGCTTTGGCCCGACTGCAGCCTCGAAGATGATGAACCTGCTGCAGCAGGTTCCGCTACTGCTGCTCCCGCAGCTCCTTTTCCTCGCGCAGCACGTGCAGCTGCCGCAGCGACGGAGGGAGGCGCGACGCGTCGCCGACTGCTACATCAATCAATAATGAACTGGGAAGTACAGTAACCTCTGCGAAAAAACGCTACAGTAACCCGCTGCCAACTCACATTTCTACTGTCCGACGACCGTAATCCATCGCTACTCGAGCTCGACAGCGCTGGGTCTGGAGGCGTCTGAAATTGTCAAGATTTTTAAAAGTCAAAATATTGCAAGTAAATCAATAAATTAGTCCTACAGTATCCCACTGCGCCCACTTACCGTCTCCTTGCTTCTCTTAGTGTTGCTGCTGCATGGAAAAAGGGCGGAGCCGCAGCCAGACTGCTGCTGCAGGCGGCCTTCCGCATCTCCGCCGCACTCGCCTCCATCGCCAGCCGCATCTGCATGTGCGTGCTGCGACGCTCCTGCAGCGCATACAATCAAATAATCCGGTTCCCAATTTGAACCCATCCCATCTTATATAATCAAGTTTATCGTGTCAAAAGACGACGACTGAACATATTTCAATCAATCAATCAATTTATCATATCAGGCGATAATCGCTCAGATGAGGATGGGTCGGTAGTCTTCATAAGTTGCATTCCACCAGTTCGCGCCGATTGCTCTCCTTAGGTCATCTCTCCATCTTGCTCTTGGCTGGCCTGGGGGACGAGTTCTGCTGTAAGGGGTCCACACAGTAGTCGCTCTGCACCATTTCTCCGTATCCATACTCCTCACTTTCAATGCCCATTGAGCTTTTCGTTTTAGGCTTTCCTGTACCCAGTCTTTCACTTTGGTGATTTCCCGAAGTCTTTCATTTCTCCAGCGATCTCTCAAAGTCACTCCAATCATTCTTCTCTCCATTGCTCGCTGTGTGACGTTCAGCCGATTTCTCTCATTCCCTCTCAAAGCCCACACTTCACTCCCGTAGAGTACTGTAGACGTGATGCAGCTCTCAAACAGTCTTCTTCTGGTCTTCATAGGTAAAAGACGGGACGAAAGAAGGTGAGACAGTTTGCTCCATGCGAACCACCCGAGTCGAATCCTATGTTCCACTTCTTCAGAGACATTTAGGGGAAGACTAATTGTCCCTCTTAGATAGGTGGCAGATGGAATGAAGTTGAACTTGTGGTTCTCGATCACGAAGCATTGACTTCGAGACCAACTCGAGAACATGCATCCATAAGTTTCTTCGGCATTCTTTCCAGCTCTGGACGTGACTTTGCAATGAGTGCCACGTCATCTACGTATTCCAAATGGGTCAGGTTCCTCCCATCGATCCTAAGTCCATCCTTCTCCCAGTCGATGTCGTTCATGGCGAATCGAAGCACAACATTGAAGAGACGAGGGGATAAAGTGTCCCCTTGGCGGACTCCTCTTCTAACGTCGACTGGAACGAGATCTTCGTTGACTCTGATGAGTGTTGAAGATGACTCGTAGATACGGCGAAGAAGATCAACGAACGAGGGTGGGATGGGCTCCGGAAGTCCATAGTGCTTGCCAAACAGCGCTCCACTCCACGCAATCGAAGGCTTTCTTGAAGTCGACAAATCCGAGGTAGAGGGGGATACCGTACTCATGGGTTCTTTCTGCTACCTGCTTGATGGCATGCAGGTTGTCGAGGGTGCTGTGCCCTTTCCGGAAACCGGTTTGGGTGTGCGATTCCGCCTCTTCTAGCAAGCCCTCGATTCTTCTCAGAATTACCCTTGTGATGGTCTTGAGAGTAACGGTAAGCAGCGAGATGGGACGGAAGTTGCCGATGTTTGTAGGGTCGCCTTTCTTTTGGAGAAGTGACACAACGGCTTCCACCAAATCGCCGGGCACGGGGTCTCCGGCTACCAGGGAGTTGAGAAGGTCGGCGAGAACGAGAGCGAGGTGATCTCTGGAGTGGTAAAGCATCTCGGGGAGGATTCCATCAGAGCCGGGGGAGTGACCACATTTGAGAAGGGACATTGCTTGTTTAGTCTCGTCGGGAAGGAAGGGAGGGAGGGGGTCGGGTGGTCTCGGGGTAACTGCCAGTGGGAGCGCCACCGCAGGAGTGTAGAGGGACTGGTAAAAGCGTTGCACAGCATTCATTGTGGCAGCTTGGGAGAAAACGCCAGTGGCTGGGTCAGGAACAAGTAGACGCTTCCGAGATGTTTGCAGGTTGAGCATCTCCTTGACTATACTCATTCCCATTGCTGCTGCTTGAAACATCATTCTTATGGGTTTTGTACAATACGTATAGCACTGGAACGTGGGGTACGCCATTCAACAGACAATTTACAGTACGCGGTGGTAGGGTGAGCTTTGGAGAGACAGCCTTGAATTGGTCATGTATGCTATCACAAATGCGATTGAAATTAAAGTTGAAGTTCTCTCTCTCTCGTCCCTCTCTTGGCCATACATAAGAGCCCGTTTGCGTAAGAGTCGGACAAATCTCGGTACAGCAAAAAAGTGATGACCTGAGATATCAACGGTTTTCGATACACTTCGGTGAGCTGAGAAAACTGGCCAAATCTCATTGTATGCAAATTTGATTGTAGGTCACTATGGAGCTCCAAAGATCGTTGCAATTGACAGTTTATCGATCATATCTCGATACACAGGTGATCAAACAAAAAAGTTCAAAAAGGATGTCTAGTCGAATTTGCATGGGAAATCTCACTACAGTGTTAGAAATTTAAAATTACTATTGTCAAAAAATATGAAAAAATGAACTCAAGAACTAAGAAAGTGTGGGCAGCCTTTCTAGGGTCAGGATCTGGATCATACTCTCAGTGATCTACAAAAAAAATTTCGAAGCAAAATAACTTGCCAAATAGAGTTATGATTTTTCAACCGAAGCGAATCGACGGTCTGAACACTCATTTCTAGAGGTTTTAATTCGGTCCGGGTATTCGGGTAGAGACCGGTTCTTTTGCCAATTTGCTCGGAATGAGACAAATCCGATATCCAGAGTCGGAAATGATTCACTATCCGATATCTTTTAGCGCAGATTGTCAAAGGGAGTCAAGCTATTTAGCTCTACGGAAATATCAGAAACAAGGACTTACAGTTCCAGAAATCATTGGAAACCATTCATCAACCAATCCTTATGAGATTCATAGGCGAAAATGTTATTTCTTCTCGATCAGGGTTATGTAAATCACCAATTGATCTCTGAGATATCGGATAGTGGGTGTGGGAAACAATGAGATGTCGGATTTGGCCTCTCTCTCATTCTGAGAGGCGGGTTTGGAAAGTGTCGGATTGTCTCACTTTCAAAACTCTACTCATTTCTACGAGATAAACCTCATTTACATGTATACACCCTGTCATTTCTAACTTTCAGACACCGCGCAGAGACAGTGAGGGATGTAAATGAGCTTTTTCTCCTAGAAATGAGTGTTCAGACCATCGAGTCTCGTCGGTTGAAAATCATAACTCCATTTGGCGAAGTTCTTTTGCTTCGAAATTTTTTTTGTAGATCACTGAGAGTATGATCCAGATCCTGACCCTAAAAAGGCTGCCCACACTTTCTTAGTACTTGAGTTAAAATTTTTTATAATTTTTGACAATGTTTATATTAAATTTCTAACACTGCAGTGAGATCCCACATGAAAATTCGACTAGACATCCTTTTTGAACTTTTTTGTTTGATCACCTGTGTATCGAGATATGATCGATAAACTGTCAATTGCAACGATCTTTGGAGCTCCATAGTGACCTACAATCAAATTTGCATACAATGAGATTTGGCAAGTTTTCTCAGCTCACCGAAGTGTATCGAAAAAGTTGTTATCTCAGGTCATCACTTTTTTGCTGTACCGAGATCTGTTGAAAATTGTCCGACTCTTACGCAAACGGGCTCATAGAAGAATCAAGTTAATTTCAATTGGCACGCTCCTTGGAGCATAAGGCTTGCGAGGTTTGTCGACGCCGTTCTTTAGCAGAATGCGGCGGACAGTTGCAGATGAGATCCGCTCATCTAAATCATCGCTCCGTGTATTACTCTTATCTAAAATTGATAACTCTTACTTCTTTCCCTCATTTTTTTCTGCAATTTCCGCATATGTCCTTCCTTCGTCTCTCAATCCTCTCATGTCGTCTCGGATCGTCTTCATAAAGAGCGGAACCTTTCTCGATCTCCGATAATCAATCGTCTGAAATACCATAGTACTTATCATTGAAGACATATGAATGAAAGAGATCACTTACTTTGAGTTTTCGTCCCATTTCAGCGCGAAAATGGCTGAGAAGTATGAAAAATGTGAAATTAATAAAATTATTTACTGTGTTTACCAGGTAGATTGTACTGTAAATGAAATCAATATCAATTTCATTGTTTAAATGCGTTTATATATATATATTTTTAAATTACAGGGATGCCAAAATATTTGCTATGTCAAGCCCTCTCCGGGTACAGTGTCATCGAAGAAGGGAATCTGGGGATCGGATCGGGGCCGGCTGCCGTGGGTGAATCTGTCAATGTAATTGACAGATTCGGAGTATCTACAAATGGTGTCATCATCGCAACGGACAAGGGCAAGAAGAGGATAGAGAAAGAGAAAGAACGACTTGAGAAGGAAAATCGATCGACTTCCGGTTCGCCGATCCAAACGGTGAGTCGAAAGTATAATATATCTTCAAATTACCTTACTCTTGCAGAGATCCTCGAGTCGCAGCTCACGCAGCTCTGCTTCTAGTAGATCCGTCACGCCCACTCGTCGGAGCGGAAAGATTGGCAAGCAGCCAGCGACTACCGCGCAACACAAGCAGACTCCGCGTCCAAGCAAGAGGAAAGCAACTGGAAGTGGGCGTTTGTACACCCCTCCCCTCCCCTCTTCCAAGTCCTCTAGTGTATCCTCGATTCCCTCTTCTGCTTCTTTCGCTACCCCTCAGACCCCGTCTCTGTCAGGAGGGATACTGAATACAGTACCCCCCAACCCATCGGCATCGACTCTCAATGCTGCGTCTATTCTCAACACGCAGAATGTCTCTCTCCCCTCTGTCCTTCCTTCATCTCTTACACCAACTTGAGGACAGATTCCAGTCTCGCCTGGTACATAAATATTTTCGTAAACATTTAAAATACATTCAAAAAGCAATTAAACTTCGCTAATATTTCAGGGGGCTGTATAATCTGTTAAAAAGTTGGCCATCTTTTCGTTTTTCTTTTTCGTCAGTTTTTGACTTAATCTTAATTTCTTTGCATTAGTTCGATAACGCACGATGAAAAAGTAAGAATGCCAACTAAATCAACATAAAATATAATGTTAGCGACTAGAAAATCCGTGATAAAGATGGCCGAAAACTAGAAGTTGGCCATCTTTTGTTTGCGCGGGCTGGACAGTGACGAGAAAGCACGGGGATCGAGGAGAGGGAAAAGTATGCATGTGTTGTTTACGTTTATTGCGAAACTCTGCGCTCTCACTTGTTTACGTGCTCTCTCGTCACTGTCTAGCCCGCGAAACAGAAGATGGCCAACTTCTAGTTTTCAGCCATCTTTAAGACGGACTTGCTAGCCGCTAACATTATATTTTATGTTTATTTCTTTGACATTCTTACTTTTCCATCGTGCTTTATTGAACTAATGCAAATAAATTAGGATTAAATCAAAACTGACGGAAAAAGAAAAAAAAAGAAAAGATGGCCAACTTCTAACAGAATATACAACCCCCAGATCCTATCACCAACTTCATCCTTAAAGAAGGCTTCCCACGAATATTTGGTCACATACTCGGCGTAACATGCACATCTACACAGTGGCTATTTTGGTCTAGTGCATCCCCACAGTGGCATCAGCATGTCTACACAGTGGCTATCCTCTTCCAAGTCGAAGAAGCACATCGCCACTGTGTAGCCACTGTATCGATGTACTTGGGGTGGCGATTGAGTGGCGATCAAGTGGACATGCGTGTATACACAGTGGCGATGATATTTGATCGGAATATAATAAGTCAAAATATATCACCAAAACGTTGATGGGGGCTCTTTTTAGGATGAAAGGATAGTGTTGGCTCAAAAAATTAGCCAAAATTTGATGAAAAATTTCGATCATAAAATATAGCCGAGTAGTTCTGATTTTGATATCAACGAATTCTCCGTGCTCGATCTCGGCGTAACATGCGAATAGACACAGTGGAGATCGCACATCTACACAGTGGCAACAGCGTGTCTACACACGCCGGCGCACTGTGTAGATGTGCAATTCCCACTGTGTACATGTGGGATTCCCACAGTGGCGATGCGCTGGGTCGGTGAAAAGTTGCAAAAGGAATGTAGGGATGAGGTATCGAACTCGCGCCCACCCACACCTTGCCTTTCTAACTCTTACCACCTGCGCTACCCTGACTGAACACTTTGAAGAGCTGCGGAGTACTAGACTCTTCGGAACACGCTGACCTGTCTTTTGTTAGTTGGGGCTTAGAAATAATAGTATGCTGATGGAAGTTTCTAAGAATAGTAAATCGAGCACGGAGAATCCGTTGATATCAAAATCAGAACTACTCGGCTATATTTTATGATCGAAATTTTTCATCAAATTTTGGCCAATTTTTTGAGCCAACACTATCCTTTCACCCTAAAAAGAGCCCCCATCAACGTTTTGGTGATATATTTTGACTTATCATATTACGATCAAATATCATCGCCACTGTGTATACACGCATGTCCACTTGATCGCCACTCAATCGCCACCCCAAGTACATCGATACAGTGGCTACACAGTGGCGATGTGCTTCTTCGACTTGGAAGAGGATAGCCACTGTGTAGACACGCTGATGCCACTGTGGGGATGGACTAGGCGAAAATAGCCACTGTGTAGATGTGCATGTTACGCCGAGATTTACTATTCTTAGAAACTTCCATCAGCATACTATTATTTCTAAGCCCCAACTAACAAAAGACAGGTCAGCGGGTTCCGAAGAGTCTAATACTCCGCAGCTCTTCAAAGCGTTCAGTCAGGGTAGCGCAGGTGGCAAGAGTTCGGGTTAGAAAGGCAAGGGGTGGGCAGGCGCGAGTTCGATACCTCATCCCTACATTCATTTTGCAACTTTTCACCAACCCAGCGCATCGCCACTGTGGGAATCCCACATCTACACAGTGGGAATTGCACATCTACATAGTGCGCCGGCATGTGTAGACACGCTGTTGCCACTGTGTAGATGTGCGATCTCCACTGTGTCTATTCGCATGTTACGCTGAGTAGACTACCAACGTAGCATAGGTGGGCGCAGGGTACCTTGACGACCCCCTGCCGGGGGTATGTCTACCTCCTGCAAGCAAAATCCCAAAAAAATCGCTTTTTACTGGTAAACACCTCAAAAAAATATGACGACCGCCTGCAGGGCCATATTGTGAATGTACGACCCCCTGCAAAAAAGTTGGATTTTAGCTGCCCATCTATGCAACGTAGTGATGTTGGGGGCGCTCACCCGAGCACATTGCAACGCATCCGAAATTCTACCGTAACCTATAAATCGATATATTGGCGCTTAAATGGCCGCAAAGGTACCAAGAATCGACAGGCAACGCGTGCTAGGACGCGAAGATAGGAAAATGAACGGAGGAAAATAAAGCTGCCGACGATATAATAATGTTCCCCCCTGTGGATAATATAGGTTTTCATAAAAAATATAATAATTTTCGCAAGGGATGCTTAGAAAATTGCCCCACGGAAATTTTCATATTAAGTAGAGCAAAGAAAGGATTTGTATTACTCATTCATCAAATTAGGTATTAAACAGGTGAAATAATGCGTCAACGCTCGGGGTCGGATGATTGGAGATGAGAAAATACTACTAAAAGTGAGGTGTCGGATATAACTATGAGGCAGCATCCGAAAATAGTAAGGTAAACATAATCGGTAAATTACAAATAGTGTAGTATTATGAAATCAGATTGGCATAGAAGTTACACACAGACAGGTGTGAAGAACAGACAAACAGAAACAAACAAAAGAAGATTATGACAGGTATCACGAGAGATTGCATGAAAACACCCCTTCGGGGAACAACTTTCAAAAACATATTTCTGATTTCGATCAAACTTTTATGTGGAAGCACTCCGGGGACAAGAATTCCATAAAAATATGAGGAACAATTTTTAGGTGAAGACTCCTATGTATACGGCGCGCATAGAAAAATAAAGTAGCAAAACTGTTAATTAGTCGAAATAATAATTTTTGCCTACTTTCTATTTGAGTTGTCGCAGAATTCAAAAGCGGAATATTAAAGAGCAAGTCAATATCAGTCAAATATAAAAATAAAATCGAAAGAAAGGGGAGTTCCTAGACCCGAAAAATCTCATTGAAACTCAGAAAACCGTGATTTTTCGATATAAAACTGTAGTTCATGCGATTATCGGCTTCAATCTATTTCAAGTGATGCTTAAATTTGTCAAAACAATAAAGTGATGCAGTCTGATAAATTTCATTAAGATATTTTAGTGAGGTTTAAATTTGTCATGCAGTCATTAAGAGCATATAAAATCTGCTATTCGTAAATTACAGAACTATTGTATTAATAGAAATATTTAACAAAAAACGACTAACAAGAAAAAATGCAAGCTCAAAATAGATATTGAAAAGCGCAAAATGGATAATCATGAAAATTCAAAACTTCGCGACTGATTTATTCTTTCTAACAGTTTGACATCAATTTTGACAAATTTTGGAACTTAAAAATTAGGAAACCGAATAAAATTGTCAATTTGGAAATTTTGAAAATTTTTGTAGCAGAAAAATACGATTTTTATAAACTTTTCACAGATGATGAAATATCTTAATGAAATTTATCAGACTGCATCACTTTATTGTTTTGACAAATTTAAACATCACTAAAATATCTTAATGAAATTTATCAGACTGCATCGCTTTATTGTTTTTATAAATTTAAACATTTCGATTTTATTTTTATATTCGACTAATATTGACTTGCTCTTTAATATTCCGCTTTCGAATTCTGCGACAACTCAAATAGAAATTAGGCAAAATTATTATTTCGACTTATTAACAGTTTTTCTACTTTATTTTTCTATGCGCGCCGTATACATGCAAGTCTTCAACAGAAAAATTGTTCCTCATATTTTTATAAACATTTTGAGCTATCTAACGGCATTGTAGCTTCATTTTGAATAAAGTTACGTCGATTCCGGCTTCAGAACCGAAAAATTCCTAAAAGCCGGTTCTGCAACCTGGGACCCGGATTTATGGAATTCTTGTCCCCGAAGTACTTCCACATAAAAGTTTGATCGCAATCAGAAATATGTTTTAGAAAGTTGTTCCCGTCCTCATGCAATCTCTGGTGATACCTGTCAAATACATAAGCCAGTTATCAACTAGGCTATCCAATAATAGTCGCCCGTAATCGACGTTTATTTTGAGCAAGTACTCAATTAACCCAGATTGAAATCACTAAGGTAACGGCCAGTACGATTGCATTTTTCTCTGTATGCGATATCGTCCGGTACTTCGCTAATGTAGAGGTCGTATTCATATGCCGTGCAGTGGTATAGTCTAAACTCTCGAAGCCAGATATGTGTCGGTGGCCCAACCAACGGCGGGGGCATCTGTAAATATTAATCCGGCGCTATGTAGGTACGGCAATCTTACGAGTCTATGCAAATTGAAGCAGACTCGTCGAGAGCTGCTCGTCGTTCTGGGCAGAATGCCAAAAGTAAATTCCTGGAGCGACCGTCGCCCATTTGCATACTATTTTCGCAAGAATTCAATTTTTTTTTCATTTATCCCAGAAAGGCGTGGGGAGGGAACAGTGATCGCTACTGCACTATTGACAGCCAATGAGGATTTATCGTACGTCAACAACACTTTGACGAAAGATGTATTACAGTGCCATAATTTTTCATCGTTAGAAATGAAATTTAATTCAAAAGAAAGAAACGAGTTTCGTGATGTCTAACAATATTTTTTCCCTTTTGCCCAATACAAAAAAATGAAACGAAGTTATGAACTTTTCACGACGTTTTGGTAATTGAGTTCTTACTGAGAATGGGAATCGTTTACCCGACGAGAGCCCCGAAAATGCAATTTTTCAGTTTTTGGTTTGAAGAAAATAACTTTTTTTTTCCAAAATGCAAAGATTCTCACATTGTCATCAGGATTTCGTGGCGAGAGATGGGACGAAGGGGGGAGGAAGCACGAAAAAGACAGAGATAGCATGAGATATGATATAATGGGAAATCGGAGAATGCGAGAGGGAAAAGGCGCTATATTATTAGCTATGAGTTTGAGTGAAATAGAGAGAGAAAAGTGAATTTAGTGATGAAATAAATTTACCACAGTGCGAGCCCTCGTTTTGATGTAGTAACGCTCGACGAACCGTTGTATACGCAACTCCCAAAACCATATTTGAGCCAGAAGGTCATGAACATCTCCTCGAATCTGTACCATTACGAACCATTACGCAAAATAAAATATAACGAAAGAATGACACACTTGCCCAGGTGACTTCTCGACAATGTCACGAATTTCGGGATAAATTTCGATCCGGAATGTCGTTTGAGCTGACAGAATCTCCCTGCACAATTAATGATGATTAGAGTGTGGCTAATCTATGCTTATGAGGCCGTTCGGCTAAGAATTGAGCAAAGGCAGGTACATTCGAAAATGCCAAATCACTGTTATTTGAGGATATCAAATGTGCTGATGACGATAGGTTCACTCATTTTTTATGAGACGTCTGTTTGCGCCAGACGGCGTCGCGGCGAATATGCATTTTGAAGAATTTTTTCAATTTCTGAAAATGCTAATGAGAGAGTGTGGGGAAATCAGAGAGTGCAAAGTGCTGGGCTGAAAATTCCATGACAGAAAACATTATAGATTTGGATTCCTCTCGTCACGCCGGTCCGATCTGCATAAAAGAACAAGGTCAGAAACAACTATGAAGAAAGTTTGATTGCTAAAAAATATTTTTACAAATAAAGAAAAAATGAATTGGACTGGCGTAATGGCCATAAAATTCTGCACAAGGCACCTTAAAGAAGGCGTAACATGAATGATTGTAACTTTTATTTTCCCCGATGTTCGAGGTTTCTTTTCTGTTATCAGTAGTTGGTGGAACACAAATACAGCGCTCCTTTCCCTCGCGCACCCTCCTCGTTTCCCCTTATCTCTCTTCTTTTCTCTGACTCCTTCTCCACAAAATGCCAACTCCCACCGCGAAAAGATTGCAGGCGCAATGTGACATACCGTAAGAATTCTGGTCGTTTAGGACACTTTATTAAACATAAATTTCTTCAAACTAAAAATTGAAACATGCCATTTTCGAGGCTCTCATCGGGTATTCGATCTCCATTGCCCCACAATGAGAACTCAGTTGGCTAAATATTCGTGGGACACCTTCTTTAAGGACCAAATATTAGCATTTTCAAAAATTGAGAAATTCTTCATAATGCGTTTTCGACGCGTCGCCGTCTGGAGCCATCGGGCGTCCCCCCAAAAAAGAACAAGTCTATCGTCATCAGCACAATTGATAGACTCAAATAACTGAGTTACAGAGAATTGACATTTTGTTCATTGTACCAGACCCCGCCGGATCTGCTCGACTCTTTCGCGAACGGCCTCATATATAATTGCAACAATTTAAAATTAATACATTAATGTTTCAACATTTAAAGCGATCCTACCTTATATATTTAGAGTCACGCAAATCTGCAATGGGCTGGGATGTGTATCGGTTATGCAAATTCATGAACTCAAAGCCATTGCAAATTATCTGAAAAACAACGAAGGGTTTATGAAGAATGAAGAGCTCACCCGTCCTGTTCATATTAGATCGAAATAAGAACAAGAGTAAGAGAGTTAGCATGCTAGCACTCTGCAACGCATAAACATGCAAACGCGGTGTACCTGTGCCTCTTCTGCATTCACATTAGATGCTGTTATGCAATGTTCGTTTGGCCCGTAACGATACAATTCGAATATGGTCAGCCAGAACGACTCGACCTGAATAACAATCTACGTTTTGCACTAGAACTATATCTGCCTCATCACAACTACAAGGGTGCATCAAAATTCACAGAAATGATATGATTATAGAGAAGGAGGGGGCATGTATTGTATTTCTCGTAGATGCCCAGTTCAAACCATATCAAGTGGGGGAAGAATGTTAATTTGCGTGGCGCGAGATTATGATAGGATTAATGCATAATCCGGGACGAGAGGGTAGAGGGAGCGGTCGGATTGAGACCATTATGATATAAATAAATACATAATTCGATTAGTAGGTCAAATTCGAAAAATTCTGCTCCCAACAAATTGTTTGTTATTGTCTCTAAATAATTATAGATAGTAAGATATTTCATACACTCACGGGCGCATAATTACGGTGCATTACGTTACTCCACGGAAAGAGCTCGAAGAACTTTTCACGATGTTGTAGTAGCGTAGTCATTCTACAAATGCATACATAGAGCGAAAATTTGCTAGGAAAAGAATCTGCAAATTGCAGGTATGTATTTAAAAATAAATAAACAAGCATTCGATCGACATTAATAAGCCCGAAACTTAAAATAATACATTAATTCAACGTTCTTGGGGGGCAACACACAGTTCTTGTAGTGTTGCAAGTAAGCACTCAGAGTCATACACAGTAGTTAGAGAGTGGGCAAATGCAAGAATATTAGAAGCCAAGCGATAGACCAGGGGGACATGACGAGACGCGCGCGTTCCCCTCCTCCCCTCATTCAAATTCAAACTCTGCAACTGTGCTAACATGGGAATGACCTGAACTCACATTTCCCGATCTTTTAAAAAATTTTTAAATGGTAGATTCAGCATAAAATTCTAACCATGAAACTGTTTTCAAAAGTTGCTGAATGTTTTTTTTTGAAATTTCGTCATCCATAACAAAATTAATAAATAATTAATAAATAAGCAAAATTAGAAACCCAAAATGGATATCTCGATTGAGATATACACATACCTGCGGGCCTTGTCCAAAAGTATTGTCGCCCCTTGAAAATCTAGTGCGGGCCCCCTGAATTTTTTTATAAAAATAATTCCCGCAAAGTCCTCTCGTCATCAAAGCAAAAATCCAACATAAAACATATAATTTAATAAAAATAGAAATATTTAACATGTAATAGATGATTAGAAATGTGGAAACATAAACAACAAAACTGCTCACGAGTCTTCTCAGTTGTTGGTGATAACGGGAACTTCCAAAAATGGTAGATAAAAAACTATATTCGAGGATATTCGAGGGTGTCTTCGAGGGGGGCTGTTAAGTTGGATTAAGAGAGGGGATCGGTAAGATTCGACCACCCACCGGACACGTTGAGCTAGCAATGAGAGCGAGGGGTCCATACTCGAGTATATGGAGTACCTCAAGCCCGCATTGCACAAAACGACTCGTATTTCCTGGTACTGCCTCTGGGCTAGGAGAAATATAAATTTCAGTGAAAAAATGACGAAAAATGAAAATTTCTCAACTTGTGAAGGTAGACTCACATATTCATTTGCGTTATGTTTAGGGTGCTCAGATGTTGTGAAACCCATTTTCAAATTGATTTTCGGCTGGTTCAGAATATGATTTTCTGATTCAAAGTTTCATGTTTTTGAAGGAAATCGGCACTTTTTGGAGTTTTTGCACAACATGTCCATATAGGTAATGCACCTCGACATAATATGTTTCGAAATCACTCATTTCGGGGGAGTTCCCGAGATGACGTTTTTCAGAAAAAAATTTCAAAGTTCGTGATGGCCTCGTGGACTCGTGGACTCGTGATGGCCATAACGAACTTTGACATAAAATTTTAAATTTTCAGTCCCTATTTCGCACTTTATGCACAGAATAATATTAGAAATATGTAAAAATACTTTTCTAAGCTTGTAAATGGCGATTTTTAGGTTTTTGACTTCTTACTTTTTGAAAGTTCCATCACTGTTTCAACCCTAAGTTCTCCGGATTCATATCTCATCCATCTCAACATCCAGGTGTATTTCGTGATTGTGGATGAGCACAAGTTGTTTAAAACTCATTAATAAATAATTTTTCTTTTGACAGGTTTATTAGATTTTGATAATTTGAACTCGCAAAAAATCAAAAACTGAAAATTCATGAAAATTTCAACAAAAACGAAAAAATTATGGACGTATCAGTAGCTCTAACAGCAAAATCTTTCGTATTCTAGTTTTACTATAGCTATTGAAGAAATTGAAAAATATTTCATCGTTTTCTGAAAAAAATATTTTTTGACCAAAAACCATGAACGTGGGTCATGGTCAAATATGAAGAATTTTTTTTGAATTAATTATAGATTTGGATTATCTTACATGACAATTGACAATGTAGGAACAACACAAACCATGATTGGATATCAGAGTCCTAACGGAAGAGGAGATAAGCGAAAAATATTTTGAAAATATGTTCATGGTTTTTGGTCAAAAAATAATTTTTTTCAGAAATCGATGAAATATTTTTCAATTTCTTCAATAGCTATAGTAAAACTAGAATACGAAAGATTTTGCTGTTAGAGCTACTGATACGTCCATATTTTTTCGTTTTTGTTGAAATTTTCATGAATTTTCAGTTTTTGATTTTTTGCGAGTTCAAATTATCAAAAAAATAAACCTGTCAAGAGAAAAATTATTTATTAATGAGTTTTAAACAACTTGTGCTCATCCACAATCACGAAATACACCTGGATGTTGAGATGGATGAGATATGAATCCGGAGAACTTAGGGTTGAACAGTGGTGGAACTTTCAAAAAATAAGAAGTCAAAAACCTAAAAATACGCCATTTACATAGCTTAGAAAAGTATTTTTACATATTTCTAATATTATTCTGTGCATAAAGTGCAAAATAGGGACTGAAAATTTAAAATTTTATGTCAAAGTTCGTTATGGCCATCACGAACTTTGAAATTTTTTTCTGAAAAACGTCATCTCGGGAACTCCCCCGAAATGAGTGATATGGACACATATTATGTCGAGGTGCATTACCTATATGGACATGTTGAGCAAAAACTCCAAAAAGTGCCGATTTCCTTCAAAAACATGAAATTTTGAATCAGAAAATCATATTCTGAACCTGCCGAAAATAAATTTGAAAATGGGTTTTACAACATCTGAGCACCCTAAACATAACGCAAATGAATATGTGAGTCTACCTTCACAAGTTGAGAAATTTTCATTTTTTTCACTGAAATTTATATTTCTCCTAGCCCAGAGGCAGTACCAGGAAATACGAGTCGTTTTGTGCAATGCGGGCTTGAGGTACTCCATATACTCGAGTATGGACCCCTCGCTCTCATTGCTAGCTCAACGTGTCCGGGCAGGGTCGAATATGGTCGAGTCTTACCGATCACGTCTCTTAAGAGAGGTCTCACCAGAGATTGCAGGTGGCTCGGAACAATTTTCAAAAAAATAATTTTGATTTCGACTAAACTTTTATATTAGAGTACCCAGCCGACGAGAATTCGATTTATCCCGGTCCCAGGTCCAGAGCCGGCTTTTAGGAAATTTCCGGCTCCAACACCGGAATCATCATAACTCAGCTCAAAAGTGAGCTAGAATGGTGCGATTGGGCTCAAAATGTTCATAAAAATCTGATAAACAAATTTACTGTTGGAAACAAGTTTCGTACACGTTAACTTAAAAAGTTGAAACCGAAAAAGTGAATTCCGTGTTTTTCAAAAAAATCTTAGATATCAAAAATGCGAGATGCCGCGCTTTTTTATTGCAGATTATGAAAGAGCTCTTGAAATAGTGTCCGGGAAAAATTTAAAACTGAACAAAAACGGGGGATTTAAACTCGAAAAATATGTTTGAAAGTGAAAAATCGTCAAAAGTCTAAAAAGAAACTTTGCGAAAACCTAACAAAAAGTAGTTTTTCATGCACTTTGTAACACTTTATGCACAGTAAAAATTATATCCACGCATGTAAAGCTCATTTGGACTTTTAAAATTCGAAAAATTATCAAAATTGGCTTAAAATCGTCGAAAACCTATTTTAGAAATAAAATAACAACCTGCTCCGCTCTTAAGTACGGTATAAATATGAATTCTGGTTGCGTATCAACATAAATACACCACATATGATATTTGCCAAGCTCGCTTATTCTCGCATTTTTGCATAATTATCAGTCATTTAGACAATTTTACAAGTTTTCCAAAATGTTGATCCGAAAAGTTATCTAAATGAGCTTTACATGCGTGGATATAATTTTTACTGTGCATAAAGTGTTACAAAGTGCATGAAAAACTACTTTTTGTTAGGTTTTCGCAAAGTTTATTTTTCGACTTTTGACGATTTTTCACTTTCAAACATATTTTTCGAGTTTAAATCCCCCGTTTTTGTTCACTTTTAAATTTTTCCCGGACACTATCTAAGATTTTTTTGAAAAACACGGAATTCACTTTTTCGGTTCCAACTTTTTAAGTTAACGTGTACGAAACTTGTTTCCAACAGTAAATTTGTTTATCAGATTTTTATGAACATTTTGAGCCCAATCACAGCATTCTAGCTCACTTTTGAGCTGAGTTATGATGATTCCGGTGTTGGAGCCGGAAATTTCCTAAAAGCCGGCTCTGGACCTGGGACCGGGTTAAATCGAATTCTCGTCGGCTGGGTACTCTAATATAAAAGTTTAGTCGAAATCAAAATTATTTTTTTGAAAATTGTTCCGCAAAGGCCCATTTTACATACGATCTCTCGTGATACCTCTCTTAATACAGTAAATGGAATGAATACTCAGTTAGTTCATGTAAACCTTCTCGCATATCCCGACTGCATCTCCTCATCGGAGAAGGGACGCTCCGCAGCTCCCTGACAGAGATCAAAGATCACTACCTTCATTCGCATCATTGTAGCTATACCAATGTTTTAGATTTATTTATCTGCTAATCTACCTTATCATGTTCCTCCTCTTCTCCATCTCCAATCTCTTTCTTTTCTTTTTCCTCTTCCTCCTCTGTCTCCTCTTTCTCCTCATCGGACGGAGTCGAGTCGTTCTGTAAGTAGTCATCTTTCTCACCCGGCAATCTTTCGTTTCAGCAGTCAAACTTCTTCCAATCTGTTTCGGAAATTGCAAATGCGCTAGATACAACCGCACCTCTTCATCCTCCTCCTCTTCATCTTCATCCGCACTCTTCTCCTCTCCATCGTCATATTCGCCGTGCTATAAAGACGAATCACGCAATTCCAAACCTCCAGAAAGGGGTCAAGAGGGAGAGAGCTTGCGAAAATGAGAGAATTTGCGCCTCACTTTTACACATTCGCTCACTAATGCCTATTATGAAGGGGAGTTTCGAAGCACATTCGAGTTTCGAGATCTCGAAACTCGATTTATCTATGATTAGCCCCCACAGTCTCCGCCCAAATCCACCGGGCCCTCAATCGCGAATAGTCGAGCGGGGTGAAGCACAAGCTGAATTCTAAACGCTATGAGACGTGCTTGGGCTTATCTTGTAGCTTTTGAAAAACTCTATCGTTCGAGCCCAGGCCCATAGTGGTGGGACGTCTTGAAGACGTTCAGAAAGAGAGAAAACAGTTTCAAATACCCCTAATAATGTAATTATAGCTATCGTAGCATGCTCGGCCGACTGCCATTCTATTGTTATCATCCTAAAAATAAAATCTGGTAAGAAAAAACAAAGATAACGTCTAAATTCGAATTGTTCTCTCGTTTGCAAAAAAAGTAGTGAAAACGAGGGTTTTAAGGGTACGAGAGTATCAAAATTCCGCTTTTTCGTCGACTATCGCAATCGTCGCAATTCAGATGCCGTTGCACTCTCCACATCTTCATAAACTATTTTTGTTCTGGTATACCGTCGAAATGTCTCCTATCACCTGAGTTATGCCCCTAGAAAGATGGACGATTAGGCTCCGCCCACCTCCCCTCCCCTCTCATCTTTCCCCCCTCTCACAACAGTAGAAGCGCGCGTGGTTTTGGAGCTGTAACTCGGCTCAGAGATGAGATATTGACCCAAATCCAAAAGAATGTTCTTATTCAGACATGTAGCAACATGGTAACACTAAATTTCACCCCTCTCATTGAATTCTGCTGACCACGTTGTGGCCCCTATCTATGAGTACTCAGAAATATTATAATTGAATTATGATTTTCGGGATTCTCATTTTCTCTCTCAGGAGACCAACCCTAGGCTGAGTCCACATCATTCCACAGGCCGGTCAACCTTACAGAAAGGAGTGAGAGAGCGTGTTAAATCTCTCTCTCACTTTTGCACACCCTTTCGCTCTAGCCCTGTTCTGGTGGCTTGGAATCATGTGAATCGCGTACCTCTCTTCTGTCGATGTAGAGGGTGAGTCCCTTTCTCGCGATGAGCGTCTGAATCTGCAATACAGAAAAACATATTTTCGCAGAATAAATTATCATATATCAAATTGTAAGCGCGAGGCGCGAGAAAAGGAAGGACATCCAGCTCTCTCTTTCTCTCTGGACTCTCTCACGATCACACACTCTCTACTATTTTGCTCACATCATTGTATGCGTTGTTGATCGCCTCGTCCCATCCAGCGCCCGTTCCAAATCTCAATCGACGGAGTGAGGCAAGCTGCAAAAGAATGGATGGAAAGCGAGCCCTCAGATTCTACAGTTGGCACAATGCCAAGGCTGACGTTGTCTGACCCTCTGGTTGGCTCGTCTAGACCCGGTTTCTGTGCCGAGTATAGTGCAAAAATTGGGTATCTAGTTTGACGTGAGGAGTGTGCGAGATGTAAAGATTCGGTATTCTCTGGACCTGATTGAATAATCCGTCTAGATGGCAAAACATGTTAGTTATCGATCTTCCATTCATTCAGTAATATCGTCGGCTCACCACAAGTTGTCTCAGTCCAGAGAGTCCGAGACGTCGTCGAAGCATCTGGAAGCTGTTACAATTGAAGAATCTGCGGCAAACTGTCGTCTCCAGGCTGCCGCTGTTGTCGATGAAGTCCTCCAGAAGACGCGCCGAGCTGAAAATAGCACCGATCTACCGTATCCCCAGTGAGCACCTTCACATATAGATCGACTACTGTAAATGTGACTTATGTATAACTCCGGCTTTTCAGCGCAGCTTGTGCGCGCGATTTGCGTAGGGTAAGACGCGGCATGCGCCGCACCTTACACCAATCGGGCGCACATCGCGCTTTCTGTTGAAAGGTCCCGAACGGAAAAGCCAGGTCCGGCAAAAAGTCCGGCGCGCGTCTTGTAGAATCTCGCGCGCAGCTTGTGGAATTGGAATCGCGCGTACAAGCTGCGCTGAAAAACCGGAGAAACTCATACACATCGTCCAAGGCCAGCAGAGACAGTGAGGTACGGTACAGAATAGATCTCCGATCTATGCTGTACCGTACCTCACTGTCTATGCCCACCGTTTCCAAACACTTATCGATCGGAGGTTGACTCACAATGGACAGCTGATGGTAGTGTAGTCGGTGAGCTTGACGCCCAGGCAGATTTCGTAGAGGACGCTCGTTCCTTGTGAAATAGATCCGTTGAGTGCGTAGTCGTGACTGAGGAGAGTGAAGAGGGCGAGCTGAAACACAACTTCGACTAGAGTGCGAAATGGGAGATATCTTTTAAATTCTCCCACTCACGTATCCATTGACCGGTGAAGAGAATGTGCGAAATGAAGAGACCACGGACTTTATTTCGCACTCAAATTTCGACACTACAGAAAGGGGTTAGGAGCGAGAAAGCGAGTGAATGTGGAAAGTACTGTCGAAATTTCGATCGCTTTCTCACTCCAGAATCTCTGTGGAAAGCGCCAGTGGAAGTAATAATACGTAATTTCTCTCTTTTTATATGCGCAACTTATTATAATACTTATTTTTTTCGTTTCGCTATTGTGACAGTCTGAATAGACAGAAACTAGAATCAATAAATTATTCCAGATAACCTAGTCTGAATCAGTAGAATGAACTAAGCCGCGCTACTCCGTTTAGTAGCGCGCCGTTTAGCGCGGCGCGCTGCTAAATCTCTCAGCTGGTTCACTAGAATGAGAACCCCATCTCTTTCGCTCAATTCGACGTCGGGGGAACCCTCTCCCGACCACCATAGCACGCTTCTCACGAGAGGCTCGGGAAAAACTGACACTAATCTGTCACAGCTGCCATTTTCGATGTTGAGTTTTTCACGTGTTTGGTTACTTCTAAGTCCAACTAAGATCCCAGTGAGATATTATGCCACAGGAGTCATTCATCGATTTGCTTCAGCTACTGTAAGGTGCAGCCGGCACACTTTGAAGCCGTTTTTCAGTGTTTCAACGCAATTTCTGAGAAAAATTTCTTCTTAGAGCTGGTTTACTTTTCCACGCTCTTTCGATCTGTGTAATTCGTTTTTCGATTGGTCTTTGAACTTTCATTAGAATCGTTATTTTTGAATTTACGAAGTCCCGCACGTTTATTTTACCATAGTCTCGGGCTGTTCACAGGGATTGATATGTCTAAGCTCTCCCAACTCGGGAGTTGATGGGATATTTCATAGGAAAATGTGTTAAATATTGCATTTATTCTCCTTCTGTGCACCACTCACCGCTAAATTCAACCGAAATGAACGCATAGCGCGCGGGAGAACAATAGAAGTTCCATTCATTCATCACGAGTGATTCAAGTGAATCGGTATGAAATATCGATAGTCGCTAAATTTGACAGAATTTCTTATGAAATATGCCATCAACTCCCGAGTTGGGAGAGCTTAGACATATCAATCGAATCCTTGTGAACAGCCCGAGACTATGGTAAAATAAAAGTGCGGCACTTACGAGCGGATTTTGGTAAATTCAAAAATAACGATTCAAAGATCAATCGAAAAACGAATTACACAGATCGAAAGAGCGTGGAAAAGTAACCACAACTCTAAGATAAAACTTTTCTCAGAAATTGCGTTGCGAATGTTGCGAATTCGCGCGGAGATTTCCTTCCAAATTGATCTTATTACAAATTTAAAATGATACGTTTATGATTGTGGACTACTGGTGGTGTACTCTCTTTCTATACCTCGGCGTGTCTCTCGCTTTGCCATGCTCTCTAGCAGCCGTTTCTGTTGTTTAGCACGGATTATCAACGGAACGTTTTATTATTTCGGACGAGTCCTCGTAAATTTGTAATAACGCCAACCTGGTTGGCGTCGAAGCTCGGCTGGTGCAGTAGTTCGAGGTCGGCCTGCTGCGCCCAAATGCTGCGACCGTCGCCGTCGGTGCAGCAGAGGTGGCCGTCCGCGTCCGTGGCCAGGCGCCACGCGCCTCTGCTGCAGCCGCGTCCGCGTCCCTCACGTAGCTCAACAAAGAGCATGGCGGCAGCACGGGTCAGGGCAGCCTTTCCGCCGAATCGACGACACTCCTGCGTTATTATTATTATCATTACTATTATTATTCAGGGTTTCCCAAATTTTACGCAATTATGTTTTGTCGTTCTTCGCCCTGCTTTGGCATAAATTATAAAACTTTTAATTGAAAAAAATCCCGAAAAAGATTTGGAGGGTATGGTTCGGAAAAATAGTACAGTTTCTGGTTTCAGGCGGTGAATATTCGACCTGAAACCTCACCCTCTCATTTCTCCCCACTCCGAGTCCACCTATAGAAAATGGGGGAAGAGGTTTTGTGCACACCTGATTGAAATTGTTTTCCTGAAACCATCACTGTTGTGTTCTTCCTTGGCGATTAGCGATAAATATCCACTGCTTCTAATCAAACAATCAACAAAGTAAGAGCGAGTGAGTGAATATAATGGGGTTTCAGGTGACACAAAACCTTTTTCGAAACTATTTCACCTGACTCTTTTTTTAAATTTTTATTTTATTGTTTACTCATTTTTTTGACTTGATCACCTGATCACCGCTAAAAAGATCAATCAGGCGAAATTGCACAAAAACCGGGAACGCTATCAAATACCTCATTGTCGACAGAGCGGAAAAGGGCGGTGAGAGGTCCTCGGAGTAGTGGCAGTGGCTGCATTTTGCCCTCTCCATCGGCTCCTGAATATAAGAGTTGCATTATTTTTAAAAAATAAAATAGCTTCCTAGGAGTTTCACCAATAGATGTCATCCTTTCTCGATAAAATAGTATACCGGAATAAAAATTGAGCGCGATCACTCTACAGGGGCAATTTCCATAAGTTCCTTTATGAAGACTAGTACATTTTTGATGAGTGGGAGAAATATATTTCATTTTGTTGCATTGTTTCAAGCTACATTTTATGCATTGTCTGCTATTTAAGCGATTGCGCTTTTGTGGCGTTTTTATTGCATTAGTCGGCACTCCCAACGTTGGCATGTCGCAACCACGATCCATTGTCAAAATCAATATTTATAGTGGGTTCGTACCGTAACCCACAATCGATATTCCGGTGCCTTTGGAAGTTTTTTACAAAACCATTTTACAAAGTTGTTCGAGTCGAGAATGCTTGTATGAGGTCAGCTCTCTCGCCTATTTATATATTAAAAACTTGACGGTAGGAATTCGACATTCTTTTAAGCAAGTTCAAGCAAAACTCCAATATACTCCAAAACGGGCAGTTTTCCGTTGTTTCGACTCTGTTTCGAATGCTGTGCCCTCCTATTATCTCTCCCTCCCGTGAAACGGAGACACCTTTTGAGCAACGTGGTATCGAATGCCAACTTCTACAACCAATTCCGACTTGATTAGATCGACTTTGTAAAATAGAGTCCCCGCAGCTAAAGGTATTGCAACTCGGATTAACGATTTTCGGTCATTGTAGAGCATACGGTACCATTCCATTATCGGTTGGATTGACCAATCGATAATCGAAGATGTCGATTTTGACCATGAACCCCGGGTTATGGTTGCGTGCCTACCAAAAAAGTGGGTAGGAACTTCGCAATTAGGCGATCGTGCAATGCTATATTAAATTATTCGATGAAAACTTTCTTTGATAACACCCAAACATTGAAAGAAATGAGAACCTTAACTCGCGTGGCGTAAATAATGAAAGGGGTTTCCTTTAAAGAAGGAGTGCCAGCTGAATATCCCACCACGATAACTCAAATGATTGGAGACGGTAGGGAGGTGGGTGCCATACGTTTGTGAAAGACATCTGAGCCGCGCGTATTCGTTTTTCTCCCTCTCCATTTCCCCTAGTCTCTCTTCTCATTCCCGGGGCTCATCAACTTTCTTCGTTTTAAATCCCTGTGCGTCAGGGTAAGTTTGGCACACATCCAAACGCGAATACGTTGATTCAACCGTATCAGATGGACATACAATTTTCTGAAATTGCGTTTCATGCGAAGGCCTCTCGGAGTTTTATAGCGAAAACTAGTATAATACAATTGCAGATACTCCTCCTTCACGGCAGTCTACAGTGGGTGATGAGGAGAGGTAGATCAGTGAGAGAGTACCTCTCGTCTGATCTGATCGATAGAGCGGCAGACGGGAGTGAATGAGAGGGTTTGCGTGTTGGCGTAGCGGGGCGAACCCGGGTTCTCACACGGAAATATTCAAAATATACGGCGCCAAAACGCCGTGTTCCTTTAAGCTTCCACGTTCTTATAAGAGAATACTCGTGACTCTCGAGATTTAGCGTAGAAATGCACGATCAGCCCAATGGAACTGATAAAAGGGTAGAGGAATAACATTAAACGAATTAAAGAGCCCGAGAAATACCCCGCCACAATCTACTGTGCGCGCGTGCCACAAACGCGCGCGGAAAATGCGCATTTCAAAAAAGAACGCGCACACGCTCTACAATAGAAGAAACTAATGGATACGATTCAGCCTAATTTGGAGAATTTACGTACAATTCCGTTTTCCAGAAAAAATAACATATTTTAATCAATAAAATGAATATTTCGTTCCGCGACGCTCGTGGTACGAACAGAGCTCGCGCGCGCTATGAAAAGCGCGACGTCAGCGAGCGGGGTCAGAGAGAGCAGAGAGAGCGTGTGCGGCAGAGAGAGCGCAGAGAGTGTACGCAACGCGACCGCAACGCGCGTGTTTCTCTTTCATAACGATTAGATGAAATTTAGCGCGCCTAAATCAAAGGATGAGAATCTTCAGCGTTAAGGTGTGTATTGTGTGCGCCGTATTGCAAAACAGGTGTTAGAGTAACAGTATCAGACTATGGAAAAAAAGGAGACTAACAAGACTATGGAAGAAAAACGCTCACCTTCGCCGTCTTCCTTCTCATTCTGCTGCTGGTTCATGCCTCCTTCTGTAAACGACAAAAATCAATAATTAACAGCCAAGAAATCGATAAATAACAACAAAATAAGAGAGAAAACAAAAACAAAAACAAGAAAAAATTGGCGGGAAAACGAGCGAAAACGAAATTCGTGCTGATGTCTCGAGTCGACCTAAAAAATGGATACGGTATTCAGGGACCCCAATGGATATTGATTAGCGGCCATGGGTAGCAACCGTGATATTGCCAGGGCAAGATCGATGTAGGCAACACCATGTCAAAAGAAGGTTGAACCCAAAACCATATGGTTTTGAATATCAAAACCATATGGTTTTGATATTCAAAACGATACCGTTTTGAATGTCAAACAAAATTAATTAGGATATTGGATATTGACCCAATGAATATTAATTAGCGACCATGTCATGGGTGACAAGAACGATCTTGTCAGACAAGAACGATCTTGTCAGACATGAAGGATTTTTTTCAGGGTGGCATATGAGGTATCAAAACAATCATGGTTGAGTCTCAAACAAGATTTATTAGAGGTCAAACAATCATGGTTGATTCTGAAACTAGATTAATTAGTGATCAAACAAGCATGTTTGAATCTCAAACAAGATTATTTTGAGGTCAAACAACCATGTTTGAATCTCCACCGTGGCCAGTATTGGCCTCCACCGTGGCCAGTATTGGCCTCCATATGGGAGAAATCGATAAATAATTTATAAATTTCTCAGGTATGCTACCGAAGAAAGCAAAATTCGGAGTTGAATTTTATAAAACAATTTTTCCTCATATCTATTTTGTTTCGCGGTGTGCAGCACGAAGGAATATAGACATATATCAAAAACGTTTGTTCCTAAAGGTCCCAAATGCTGTCTGTTTCCCGATTTTTTGGTGAACAAAATTTTGCCCGTTTTTTTCGCTTTTTAGGGTGAAAATGGAATCCATGCCGTCTCGAGTCGAGCTGAAACCTTCAGATACGGTATTGAGGGTCATTGATGTAGGCAACACCGCGAACCCAAAACCTTACCGTTTTGAATGTCGAACCCAAAATGTAGGGTTCTAGGGCAATGCACGTTCTCAAGAAATATCATGTAGATTAAGGGGGTCTATCTTATCATCGGTCTCTCATCCGTTGGAGTTCTGGAAGTAGATCATTTCCTCACGGGATTCCCGTGGATATCAGTTTCCCCCTCCTTCCCCCGGGGGGGGGGGGGGGGTGCACAAATGAGCTCTTTTGACTCGGAAAACGAGGTGAATGAACTTTTAGTTTTTATCTCTGCTCGTCTCGGTGCCTCTGATATAGCGGTTTGCACGTTTGTCAGATATCTTTCTCCTCTCTCACTCTCTCTCTCTCTCTCTCTCTCTCTCTGGCATGTTCGGTGCCTGGGAACCGAGGTCGCATTAGGACGGCGGCAGATTCGCTATTATAAATTTGCAACCCGCATAAGAGCGAATTTCGCTTTATTCATTATTCACTCAAACCAATGAATACACGAAAATAACATAACGATGAGTCCAGAAATGGAAGAGAAAATATGAGCGTACTGGTAGCTGGCGATTCGAAATATTGTATTCGATTTGCTTCTACGGCATAGTAGTATTTCTAAACAATAAAATTAACTCAAAAATGAAATTTTTGAACAATATTTACTTATCAGCGATTCACTTGTTGGCATTAACGAGCTCAAAGTCGGACAATGTGAAACCGGTGACTACCAAATGACTTCATTAATCTTGATCTTGGGTGGTCGACACGACTACGACGCTAGTTGGTTTCTTATACCGATCGAATATTGCCAGAAGAAATCTGCAAAAAATGTTTTTTTTAATGATTTTTTTAAAGAAGGAGTATGTATTACGATCTCGCGCTCCTTCATTCCTCATCTCCAATGTGCCAATGGTGCGGTCGCTCTCTCCTCTTTTCCCATTATCCCTCCCTCTCATTTTTGAATCCCTGCGCAAAAACGCGAACAGTGAACATAATCGTAATGCGTGGTGCATTTAGCCGTAAGGCCTGCTAATTTGACGATATTCGACCGGCTTACAGTCACCGGGAATACATTTTTGAGGTCCGTTTTTATAAGGTTGCCAATAGGTAAGGGACTTTAGTAGAGAAAACTTTAAAAATCGAAAAAAAATATAAATCGGGAGTGATGCCAACACCTTCGCAGCGGCGCCACAAAATACAGTGTCATCAGCGGGTTGAGAACGGCCGGAAGACAGCTGAACTGAAAAAAAATTGATTTATTGCGATTGAATCACTTATTGATTAAATAAATAAATAAAATCAATTGCTCACAACTAGACTGTGAAATGTGAGACCGCGGTCTCTTCATTTTGCACGCTCTCTTCACATGTAGATGAGCGAGAGAGTGTGCAAAATTTGGTCGTTTTGAAATATACCATTTCTGATGCCCATTCATTGCCAAGAAACAAGATCTTGAAACGATTTTCACTGTTCTTGCAAGGAGTGAGATAATTGAATTATCTCATTTCAAGGCCCCAAGACCTTGTTTGCCGGGCGAGCCCTAATTTATAATACTCACTACGAACAGCGCACTGTCAATTGCCCGATGGTGTACACCCATCACTCCGGTTTTTCAGCGCAGCTTGTGCGCGCGATTCCAATTGCACAAGCTGCGCGCGGGATTCTACAAGACGCGTGCCGGACTTTTTGCCGGACCTGGCTTGTTCCGTTCGAGACCTTCAAAGGGAACGCGCGATTTGTGTAAGGTGCGGCGCATGCCGCGTCTTACCCTACACAAATCGCGCGCGCAAGCTGCGCTGAAAAACCGGAGCATTTGAAGGCCGAAAGAGCCTACACCAATGCACGTCGTGCAGGGCAGCAGCGCGTGGTAAGTCAGCGCCTGAGATTGATTAGAATGCGAGACCACGGTTAATTCTTTTCGCACACATGTGCTCACATTTCGAATAATAATAATATTGATTCGTCGAAATATAGAAGTTGAAAGGACTGACTTTGATTAGTGTATCGTGCATTAACTTCGTCTTCGGACTCATTTTGGCTGAAAACGACGCAAGTTGATCGAGAACCTGTAAAGAAGTGTAAGATTAAGGTAGGCACGGCAATGTTTATTGATGGTAGATAGTTATGGTGTGCACCCGTAGTAAAATCGGACCATTACAAGGTGCACACTAGGGTTGACCGTTCGGCGTCGGTTTCGGCAATACGGACCCCACCTGGCGTCTCTTTTTCTCTCCCTGAGAGGGTCGTAATACGAAATCCGAACTTGCATCCCTAATGCACACCATACGTATCGATTACAATCGTATTGTTGTGCGCTTAGTAAGTAAACTTACTTTACGTCTTGTAATGATGATGAATGTGTATGCAACGAATGGTAGTACAATCGCGCATACGTCGGTCGGCGCCGAATATGGATCGAATAAGTTTATGCTCCCTGCATTAACCGACTCCTCCGTTTTTTTTGTCAAATTTGTTATATTTATTTTGTGACGAACTACTTCGTTTAGCTTTGTCAGTCACAATAAATCGTCGTCAAACAAAATATTTTTTTAGAATTCAGAAGCTTGGGCGAGAATGTTCTCTGGTCCCCACGCCTACACTTCGTCTAAAGGCAAATAATGATTTCTCATTTACTGAATGTTGTTTTGTCCAAATCGATCCTGGGATAGACGGCTCTCAAAACGGATCTGCTTCTCTCCGGATTATCATCGGCAAACATGGAGATGGCCTGAATTGCGAGAGTTCTCAACTATTTAATCATATTTGGAACGAACGGCTGGTATTCCATTCGGAAGTGTGAGAACTAGAGCAATGCTCTGTACTGTGTACCAAGCGGGCGCCTTATGCACGATGATTTCGTAACTGAAAAAAGATAATCATTCGGAGAAATAGATTGGTTATCAGGATTTGAAAAAAAGCCGAGCCGCCCTGGGAAAGAAACTGTGGTGTCTAATAGACACTGTCTATGGCACTGACACTGTCTATAGTTTGATTTCACAATGGTCTTATAAGAGAGGAATCGGGAGAGACTCGAGCTCGACCGGGACATAGAAATTTATGATTTTTGAATTGGCTGAAAACATAGCACAAGGTACTACAAACCTCCCTCTATCGAATAGCGTTTACAGAATTTTTTTAAAAATTTTCGTTTTCGCGTGAAACACAAATCAACCTGGTGAGTCGGGAACTAATTCGAGAAATGGTAAAGTTTGAAAAATCATAAATATCATCAAAGTGAAGATAGAAATCCACAGTTTGGTGTGTTAGATAGATAAATGACCTGGCTTGTTTACCAACCGCTCGAAGTCATTCCTGGTTCATGCGCCGATGCGCGGTGGTTGCTTTTACAAAAGTTGAGCTAATTTTAATAAAAGTCAAAAGTGCTGGTTCCCTCTACGGGCGCTCTGGTGAGCATTGTTGTTACTCACTCCAGTATGGAAATGGGCGGAATCGGCCCATGCGTTGTAAAGATGGGACGAATTATGTGAAGTCCTCCAAGTGTAACTATTAGTCGCGAATTATGATTCTTGATCTTTTTGGTGAAAACAATGTTAAACTAGCAGAAAACAATATTCAGGTTGTTTGTGACCTTTTTTATTGACAACTTTTTGGAAGAAAAAAATTAATAATTTCAGATTCGATTTTTGGATTTGCTGAATGTCTTATATTTTGAAGTCGATATGAATCTTAAATATCTTCATATTGTGAGATATACTCGCTGGAGGAAGATCTGTCTGCAATTTGTAGAGCATTGAACTTTTCCGCACGGAAAACACAACTTACAGGCGAAATTTTTCTACGAATATTAGAAGCAGTCCAATTCCTTCCGTACTTCATCACGGGATTCTTCATGATAGGTGGACCAATTTCCTTTTTGAAAGTGAACGGCTATCTGTTCGTAGAAAAGAGTTACAGCGCCTAGAAAATCGATTATAATGCGAAAAGCGCGTGCTCTAGCTTCTCTACCACTCTCTCATTTACCCACGCTCTCTCGCCTGGGTTCGGACCCCGAGCTGGGCAGAAATCTTTTGCAAAGCTTCTGTGTTATCGAAATCACGTCAATTCAGCCCACAAATCTTGCAGATGAATCAGAGGAGTACTGGCAAAAGATTTGACTTCGAGCGGTTGGTGAACAAGCCAGGCCATCTATCTAACACACCAAACTGTGGATTTCTATCTTCACTTTGATGATATTTATGATTTTTCAAACTTTGCTATTTCTCGAAAAAGTTCCCGACTCACCAGGTTGATTTGTGTTTCACCCGAAAACGAAATTTTTTAAAAAAATTCTGAAAACGCTATTCGATAGAGGGAAGTTTGTAGTACCTTGCGCTAAGTTTTCAGCCAATTCAAAAATCATAATTTTCTATGTCCCGGTCGAGCTCGAGTCTCTCCCGATTCCTCTCTTATAAGACCATTGTGAAATCAAACTATAGACAGTGTCAGTGCCATACAGTGTCAGTTCCCGGCCATGGCCGATGAGCTCGAGTCTCTCGCGATTCCTCTCATAATATATTACATAATATATAAATGCCCTCGATTAGCAGATCCCACACACTCGCTAAAATATGCCTCTCTAGTAAACTCGACTATTTCTGGGTGCCCAAGGTAACATTTCGTTATTTGGTTTGATCGTATCATTTTATATTTTTTTTACAAAGCTGTGCAGCTCGTTGACGTGTATCCACTTTTTCTCTCGTTCTTATGTTCCGCTCGAATGCCATCGAACTTATTTCATTTATATTTTTTACGAACGTGGAACAGTACGAGACAGTTGTAGGCCCAACAGGTTACCATCGGAACATACACTCAGAGAAAAAGAGAAAAAGGGAGTGAAGTAGGAGATGTAGCATTACAACATGGCATCGGTAGCAAACTTCCGATCCGAATATCCTTCATACAATGATCAGATGGGCATGCAATGAAAGGAAATACCCGCAGAATCCTTCGTAAATGCCCACCATGTCGGAGGAATAAGCAACAAGCCTGATATAAAAAATAGTTGCAATTAATCTTTTAAAAAAGAGCATATTTCTCTGAAGTCACCTCGGAAGTTGGAAAAAGTCGAGCAAAATCTCGGTTAGGTCCACAATTGCGACGTTGCAAAGAATTACTGAATAACTCTGAAAAATAAATACGAATTGCAACAAAAAACTGAATATATGCATACTTGTATGCCGCAGTCTCTGGTGTGGTAAATGGCCGTCAAAAGCACTGCGTTCGAACAAACTCCAATTGTAGCGTAAAGTGCGTGAATGATCACCAATGGAGACATTGTATTATGTGGTGTTAGTTTCTTGGAAAAGAAAATGGAAAAAGGAAAAAGGGTGTTAGTTTTCCGCCGCCTTTTTCGGAAAAAGGCCGAGATTTGAATTCCCGCATTTATCGATTATCGCTTATAACTCGGTTCCCAGAAGAGCTAGGCACACGAAACTTGTTTTATGATTTCTAACCGTGAAAATTAACCCTGAAACGAAGTTTCGCATGCCTAGCTTCACTGGGAGCCGAAATATTGAAAATGCGGGAATTCAAATCTCGGGCATTTTCCGAAAAAGGAGGCGGAAAAACTAACACCATTTTTCCATTTTCCAATTTCTTTTCCTAGAAACTAACACCACATTAGCGACTGGAACAAGGAAATGAGTCACCGGCAGCACATCTGCTATTCTCGATTACTTTGCAACCAACCCCCCTCCCCTCCCCTGAGGTTATACCCACTAAAAAATTCCACAAGAATTTTAATTATTTATCACGGTTATCGCTAATCCAACCAAAGGGGAAGACATGCAACGTACTAGAGTTTAAAGATCCGAGAGGAGATAAAATCCGATTTTCTTCATTTCAAGTCGTCAACAGAAGATAATGTATGAAATTATGAGATCCGGACTCGTATTAAAAAAAACTTCTTTGACAGTCTAATGAGAAGTACATAGTCGTGAGGAGAGAGTGGTCACTAAATAAAAAGGGAATCTACTTCATTCACGGATCTTCGTCTTTTACCGGAAGATTCTATTATTCTCGATTCCTTGGAATCTCATCATTTTCTTTCGCTTTCTTGCACGCGTTAGTAATATAACAATGTTTATGCGAGTCAAGATGAAACACGGTACAATAACATAATTATAAGAAAAGCACGAGGAATCAATGGACAAAGTGTTCTCTTATCGTCTCACCGAAAAGAGAGATAAAGCGTGTGGAAGGAGGTGGGATCCGTTCTCTAATCTTGGAGAAATTAAATTACTTTTTATGAGGTAGATAGTGAATACATTTCCCTCGTATTTGGAATGAAAGTATTGTGAAAGAATAAATCATCTACTGTGGTGTGAAATGCACGCCAATTTCGTGATAATTGATCACCGAGAGTGCGACAATTCTAAATAAGTAGATGATGGTGATAATGGCTTTTTGAATGACCGCGAGGCTCTGAGAGTTTTTGTGTTTGTGCGAAACCGATAAAAAATATGGTTCTAAAATATGGTTTATAAATAATATCTATGTTTCGATTAACGCCGAACGCGCTGGGAACACCGCTCCTTTTTAAGGATTTTATCTAAGATTCATTCTGTGTTAAAGAGGTAGTACACCTGATTTTCCAGGTTATTCTACCTTTCTAGGAATATTTGCCCGAAGATACAAGCAATGCAGATGTATTATGGCAAGCCAGCTGAATTAACACTCTCCAGCAGATAAAGACGTATTCATGTAATTGTCTGTAATAATATTTGCTTCTGTAAGAGGAATCGTGATAAACTCGAGCGTTGTTGATTGCTAGAAATTAATGAATTTTGTTTTGTCTGAAAACAATTGTAAGGAATTTCCAATCGTCCTCTGTCAAATGACGCTGATGGAAGTTCGATAAAAATTTCGCAATCGCGTGAAACACATACAAAGTACCGTGTCGGGAGGAAGATGGTGACACGTTGAAGTTTGAAAATATACACAGACTTTCACTTACCTAGCTCCTAATCACATTGTTAAAATTTGACTAATATTTTGTGGTGGAGCGCTATTTGTTGGAATAAGAAGACGGAAACTTCACAAATTTTCGAAGAAATTGAATGTTCCTGGACGTTCTCTGTTTGCAATATGGAGATATTCTAGACGCGCCCATCGTGATCTCAAGCGCTGACCGAGAAGATTGTGTGCAGGGTAAATGCGGAGTCTGAGTGGAAATACGTCTATCATCTTGTCGAAACACGCCGTAAAAATTCAGATTCAAAGATTTACCGGATATTTTTTTGTATTATCTAGTATTTCTTTTAGTCATTAAAAATGAAAATGCCTATGCATTATTATAACACTGCAGTCGATTGAACTGAACTATTTATGCTTCGATTAACATTGAATAATTAAGGGCAAGGGATCTGAGCAGGGATTCCGAAAGGAGATGCCGCCTGCAATTGTAAATGTTTTACTTACATATTTTAATTATTCAAAATTTTAAAATATGAAAATAAAACAAACCGCAGTTACTGCAGAAACAGAGCAGTTGGTGGCGCAGTTGTTAGTATCCACGAAATCAGCCTTGTTTCCGTTCTTGGTGAAAATCTGAATGGTTTAAATTGAGCATCCATTTCGTAAAATTTTCTATTGAAATACTATGAAATCTCTCACCTTCACGTAGGTTCCATTCTCGTTTCTACGAGTTTCGAATACGAGAGCAGAGGAGAAAGCAGGAGTGATGCCCTGATTTGGAAGTAAATTATTGAAATATGAAATATAAAAGTCATGAGGTCCTCACTATCAGAAGTCAGTACAAATAGCTGATTACATAGATATTAATCTCTCCATATTCAAAATCCGGAGCAATTATATTAATCTACCCTTTCGAAAATGTGCTTTTCATTTTGTACTCACATTGAATTTGTCGAGTACTCCGAAGATGTGCGAGACTGCGAGGACGTTGACATCGTGCTGTAAATTAATCGATTATTAAATTATCGAATCATTTATCGATCTTTTTTTATAGACCTACCGTATAGTAGACGCGGAACTTGGGTTGTCCATTACAAGCATCTCCAGTGCAGGTTGAGGCCTGAAAATACAAATAGACCGGAGCAAACTTAAAATTTGAATTTTTTTCATTTCAAAAAGTGAATCTATTGGTTGGACGAAATTGAAAGATCTCACAAAGTTGAAGTTGTCTACAAGAGTCTTTGTCAGAACTCCCGCCACTCTCTTGATGCGAAGATCGTTGAAACTCGCGCCAGCTCCAGCCAGAAGCTCGATGTACTGAAACGAATCCGTATTTAGAATATGTTTTACCATTTGCCAAATCAACGGTAAAATACGCACTTGAGCAGATACGTTTAATAAAAATTAAATGACGACAATTGCAAAATGTTGAAGTGACCTTGTACATGAACTCCTTTGCGGCTCCCTCAGCGCAAGCCTTGTAATTGGCAGGCATATTAATCAATTTGTTTGGGAGTTCGGCGATGATGGCATCAACCAAAGAGGGATGGACTGTCTGTAAAACGAATGATCATATTCTCAATGTTGAATATTTGTTTGTTGTATTTATATCGATGTATAGTTCGATGTATCAATATATTTTCTCAAAATGGACCCATGAAGGGAATCCGAATTATAAGCGCAGTGCATCTCGTACTAACTTGACTACGAAATTTGAGACCACGGTCTCTTCATTATTAGATTAGACTAGACTCAATATTAGAGAGTGTGCGAAATGAAGAGACCGGGGTCTCTCATTTCGCACTCTCTCACTAACCGCACACGCGGCGGGCCATTCCTTCATCATCATTGCTCTGAGGGAATTGTCCTTGACGTTGACATTTGAAGTAAGGTTGTATCGAGAAATCGTCTCTTCCCATCCATCAGTGCATGTGAGAAGAGGAACGAGCAACTGAAACGTATAGGGATCACTAGAATATGAAGATCTTTTCGAATCGAACACTTTATTCACCGCTCGCCCAAATCGTATTTCAGAGACTCACTACTGAAGCCGGACGAGAGAATATACAAAAATGAGGGAGTCCCTCTTGACGCCAGAAGAAATATTTAATTAGAAAATTCTGAGAAAAAAAAGATTATTGGTAACTCACTCCATCGTCATCAACATGGACAGTGTAGATGGGAGGAACTACCGCGTGATCCTTGGGAGTCCTGTAATAATATCGATCTGATTTTATTCTTTCGAAGGATCCCTTGAGCATCCACATGGGGTCGGAACGAGAGAGAGAGTACAAAAATGAGAGAGACCGTCTCTATTTCACACACTCTCTCACTCCAAACCCCTTTCTAGATGCTTGACAGGCCGGTGGAATGATGTGTGAACTCACTCTTTGAAGAGGGCGTTGGTGAAACTTGCAGCACTCATGAGACAACGGCTAACGGAAGAGGAACGGACGTAGACCTGACAATTAAAAATAAAAAAAGTAAAATTTGATGAACTATTTTTTTTCATATTATGTTTCAATTGGGAATTTACTGCAGAAAGTTGCAATTGCATATGATTCTGCTAGATATTTAAAATCGGTTAGGTTTCATTGATATGTCAAAAATTTCGTTTTGAGAAAAAGTGTGATTCTCTTCAGGCTCCATATGAAAGTAATAAAAAAAAAATGAACCTCGCTATTCAACTATCTAACAAGTCAAGCGCGTTCGGCAGAAAGAAGACTAGAGAATACTAAGTTCAGCTGCTAAGGCGCATCTACCAAAATATAATATGTTTTGTGGAAGAAGGTAGTGTTTCCGGGAGTTCAAAATGTATTGCATTGTCCGAGCGAATTATAGACACAATTCTAACCTGGCTGGGTAGGAATCTCTTGTCGATGAATCCTGTCTTGACGTATCTCTGCTTGAAATCCCTGCCTTGAGCAAATGCATTGTCGATTCCGAGCTGAATACAATTGATATTTATTTATAATATCTGTAGTCCCGAAGTTAGAACTTCTGAACGATTCAGAAATTATGAAAAGCAAACTATATTAGTTGATTTGTATAGATTTCCGAGATTTTAAAGACATTTCTCAACCGTACTTACATCAGTCAATTCTCCATTTCCTCTGAAGAGAACAGTGAATTGAATTCGAATTCGGCGGTTGCCCATCCAGAAGTCGCGGCTCTGTCGGCGTGACGAATCACCTTTAGAACAATGGAATTATCGATTTATTTCCGGTCCCGGAATCGAAAATGAATTGAGAAACTGACGACATTGACTGAGAGTAGCTCGTCGAGGGCGAGAGAACCGACAAATCCGAGAATGAGAAGAGTCGCAGTTCGCATGGTAGGTCAAGTTGAAGAGAAGAAGATTCTGAAAGGATATGGAGGTTGAGAGGAATGAGAAACTGATGCCATCTTCAGGGAAAAGGCTCCAATTTATACCGACCTGGTATCTCTACGACCCCATGTCTTCAATAGATGTCGCGAAACGTAAAATCGGATTCGTTGCCTGAATTCCATTCATGGGAAGATCTCTGAAATGAACCTGAAAAGCGTGGGACTTTTACGATTCCAGACACTCGGCATGTTTGGCCTATTTTATTGGACCTTTTTTACGACCTCTGAGCGCACTAGATTCTAGATAGACGATTCGAAAAAAGATCAGATGCTTTCCTTTGGAGCGTGAGCAATATTTCTTAGAAAGATCAAAGCACACAAGTTCTCCATCCGCTCTAAATCGTCAAAAGGAAGATATGCAACACACGCCCCGAAATAGTCCTCACAGTTCTATTCTAGTATTAGTGACGGATCCTTCACAGGTAAGTTGTGGGTATGTCCATTCACTCATCCATGTTAGAGCTCAAAACGTGAGTATTTAAAGGTGTACCACGAATATTTTGTCGAGTGAGTTCTCACTGTCGGGCAATGGGGATAGAATACTCGATGAGAGCCTCGAAATTCGCAAGTTTTAATTGTTTCTTTGAAGAAAATTATGCGCAATAATCTGTCCATAACGACTAGTATTCTTACAGTATTGAATCCCATTGTATCCGAAAGGTTTCGCTGTGGGAGTTGGTATTTTGTGGAGAAGAAATCAGAGAAAGGCAGAGAGATAAGGGAAGACGAGAAGGGTGCGCGAGGGAAATGCGCGCTGCATCTGTGTTTCACCAGGTTCTGATAACAGAAAGGTAATCTCGAACATCGGGAAATGATTAGGTTAGAAGCATTCGTGTTACACTTTCTTTATCGTGGTTCTCCCCGGTCTATTATATTTTATTTCCAGCTCCGATGTTCGAACAGCTTTCAGAAAGATGCTGTTCAGAGAGAATAATTCGGCTCCAAGTAGAGCTAGTGACTTGAAAAAAGGCCCTGGGGTGTAGTTTGAGCAGTGAGATGCAGAGATTTCGTCTCGTACTTTAAACGATCGATGCACGTCCTCTCAATGATTACACATCTTGTGACAGTCCGGAAAAACTTCCACAAATGTGTATTCTAGATACTCAAATAAACCAGAAAGTTTATGAAGTCTGAGTGGAAATACGGCCAATTCCATTTGAAACACGTCTGGAGATTTCAAAGAAGCGCCTTACGTATAGATTCAAATAATTATTTTTTTCTATCTTTCACAATTTCGTTTAATCCCTGACAATATGAATTCCAATGTGCTTTTCGAACACTGCATTCGATTGAACTGAACTATTTATGCTTGAATTAACATTGAACAATTACTGGCAAGGGATCTGAGCCGGGATCCCGAAGGGAGATGCCGCCTGTAATTTTAAATGTTTTATTTTAATATTAATTAATTGAAAAATATATCGAAACAAACCGCAGTTACTGCAGAAACAGAGCAGTTGGTGGCACAGTTGTTAGTATCCACGAAATCCGCTTTGTTTCCGTTCTTGGTGAAAATCTGAATACATTAATTTGATGATGCATTTTAATTGTGTTTCTTTAAATATGGTGAGATGAATCACCTTCACGTAGGTTCCATTCTCGTTTCTACGAGTTTCGAATACGAGAGCAGAGGAGAAAGCGGGAGTGATGCCCTGATTTAGAAGCAAATTATTGAAAAATGAAATATAAAACTCATGACGTCCTCCAGAGTCAATACAAGTTTTCTCACGATAATAATAAAATACGATCATATGCCCAAAGTCTCGAAGCACATTTTTTTCGAGAAAAAGTATATTTCATCCTTTTCTCACATTGAATTGGTCCAGAACTCCGAAGATGTGCGAGACTGCGAGGACGTTGACATCGTGCTGAAAATTAATCGATTATTAAATTATCGAATCAGTTATCGATCGCTTTTATATTCCTACCGTATAGTAGACGCGGAACTTGGGTTGTCCATTGCAAGCATCTCCAGTGCAGGTTGAGGCCTGAAAATATAAATAAACCAGAGTAAATTTAATATTTAACAAATTTATCAGATAATTTCGAAAATTTTAATTTTATTTTATGAAATTGAAAGATCTCACAAAATTGAAGTTGTCGATAAGAGTCTTTGTCAGAACTCCAGCCACTCTCTTGATACGAAGATCGTTGAAACTCGCGCCAGCTCCAGCCAGAAGCTCGATGTACTGTAACGAATATGTTTTACAAGTTGTCAAATGAACGGTAAAACGGATACTTTCAATTAAAATAAAATAATGACAATTGCAAAATGTTAAAGCGACCTTGTACATGAACTCCTTTGCGGCTCCCTCAGCGCAAGCTTTGTAGTTAGCAGGCATATTGATCAATTTGTTCGGAAGTTCGGCGATGATGGCATCAACAAGCGAGGGATGGACTGTCTGTATTGGTAACTTTCATCTTCTACATATTGTACATTTTTGTAGTTTGGCCAATGGATCGGTATTAGTCGAGAACATTCTAAAAAAAGTAGACCATTGAAGTGAGTCCGAATAATAATAGTAGTGCATTTCTCCCACTAACCGCACACGCGGCGGGCCATTCCTTCATCATCATTGCTCTGAGGGAATTGTCCTTGACGTTGACATTTGAAGTAAGGTTGTATCGAGAAATCGTCTCTTCCCATCCATCAGTGCATGTGAGAAGAGGAACGAGCAACTGAAACGTATAGGGATCACTAGAATATGAAGATCTTTTCGAATCGAACACTTTATTCACCGCTCGCCCAAATCGTATTTCAGAGACTCACTACTGAAGCCGGACGAGAGAATATACAAAAATGAGGGAGTCCCTCTTGACGCCAGAAGAAATATTTAATTAGAAAATTCTGAGAAAAAAAAGATTATTGGTAACTCACTCCATCGTCATCAACATGGACAGTGTAGATGGGAGGAACTACCGCGTGATCCTTGGGAGTCCTGTAATAATATCGATCTGATTTTATTCTTTCGAAGGATCCCTTGAGCATCCACATGGGGTCGGAACGAGAGAGAGAGTACAAAAATGAGAGAGACCGTCTCTATTTCACACACTCTCTCACTCCAAACCCCTTTCTAGATGCTTGACAGGCCGGTGGAATGATGTGTGAACTCACTCTTTGAAGAGGGCGTTGGTGAAACTTGCAGCACTCATGAGACAACGGCTAACGGAAGAGGAACGGACGTAGACCTGACAATTAAAAATAAAAAAAGTAAAATTTGATGAACTATTTTTTTTCATATTATGTTTCAATTGGGAATTTACTGCAGAAAGTTGCAATTGCATATGATTCTGCTAGATATTTAAAATCGGTTAGGTTTCATTGATATGTCAAAAATTTCGTTTTGAGAAAAAGTGTGATTCTCTTCAGGCTCCATATGAAAGTAATAAAAAAAAATGAACCTCGCTATTCAACTATCTAACAAGTCAAGCGCGTTCGGCAGAAAGAAGACTAGAGAATACTAAGTTCAGCTGCTAAGGCGCATCTACCAAAATATAATATGTTTTGTGGAAGAAGGTAGTGTTTCCGGGAGTTCAAAATGTATTGCATTGTCCGAGCGAATTATAGACACAATTCTAACCTGGCTGGGTAGGAATCTCTTGTCGATGAATCCTGTCTTGACGTATCTCTGCTTGAAATCCCTGCCTTGAGCAAATGCATTGTCGATTCCGAGCTGAATACAATTGATATTTATTTATAATATCTGTAGTCCCGAAGTTAGAACTTCTGAACGATTCAGAAATTATGAAAAGCAAACTATATTAGTTGATTTGTATAGATTTCCGAGATTTTAAAGACATTTCTCAACCGTACTTACATCAGTCAATTCTCCATTTCCTCTGAAGAGAACAGTGGGAGATTCGGCGGTTGCCCATCCAGAAGTCGCGGCTCTGTCGGCGTGACGAATCACCTTTAGAACAATGGAATTATCGATTTATTTCCGGTCCCGGAATCGAAAATGAATTGAGAAACTGACGACATTGACTGAGAGTAGCTCGTCGAGGGCGAGAGAACCGACAAATCCGAGAATGAGAAGAGTCGCAGTTCGCATGGTAGGTCAAGTTGAAGAGAAGAAGATTCTGAAAGGATATGGAGGTTGAGAGGAATGAGAAACTGATGCCATCTTCAGGAAAAAGGCTCCAATTTATACCGACCTGGTATCTCTACGACCCCATGTCTTCAATAGATGTCGCGAAACGTAAAATCGGATTCGTTGCCTGAATTCCATTCATGGGAAGATCTCTGAAATGAACCTGAAAAGCGTGGGACTTTTACGATTCCAGACACTCGGCATGTTTGGCCTATTTTATTGGACCTTTTTTACGACCTCTGAGCGCACTAGATTCTAGATAGACGATTCGAAAAAAGATCAGATGCTTTCCTTTGGAGCGTGAGCAATATTTCTTAGAAAGATCAAAGCACACAAGTTCTCCATCCGCTCTAAATCGTCAAAAGGAAGATATGCAACACACGCCCCGAAATAGTCCTCACAGTTCTATTCTAGTATTAGTGACGGATCCTTCACAGGTAAGTTGTGGGTATGTCCATTCACTCATCCATGTTAGAGCTCAAAACGTGAGTATTTAAAGGTGTACCACGAATATTTTGTCGAGTGAGTTCTCACTGTCGGGCAATGGGGATAGAATACTCGATGAGAGCCTCGAAATTCGCAAGTTTTAATTGTTTCTTTGAAGAAAATTATGCGCAATAATCTGTCCATAACGACTAGTATTCTTACAGTATTGAATCCCATTGTATCCGAAAGGTTTCGCTGTGGGAGTTGGTATTTTGTGGAGAAGAAATCAGAGAAAGGCAGAGAGATAAGGGAAGACGAGAAGGGTGCGCGAGGGAAATGCGCGCTGCATCTGTGTTTCACCAGGTTCTGATAACAGAAAGGTAATCTCGAACATCGGGAAATGATTAGGTTAGAAGCATTCGTGTTACACTTTCTTTATCGTGGTTCTCCCCGGTCTATTATATTTTATTTCCAGCTCCGATGTTCGAACAGCTTTCAGAAAGATGCTGTTCAGAGAGAATAATTCGGCTCCAAGTAGAGCTAGTGACTTGAAAAAAGGCCCTGGGGTGTAGTTTGAGCAGTGAGATGCAGAGATTTCGTCTCGTACTTTAAACGATCGATGCACGTCCTCTCAATGATTACACATCTTGTGACAGTCCGGAAAAACTTCCACAAATGTGTATTCTAGATACTCAAATAAACCAGAAAGTTTATGAAGTCTGAGTGGAAATACGGCCAATTCCATTTGAAACACGTCTGGAGATTTCAAAGAAGCGCCTTACGTATAGATTCAAATAATTATTTTTTTCTATCTTTCACAATTTCGTTTAATCCCTGACAATATGAATTCCAATGTGCTTTTCGAACACTGCATTCGATTGAACTGAACTATTTATGCTTGAATTAACATTGAACAATTACTGGCAAGGGATCTGAGCCGGGATCCCGAAGGGAGATGCCGCCTGTAATTTTAAATGTTTTATTTTAATATTAATTAATTGAAAAATATATCGAAACAAACCGCAGTTACTGCAGAAACAGAGCAGTTGGTGGCACAGTTGTTAGTATCCACGAAATCCGCTTTGTTTCCGTTCTTGGTGAAAATCTGAATACATTAATTTGATGATGCATTTTAATTGTGTTTCTTTAAATATGGTGAGATGAATCACCTTCACGTAGGTTCCATTCTCGTTTCTACGAGTTTCGAATACGAGAGCAGAGGAGAAAGCGGGAGTGATGCCCTGATTTAGAAGCAAATTATTGAAAAATGAAATATAAAACTCATGACGTCCTCCAGAGTCAATACAAGTTTTCTCACGATAATAATAAAATACGATCATATGCCCAAAGTCTCGAAGCACATTTTTTTCGAGAAAAAGTATATTTCATCCTTTTCTCACATTGAATTGGTCCAGAACTCCGAAGATGTGCGAGACTGCGAGGACGTTGACATCGTGCTGAAAATTAATCGATTATTAAATTATCGAATCAGTTATCGATCGCTTTTATATTCCTACCGTATAGTAGACGCGGAACTTGGGTTGTCCATTGCAAGCATCTCCAGTGCAGGTTGAGGCCTGAAAATATAAATAAACCAGAGTAAATTTAATATTTAACAAATTTATCAGATAATTTCGAAAATTTTAATTTTATTTTATGAAATTGAAAGATCTCACAAAATTGAAGTTGTCGATAAGAGTCTTTGTCAGAACTCCAGCCACTCTCTTGATACGAAGATCGTTGAAACTCGCGCCAGCTCCAGCCAGAAGCTCGATGTACTGTAACGAATATGTTTTACAAGTTGTCAAATGAACGGTAAAACGGATACTTTCAATTAAAATAAAATAATGACAATTGCAAAATGTTAAAGCGACCTTGTACATGAACTCCTTTGCGGCTCCCTCAGCGCAAGCTTTGTAGTTAGCAGGCATATTGATCAATTTGTTCGGAAGTTCGGCGATGATGGCATCAACAAGCGAGGGATGGACTGTCTGTATTGGTAACTTTCATCTTCTACATATTGTACATTTTTGTAGTTTGGCCAATGGATCGGTATTAGTCGAGAACATTCTAAAAAAAGTAGACCATTGAAGTGAGTCCGAATAATAATAGTAGTGCATTTCTCCCACTAACCGCACACGCGGCGGGCCATTCCTTCATCATCATTGCTCTGAGGGAATTGTCCTTGACGTTGACATTTGAAGTAAGGTTGTATCGAGAAATCGTCTCTTCCCATCCATCAGTGCATGTGAGAAGAGGAACGAGCAACTGAAACGTATAGGGATCACTAGAATATGAAGATCTTTTCGAATCGAACACTTTATTCACCGCTCGCCCAAATCGTATTTCAGAGACTCACTACTGAAGCCGGACGAGAGAATATACAAAAATGAGGGAGTCCCTCTTGACGCCAGAAGAAATATTTAATTAGAAAATTCTGAGAAAAAAAAGATTATTGGTAACTCACTCCATCGTCATCAACATGGACAGTGTAGATGGGAGGAACTACCGCGTGATCCTTGGGAGTCCTGTAATAATATCGATCTGATTTTATTCTTTCGAAGGATCCCTTGAGCATCCACATGGGGTCGGAACGAGAGAGAGAGTACAAAAATGAGAGAGACCGTCTCTATTTCACACACTCTCTCACTCCAAACCCCTTTCTAGATGCTTGACAGGCCGGTGGAATGATGTGTGAACTCACTCTTTGAAGAGGGCGTTGGTGAAACTTGCAGCACTCATGAGACAACGGCTAACGGAAGAGGAACGGACGTAGACCTGACAATTAAAAATAAAAAAAGTAAAATTTGATGAACTATTTTTTTTCATATTATGTTTCAATTGGGAATTTACTGCAGAAAGTTGCAATTGCATATGATTCTGCTAGATATTTAAAATCGGTTAGGTTTCATTGATATGTCAAAAATTTCGTTTTGAGAAAAAGTGTGATTCTCTTCAGGCTCCATATGAAAGTAATAAAAAAAAATGAACCTCGCTATTCAACTATCTAACAAGTCAAGCGCGTTCGGCAGAAAGAAGACTAGAGAATACTAAGTTCAGCTGCTAAGGCGCATCTACCAAAATATAATATGTTTTGTGGAAGAAGGTAGTGTTTCCGGGAGTTCAAAATGTATTGCATTGTCCGAGCGAATTATAGACACAATTCTAACCTGGCTGGGTAGGAATCTCTTGTCGATGAATCCTGTCTTGACGTATCTCTGCTTGAAATCCCTGCCTTGAGCAAATGCATTGTCGATTCCGAGCTGAATACAATTGATATTTATTTATAATATCTGTAGTCCCGAAGTTAGAACTTCTGAACGATTCAGAAATTATGAAAAGCAAACTATATTAGTTGATTTGTATAGATTTCCGAGATTTTAAAGACATTTCTCAACCGTACTTACATCAGTCAATTCTCCATTTCCTCTGAAGAGAACAGTGGGAGATTCGGCGGTTGCCCATCCAGAAGTCGCGGCTCTGTCGGCGTGACGAATCACCTTTAGAACAATGGAATTATCGATTTATTTCCGGTCCCGGAATCGAAAATGAATTGAGAAACTGACGACATTGACTGAGAGTAGCTCGTCGAGGGCGAGAGAACCGACAAATCCGAGAATGAGAAGAGTCGCAGTTCGCATGGTAGGTCAAGTTGAAGAGAAGTAGATTCTGAAAGGATATGGAGGTTGATGCGATGTAAAAAATCGAGGAAAAGATCAGAGATGTGATCTTTTGGCTGTTAAAAATTCCAACCAAAAGATCGACAAAAGATCGAATATTTGAATTCCCGCACTTTCTGTTTTTATCGATTATCTCGGCTCCCAGAGAAGGTACAGACTCAATTTTTGGATCACGTGTTCCAAATAGGAATGTCGATGGTCACCCAAGGTTTCAACATTCTAGCCCCACTGGGAATCGAGATATGTGCAAAAATCGATAAATGCGGGAATTCAAATTTGAGATCTTTTCGATCTTTGGGTCGTGAATTTTTTAACAGGCAGATGTCAACATGTGAGATCTTTTCGAAGATTTTTAACGCGACATGAGAGGAATGAGAAACTGATGCCATCTTCAGGAAAAAGGCTCCAATTTATACCGACCTGGTATCTCTACGACCCCGTGTCTTCAATAGATGTGAACTATCTAGGTCCCACTAGATATTCAGTTGGATCTTCAGATCCTTCTCTTGGATCTTCAAATCCTGACGTGTATCAACACAAAACAACAATAGATCTTTACAATATACAGTTTATCTGCCTCGGACCTCGTCCGGGAAAGACCTCGGCCCGGGCTGTTGCCCTTCTACGCCGCTCCTCGACCCAATGGCCAAGTGAAAAGGGGATGGGGGTTTATATACAATTCCTAATGAGTCGGTTGAATATTATAATATGGGATTAGAAGGGTAATGGGGACAGGATTGGGAGGGATTAGGAGTCTTCTTATTATCTCTTGCTAACAGATGTCGTGGAACGTAAAATCAGATGCCGTGCCTCAATTTCATTCATGATCGATCTCTGAAATGTACCTGAAAAGCGTCGGAATTTTTACGATCCCAGACACCCGGTATGTTTACCCTATTTTATTGGAGCGTTTTACAACTTCAGAGCGTACTAGAGTCTAGATAGACGATTCGCCAAAAGATCAAATCCTTTTCTAAAGCATTTGTGAAATATTGGACGGAAAATTTGCGAAATAAAGCGTTATCCGTTGATTAAACACTACAAAATGTGGATATAGTTTTTGTCTGCTCTACATTGGGCGAAGTCTACAGAAATTGGGACAAGTTTCAAACGATGTTTACAGTTCAGAGCACACGCTCGAGCCATTCTTGGCATTTTGCCCAATACGTCCAGTGTGAGTCATTCTTGTCACTTTCCCTCACTTCTCATCTTCCACCTTATCAGTGAGTAATCATTACAACTTGCGAGAAGAAAGAACTAACAAGAAAATGGAGAAGAATCTTTCGAGTTGACTTCTGAACGCGCCTGTTACTCAACGACAAAAAGACATGCATTCGCCCACTCCGAGACTTCTTTCGTCCTGTTTTTACCCTAGTCAAGCGCTTGATCCTCCTACTTTCAAGCACAGTTGTTCACTCGGATCGCTTAACTTCTCCCAACATTCTGATTCATTCCTCACCCGCTCGCTATTTAGAAAGCTTCTGTTCACAACTACCTCGGTTTTAGAGAATACTTAGGATATTTCGCGCATAATGTATTAATTACAATGTGGTGTGACAATAGAGATTCCGGCTCGGTATCTGTGGCATCCCCTGTGGCATTCTCTTGTGCTCTGACTCTCTTGTCCGCCGTAATATCATTATCTCGCCGAAAAGGCCGTATCAGCCATCAACTTGAATCCCTACAGTATAAAATAATTCAGAGATGCTTCTCTCCCTCGTCGTTCTCTCTACAATCGGCGTCGTCTCCGCTGCTCCCGTTGGTTTCTGCGATGGAGGATACAGGAATGGACAGCAGTTTGTGGGTTGACGCATTCCTTCTCCGACCTATTAAAACAAAGGGCCCACATTCAAAACAGTACTACGCCTCAATGGTGGGACGCCATGAAGCCTTTCGGGACTCAGAAAGAAACATTCTTTTTCTCACATGGTGCCTATAGAAAAGGGTAAGGGTGATAGAGTGTGCAAAATTTGGAGAATCTCTCTCGGATCTCTCAGTCTAACCACCTTTCTGTGAACGACATGAGAAATTACGTTATCTGTTCAGACGGAAGGGTCGTTCGTGAAGCAGTGTTCCGCTGATTCTCTCGGTTCGTGGTCGATTGACATCGTCGGATGTAAGACTCCCTTCGGTAGACAGATCTCACTCGGTAGAACTGCGGAGGAGGTAATTTTTACTATTACAGTTGATCAGTCGAAAAACAATTACTTACCTTTTAAAAACGAGACAGGACAAAGGGGTTTGCAGGCTTTTGAATGATCACCTCTAATTATAACCATTTCCCTCGTCGTTCTCTCTACACAAAACATAAAAATGACGTCTGATTCAGAACAACTTTGTCTACTCGTGCGAGCGAACTGCGAATGGCGCCACGATGAACACCAGGATGACTGGATCCATGGGATCCGGAATGGGTTCTGGATTGGGTTCTGGAATGGGTTCTGGTATGGGCGCAACCAGGGGATGCGAGAACGGTCGCTACCAGAGAGGTGATTGCTTGAAGCAGCATTCTGTGAGTGTTTAATATAAGTTGGATTCAAAATGTGAAATCTAGATGATTACAGTTTTCAGACATTTTGATTTCAGGTGAGGAATACCTCTCGCCCAACAGAAGCTTCGTTCGCAGATGCCTCGGTGATGGCGGTTTTGATATTGTTAGTTTGTACTTTTGATCTTTGTGAATTTGGTTTTTTCCCTCCGCTTCAGTATTTTTTTCATTCACCTCTTGAGATAGAGTGTGCAGAATGGAGATTTGAAAAAAATCTGCTCCCGCTGTGATTTTGAACAAGTAAATGCATCTTGATTTAAAGAAGGTGTCCCACGAATATTTGGTCAACTGAGTTCTCACTGTGGGGCAATGGGGATCGATTACCCGATGACAACCTCGAAAATCGCATGTTTCATTTTTTTAGTGTGAAGAAAGTTATTTTTTATAAACAGTTCAAAACGGCCAGAATTCTTACAGTACCTTACATAGAGCCTGCAATCTTTTCGCGGTGGGAGTTGACATTCTGTGGAGAAGAAGTCAGAGAAAGGCAGAGAGATAAGGGGAAACGAGGAGGGTGCGCGAAGGAAAAGCGCATTGCATTTGTGTTTCACCAGCTAGTGATATCCGAAATGAAACCTCGAACATCGGGGGAAATATAAGCTTTCAATCATTCATGTTACGCCTTCTTTAAGGTTGCGTGCATTGGTGGCAACGGCAACAGGCTGAGAGTCGGAACTCAGCTCGTCATGAATGGATTTGAACACACGTGGGTGGAAAAACATTAGAAAGAGAGTCGGCGAGAGCGAGTTAGAGAAAGAGGAAGATGACGAGAGAGCGTGCCAAACGAGAGGGTCAGACAACGAGAGACATTCTTGGCATGGTGCTACCGTTTCGACCAGCGTAGGAAAGGCTATAAGTGCAGCTGGTATATGGGCCTCGGTCTCACTATGACGTTGATTCCAAATTGATATCGAGAGAGTATACGTTTCATTAGTCCTTATAATAGTAAATAATTCTTTTGCAGTTGCACGAAGCACGTCGACGGCACCGTCAACTACAGCATGAAACCCATCTTCTGAGAATGAAGAATATGTGGAATTAAATATGAATAAATCACTTATTGTCTCAGACTTTGTGAGAATTGGTTCACCGGAAATTGATGAAGAAACTGTAAAGCGTGGGAGGGTGAATAATCAACGTGTGTAGGCAAAAAAATCTTCATTTTTCATTCGGTCATTTTTCGACAGAATGATTCTGCCAATCGGATGGACTGTTTCTATTCCGTCATAAATGAGTAAGAAAATATCTGTATTTGTACTATGTTAAAAATATGGAAACATCTGTATTTGTACTGATTAAAATATGTATTAATACTTCTAGTAGTGTTTTGCAATTTCGGATGATTTGTATAAACGATGAAGTGACGCGTACCCTCATCTCCATACCTAGGTTGTGAGCCCTTTATGCCGGCAACAGCATTAAAAGTAACAACTATATATTCGAGTTAAGGCGATGGCGATTCGGGTTTAGACATGGGGAGCGGTGAAATTTTCGTACAATTTTTCGCACAAATAATTGACGGTGCTACTTTGATAATGTACGACAACGAAATTAGGCCCTGAAATAAACATTTGCAAAGTTAGATACTTTCCAACTCGTCTTTAGGCGTCATTCATAAAAAAACGGTATTGTGAAACGGCCATTATGCAAATGCCATATAATTTTGATTATAATCATATGATTACAATTATGATTATGATCTAAGATACGCACTTGCACCGATGGAACGATCCACATTGACAATGTAATAATCATTGTGAGACGACCCATTGAAAATCCTCCAATTAGTCCAACTAAGAAGAGACTGATGGGAATAGAATGGGTGATGAGAGGAAAGAGCCCCTGAATTTCCATGAATATTTTAAGTATGCGCGATCTTTTCCGTAACATCGCATGTGTCGAGTTTTACTCATGATTCATGGACGAAAATCTCATCACAATTCAAACCCTTAGATCAAATCTCGAGATTAATATTCCTTGTAATTGTTGTCATTCTCATAATTCGCGATTTTATGTAAAGTTCATTCATGCACTACTCTATGTGATATCTGTGATTATATGATTCAGAATTTTACCTTTGTGGGTAAAGAAAATTCTAGGTATAGAAGCAACATTGATGTGTATATCTTTTGGACATTGAAATATAAAGAACTCGCCTGTAGAACAAGTGTAGTGAAAAATCTTCGTTGCAAAGCAATTGTTTGTGGAGAAAGGTTTGTGCCGTAGCAGCGCAGTACTCGATTGATCTATATGTTTTTAAAATACGGCATTGATAGACCTTTTCAAACCTTGAAACCGCATAAAAAGAACACCGCATAAGATATGAGGTAGGTTGGCATAACACCGAAAGCAGCGAAATTTGCTACTGACTTATCCTGAATTTAGCAATTACTGAAAACATGCATTTTCAAATTAACTATTATAAATAAGGCAAAAGTAAGTGTTTTCCTATCATAAATGGAACTATAATATTAACTGATTTATTTGTCGCGAAAACTTTTGCTCCATAAGCAACTATCTTTTCATCTTGAGCGAAATTAAACACTTGTCGAGTAATCGCCGCAAATTCCTTTTGATGCTCGGGAATATCGTGAAATGCTGTGAAGAATGGCTAGAATTTATCACCCGGAAATAGAAAAAAAGGAGGAATTTTCTGACAATTGACCAGGCGAAAAGAGCGAAGCAGAAGGAATAAGCAGCACACAACCTTTTCGAGTTTGAGAAATGAGGCCTGGAAATGTGGTTGGCAAAATGAACGATTAGGGTTATTGCACTTGCAAACAACACTTGTTTTGCTTATATGAACTCATTATGTATACCACCTCATTCATAAAATTATTAATAGGCATGTTTACTTGCAGAGAGCGAGACACTGTAGGATGCAGGAGGCCGGAGTGAGCTCCCACATGACAAATGTGAGTCCAATAATGAGAACGACCGCTACATCGCACACGATCTGGAACTGACTAATATTTGTTATTTAAAAATAAAAAAAAAGTGGAAATTCGGAAGATTCAGAAGAAGAAGTGAGAATTATTTTTAAAATAAAATAACGAGCGCATGCTCACCTTTGGGAACAGTGGAAGGAGGCCAACAAAGAAGAGGAAATAATTGTCGCTGTGGAATAAATCACACTGAATAATGTTTAAGCTTGAATAAACTATATTCAAATGCATTGTATCGATGAGAAATTTGTCTTAACTCTACCTATTTTCAAATCTTAAGAACGGAGAAACGAACGTGCGTTTCACAAATTCCCCCTCTCTTCATTCTTTTTGGAAGTCATGAATGTTCAATGATATTTGTCTCACCGTTGTAGTTGTTCCGACAACAACAGAGATGATTATGAGATGCACTGTTGAGACGAAAAGAGCTATTCGATAAGTGACGTTCTTCGCTTTCAGTTTTTTCTTAGACAAAAAAATCAACGCAGCCACGTTTATGGTGCATCCGAGCGCTCCTTTAAAATATAAATAACAGTGCACATTTGAATTAGATTAATACCTGTCAGACCAACAACAATATTGCAGAAATTTCGCCAGAACGTCATTATTACTGATGGTAAAAGAGGGCGAGAGGGATTAGGGGAACTTGTTCTTAGAAGTGTTTGCTTCGATTCCCTCGTTACGAGACGACTAGAGAAATATTCATATAAAGGAGGAGCTATTCAACGCAAGAGAAAAGATGATGACAATATGAATGTCGATGTAGATATTAACCTTTGCCGTTGTAATTGTGGCTACATCCAATGGTTGTATGACGATTGAGCATAATAAATACTAATGATGAATTAGTGAAAACCAATAGCAATTAGAAATTGGTGAGAGAACGTTGGTTCAGAATTGATATTGTAGTACCGGGAAGGTCAATGATGATGATGATTCTTGTCAGACTAACTGCGTTCTTCGCATCTTTCGTGGGCTCGAATCGACTGTTGAAAATACACGGCGAGACGGCGAGACTCGCCGATTGCACTTAATGTAGTCGCCCTTGTCGTTGTAGTTGAGACTCACAAGACGATTTAGTTGCCTCGACGATGTCTTTCTTAATGCTCCATTCGAGAGAGATCAATATCACATTGATCATTGATGAGAAATTTGATCGAAAACTTTGAGCGAGGTTGGAAATTACTTTGCAATTGTTGATGATGTGTACCTGTCCCGAATTCCAAACATTAAAATTTTTCGATTTCGGAAACCTGCATTTGTGTGCCTTCAGTCGCAAAGAAATGGCAGAGGCCACTTCACTTATTCATTCAAAAAAACAAACATGCCCCGAAAGGAGTCCCCGATTCACGTGCAAACAACACGAGGAAGGCCTTGCAACAGACCGCTAATCATCTCAGGACAGGGTTTCGTTGGGGGGGAGGGGGTGACAATTCCTCAACCGATATTTCGGCAACGGCTTATAACTTTATGATTTTTTCCCAGTTGGCTATTTGCTAACCTTCATCGATTCGGCTTGTTGCTGTATTTTTTGACCATTTTGAATTTTCGTCCAATTAGAGATATTTTAATTAGCTAATAAGCTAATTAGTGAGTTTGAAAGCCCTCACTAATTCTGATCATGATAACACTTTCGTGAAGTTATGCATGTAGGTTTAGAGCAGTTATATGTAAACTTCGTTGTCGAAATGTCGGTTGCGGAATTGTCACCCCCCGATACTCAGGGGATGGGGGGCACATTCCTAATCTTCTACTGTTATCAAATTCACACAAAAACTATCAGGCTATTACAATTTTCAAATGATACGTTCATGAAACGGTGTACTCTCTCTTCTATATAGGCGTGTATCTTTGTCGTGCTCTCTCGCAGCCGTATCTGTTGTTTAGGAGCAAGGCTTTATTATGTTGGTCGAGTGTTTGTGAATTTATAATAGTTAAAACCTAAGGAACCATGGCAAGTCTGATCGAACGAAATGAAGGCGCGAAAAGGTGGCGTGTCCTCCGGGATTCATTGCCTCTGCTTGCAACGAAAAGTGAAACACGTTTGATCATTTTTCCCGTGATTCCCTGCGCTCCCCTGTTCGTGTGGCGGAATTTAGAAGTCGATGCACAAATTTGCGCTATCGAAGTTCTTTTGCTTTTTTCTTGAGTTCTTTTACTGATTTGTCGTAGAAATATCATACGAATCGACGGTGAAATGCGGAGCTTTGTGTTATGTTTCAAGTTGTTCTGATAGGGATGAGTCATAAAATACGTACTAATGCGAATCCAATATTCCATAATTGAATATTAGAATGCGAAATGTGACACCTCACATCATTTCGAGAGCGGTCACACGCGAGAGACAACAACGCTATGAAGAGACTCGTGCTTTGCGGTCGAGTTGTTTGCCCCTCTCTCCACAGTTCAAATTCAAAATTCTGGAGTTTTTCCAAAAGTGTGTGGACGTTTCGCTGTACACCTAAATCGATGTGCGCTTCTTCGATTCGCTTTCGACCGATCGGAGGATGAGAGAGTATGCAAAAATATACCTTCGGCCTAAACCGTTCCGTTAAAATGCTTATCATAGAAACAATCAGAAACGACCAAAAAAACTCAACAGACTTTATATTTCTTATGTTTTCGATTCACCGCAATCTTTATTACCATAAACATCGGAGAGAATTACGCAAAACTGTCGAACACAAAAATATCACCCTTTTATAGTTAGTAGAGCAATCAGCTGCCTTGTGAATGCGAATACCCATAATACTTCGTAATTATTACAAATACATTATCTGTTCGATGTTTTCGATTCTCTGCATTCATGTTCATATATTTAATTTAAAATAAATGAGTAAATTGCCGACAAACGAAAGTTATCACCCTTTTAAAAGAGTTGGAAACGGTTTCGAAAAGTGGGCGGGACCAAGAGCGGGCGACGCGTGCATTCTAGGAGTGCGGGCAACGAGCCGTGAGGGTGTCTTGAGGTTAAACTACGTTATAGTATAATGCGCACTACGTTTTCAACGTATGGTCCAGGGGGCGTACGGTTTCCGGGCACAGTTTGGTTCAGGAATTCAGTTGCGGGGCACAGTTTGAACCTGAGGGAGTTCACTGGTTAGGCACAATTTGGCCCAAGGGGTTCAGTTTCCGGGCAAAGTTTGGTCCAGATATTGTTTTTTCGTCGCGAGAAGATGAGGTTCATGCTGTAGTTGACGGTGCCATCGACGTGTTTGATGTATCTGAATGCCATTATTTGTTTAGTATACTATTGCACCATGGAATCGCTAGATAATATGTTATCATTTAGATCTGGAAGCAATGTTATTGTGAAACCGAGGCAAGTATACCAGCTGCACAGATTTCTTTTCCTACGCTGGTTGAAACGGTAGCACCATGCCAAGATCGTCTCTTCTTCTCTGACCCTCTCGTTTGGCGCGCTCTCTCGCTTTCTCTCTCTTTCTCTAACTCGTTCTCGCCAACTCTGTTTCGAATGCTGTGGCACCTACGTGTGTGTCGTATCCGTTCATGAACAGCTGAGTTCCGACTCTGATCCTGTTGCCGTCGAAAATGAATGGCGTATAACGGTCGATTTTTGCAAATAATCATTTGATTTCTGCTGATGTTCTTTGCATCTCGAATTTCAAAAATTGAAGTTTATAGGCCACGGTTCATGGTAACCATTATTTACTCTAGCGTTCTTCACCGTCACATACAAAGAAGCGATAGTATCTAGTACTCACGGGATGATAGGCATATTCTTAAAGGGACCTGGTACTGCAAATGAAGTGAATTTCAGATTAAAGAGAATTTTCTTCCGATTAGAATACAAAAAACCGCATCTTTTTACGATTTTTTTGAAATTAGTTGTGAATTTTCAAAGATCCCTTTTCGGGCCAGAATAACCCGGCGCTACTGTGTTTAGCGGCTAAACACAGTAGTGCTGGGTCAAATTCACTTCATTTGCAGTACCAGGTCCCTTTAACATTGCATTGCTATCATGTGCGTACCATAAGTATCATTTTACCGATATTTGATACCCCCTTTCGGCCCGCGTTGGATTCTGACACGCGATTTAGATTAGACATAAGCAGTGTTCGTTTTTTTTCGCATTTTACTTCCCCAGTTGTTTCCTACTGGTCGAATAATCAGTTTGTGTGCTGAATCAAAGCCTCATTAATAGTGAGTTAGATCAGCTTCGGTGGAAAGCGTTTTGGGTTATTAAGTTAGTCATTAGTCATATTTGGTAAAAGAAATTATTGCAAGATTAGTATATTTCAAAAACAAAATGTGTTTGAAAATATTTGAAGTACAATTAGCGTGAAATAAAACGTTCCCGCAGTTCCCAATAAATATTACAGACGCCCGGAACGGTCTGAAAACAAGCGAGAGAGCGTGTGAATGTGGGAAAGCCAGACGACGAGAGACGCTGTTGGCATCTCCCAAGGAAAACAAACACCCACTGGCAGTGCTTACACATCGGAAGGTACCGAACTGGAATATCCAGACCGTATAAAAGCCCATCTCCGGGCCAAATAATCAGTCAGTACCCTCAGTTATTTCTCATCATGCTACTTCTCTCCATTATCTCTCTTCTCCTCTTCATTCCCTGCACTTTTGCTTCTCCCCTTCTTCCCTGGAACACTCATTCTGATACAGATTTTCTCTTTGAGATGGAGATCCCTTCCATCAAATGTGAAGATGGAAAGGTACCAATCTACATGAATCCGGGTATTATTTGTCTCGAAGTGCCATCGAAGAGTGCCGACTGGACAGTAATTCTCTTCATTCTTCTAATCACCCTTGTCGCGCTCGTTTTTATCATCGCCGCATGGAGATTCTACAAGAAGACTCAAGATAATGAGAAGAAGAACAGTGATGAGGAGAAAACGAAATCGTTATTTCATCCTTCCTATCTTGTTCATATTCCTCATGCTACCATAATTTAAATTTATTTGTTTGCTTCACAAAATTAGAATCAACCCATCACGTTCTTTTCCAAAATAGCCATTCTACAAACATGACATTTTTCAGCCAAACAAGTCTTTGATAATGCCCATTCTTAGATCTCTCCATTGTTTATCTATTTTATTTGCGGCATTCGATAAAAAGAAATTCTACGGAACCTGTTTTTCTTCAATAAAAGGTAAAAGGTAAAAGAGTAATATAGAATATACGACACTCAGCTAAATCCTACGAGACGTTCGCACGGAAAAGGACGCGTAAAGTACTCGGAAGTAGAGTGTTTAATTCGGGGCCGGGTCCGCCGGAATGACCGGTTCTTAAGTCCAATTAGCGAGAAATGAGGGGACCCGATATCTGACTCTTCAAAATGCTCTGGACCCGATATCTGCGCTGAAATGTTGAACACAATCCCATGTGAAAACTATAGATATATTGATTTTCCATTCATGAAAAAAAGATCAAATTTACATATTTCTGTTATGATCACCATTGTTAAGTTACAAATTCTCAGTGAACTGGGTTTTAGCGCAGATAAAAACCGGATAGAAAAAGTTGGAGTTCGTCTATCGGTCGGAAATGTAATCAGTGAATGTTTATTGTGATCGTCTTTCTACCCAACATCTTATGTTGATTGGAATTCAATTCATTTTCAAGTTGTAGCGATTTCCGTCGATAGTGATTACGGTAGAAACAGAATAATAACTTACAAAAGTAAAGTTTTCTTATAAGAGTATGTCTAGCGACAGCTCACCATGGTGAGAACCAGTAGAAATGGCAAAAAGCACCACGAAAGTGTATGGAAATCGAGCAAGACACGTGAGAAAGAGTAGGAGATCGGGTCCGCTCTCCCTCTCACTCTCGGATATCGGGTCCGACAGACCGCTCATTCTGAGAATGCGGTTCCAAAAGATATCGGGTAGCGTCACTTTTAACACTCTACTCGGAAGGTTCTTTTTTCGGATTCGTTTCATTTCAGCGACCGTGTATTACGAGTTGCACGGATTGTGGTCTGCCGCGCTGATGAATTCACCGCTCTATCCTTTTCTACCGAACAACTTCATTGGAGTCCATTTGAACACCTCCTCAACCCATCGTTTTGGGCATTGACTATTGTTTTTAACGCACATAAAGTTTCTACCTTTTCTGCTTCTCTGAATACGTCTTTTGATTTGGTATACCACCAAAAATGTTTTCCGTGTTTACAAAGTATCGTTTCTCCATACACGAGCGGCACCGCTTTAGGAGTGAGACTTATGAGTCAGTCTTCAGATTGTTTCCATCTGCTGATTGAAAATGGGCGTAATAGCATCGAAAGGAAGTTAACCAAGAAAGACATACCTTTATTTGCAAAAATTCGAACTCATGCATACTAAAATACAACCAATCGACACATAAGGTTCTTAGAATATTATTTTAAAAAGTTCACCATCTTCTGAACTCAATTTTTCTTATACTTTGCAAGCGATTACCATAAACATGTTTAATGCTCAGAGAAGATTTTCTGTCCTGATATTTGAAAATCTTGCGGATATTACTGTAAAAAATGTAATATCATATTCATCCAAATCGTTCGCGTGTTTCTGCGTAGTGTGAACATCTACACAGATACGTTCGACATGGGGCAAACTTCTAAAAATCTGAAGAAATACTCAATTATGTGAATTAAATAATATCAAAAATACCTCAAATGCTTCCATGATTCCTTTTCCCGAGCATTGGGTGAATTCTAGAGACGTGATGTTACAATTTTTGACGAGATGCAAGAGTGTTGCATCGCCAACTGCTATGTCTTCAGGTGAAGGACCACTCTTACTGCTTATCTAAAAAGAAACAGGCTTTAAAATTTTTTTCATAGTTCTTAAGATATCGTAGATCGAGTCCAATATTCAAGCGCGTGCTCCACTATGGAACACGATATGCACGAGTTCGTCACCATTGCTTATTAATCATAAAAAAATGAATCAAATTCAGTATTCCAGTCCACGAAGAACCAATAACTAAACACAAAGAAAAGAAGAGGTTACTTTGCGAAACTGTCACTGTAAATAGCAAACCACTGTAAAATGAGATACCACATTCACCCACATAAATCATGAATAATGAAATTTTCTTTCATTACGAAAGTGGAACAATTTGTTACTCGGTGGAACACGTCATGGAAATGGGCTCGGTTTAATTAGATTTTTATCACATATCAGTGTAATTCTGCCGAAATGTGCCGAAAATTTGGCAACTAAAAATATGAGGAGAGCATGAAACTTCCAGGTAGTGATTTTTATTTACCTCAAAACAGTCAGGAAAATATCACGCCTCTCACGAGAGAATCAAGCGGGCGGATGCAATGGGCCAAAAAAGTGAAAATGAGATTTCCATGGATTAAATCATGCCTGGGGATGGCGGACATCCTCCCAAAGTTTAGGACATCCAGGATCACGGGGATCCGTAGGTACGCTGGGTCGGTACCCTGGGTATCCAACTTTGAGCTCGATTTTCTCGGTTGTGAGTTGGTTTTGTGAAAATGTGTGTCTGAACGACCCGGGCTAATTTTTGGAGCTCTATCGATCCATGTACTTCATTTATCGAGAAATTGAATCTCTAATGCGCTACACTCAGGCCAATATTTTTCAAAAATGTAGGAAAAGCGGGAGCTCTAATCTCTTGAGCATGTAGATCTCATCAAGATCTTTCGAATGAGTAGCTTATGGTGAAAATAGCCGGGGATATGTGAGAGTTGTGTACTTTTGAATGCCCGAGATGATTTGAAGTAAATTTTGTTAAGCGATAACCGGTCTTATGCAGGAAAGAGGGAAGAAATGGAAGAATTACAAGCTCATTTCATTTCTCGTTTCAGAGACCGCGCGGTCAATGGTGAAGAAAATTTACTTCAAATCATCTCGGGCTTTCAAAAGTACACAACTCTCCCATATCCCCGGCTATTTTCACCATAAGCTACTCATTCGAAAGATCCTGATGAGATCTACATGCCCAAGATATTAGAGCTCCCGCTTTTCCTACATTTTTGAGAAATATTGGCCTAAGTGTAGCGCATTAGAGATTCAATTTCTCGATTAATGAAGTACATGGATCGATAGAGCTCCAAAAATTAGCCGGGGTCGTTCAGACAAAAAAAATCACAAAAACAACCCACAACCGAGAAAATCGAGCTCAAAGATGGATACCCCGAGATCCAACTCGGTGTAAGGACCTCCAACATGATATTGGTGGATTAAGCTTTTGGGAGGTTGTTAGGCATCCCTAAGGAGGAATAATCCCATAGATAACTCAATTTCACTTTTTTGGCCAAATCCGCAAAAGATGTGTTTCAGCCCGATTCTCTCGTGAGAGGCGTGATATGCATCTTTTTATCATTCTATTCTGAATAAAAAAAAACTATCCCTTTTAGGCGAAAACCTCTGTGCTGTGAATACCAGAACCCTTTAATGAACTCACTCGAACGTCTAACGACAATTGGAGTTTAAGGACTTTCGGTAATTGAATAATTGAAGCTGAAAGAAGTCTTGGATTGTCCAATATTGTATCGGATGAAATACATAAATCGGCAGTTGCCAAATCAAGATTCTTGAGTAGAGACGGCACTATACATCTAAATTTCTATCAATTTTCTTTCAATTGCTTTGCCATTTCTTTACTAATCAATATGCGCTAGAATAAAAACGGCTCACTGACAGTTTATCAATGAAATAAAAGAAAACGAGGCTTCATTAACTTCGAATCACTTACTCGCTGAAGGACTGAGCGTGGCAAACTACAGTTGTAAACTCTTCAAACTTGATACTATTAATGCACGACGAAATTATTCTCGAACTTTGCTCGTCGCACTGAAAATATACACAGTAAAATAATAACAACCCGAAGTAGAAACAACGAAATACCAACCGATTGTGACTCACCCGCAATATATAGAGATAATTTGTGCTTGCATGCCTAAAGATCTTTGCCAATCGATCGCTCTCTTCGATTTTAAAATGAAGACCGCGGTGGAAAGGATTGAACCGAGAGCGCACGACGGGATTTCCGAAGTTCTGAATGCAGTCATTATCTGGCATTCTGCGATTCATTCTGATAAAATATTTGTCGAATATATTAACAGTCTATGTTTCATAAAGATGGAATGTCAATCGTGTCTAAATCTTGAAGGAAATGTTGAACTAGAAAACGCGAACATACCGAATCGAAGTTTATGGAGTGAAATGATTTCTTTCCAATCATCAAATCAACTTCTCTAAGAGTTCTACAGGTGCGCGATACATTGTTTTTTCTCAAAGGTTGTTAGATACGGATAGATAAGAGAGAATATTTCGAGTGGAATTGGGAATATCGTCATCAGATCTACAGATCGAAGAATTCTACTGCATTGAGATGCTTTCTTCCGCGCCGAAATTGATAGATATGAGTAAATATGCAAGATCATTTCAACGGGAATAGTACAAAGATTGATCTGAATTGTTTTTCTTAATTTGATTCATAATGAAGATAATAAAGATATTCGATAATTAGAGATGACATAGATTACTATTTATAAAAGATACACACATATTAACGAAAAAATTGAACCACTGATACAATTTATTGATTTACCATTTTATGCTCTACAACCTTCCGATCCTTGGTTGGCTTAGATAAAAATCGACCCATTTATGTCTTGAAAAATGTTAAACACGCACGCGGAATCAAGAAGGTACAATAACTATGGGTACTTAAGGAAGAATACAAATATAACAGAATAGATGCTTAGATGTGAGTGCAATAAATGGTAGAGTGAGTGTATGGCCTCATCTTTTTTTCAACAATAATGTTCTTCCGTGGCATGGATCAACACGATGATTGTAATAGATGTAAGATCTGAGGGGAAATTATGAGAGAGTATGGGAAGAATGGAAAGATCTTTCTAGTCAAACAGCTCACTATCAGTTAGCATTTGGATGGTCAAACTTTTTTCAGCTGAGCTCTCACTGTCGGGTTATGGTAATCAGTTTCCTGATAAGTGCCCCGCAAACAGAATGTTTAGCCGATAAGTTTGAACGAAGCTATACGCGTTTGGCTCTGTGCCGAACTGACCCTGATGCGCAGGGATTCAAAAATGATAGGGAGGGAACGAGGAGAAAGAGACCGCGACATTGAAACATAGGAGATGAGGAATGAGTAAGCAGGAGATTCGTGATAATCCTTCTTTAAAGACCGGAGTCTAAAACTGATCAAATATTGTATATACAACAGTAAGAATTTTTGTACCATCAAAGTGGCATGCCCGAAACTTTGCAACACCTTGCTGCAGCTAAGAAGCGACCTAAAAACCTCTTACCGCCTGTTTTCAATAGATGGGATAGTAATCAATATGTAGAAAAATTCGACACCATATTTCTCGAAGTGCCAGACTTGTTTCGAATCTCTCGTAAGAGACGTGATATGGCGGATGGAAACAAAGTAGGCTGGCAATTGATTTATACTCAAAATATCGTTGCGATATGAAGCAGACAATTTGAAAAAAAAACAATCTGATTATGGGACTGAAAAACCTTTAAATATTTTCAGAATAGCTCACCATCTTCTAAACTCAATGCGTCTACCATTATCAAAACCACGTCTATCAATGATCATGATAGTTTTCTTATCATCATATTTGAACACTTTCCGTATATCATTGTCGAAATGCAATATTATATTTGGATGTGCGCGCACAAGTTCTTCCAAATCATCAGCGAACTTCTTTCGTGTAGTCACTTCCACATACCGAGATGCAAAATCAGGCAAGCATCGGTAAATCTGTAAATGTCATTTTTTTTGTTCAAAACATCTAAAAAAAGTGCCGGCAAAATCAAAAGTTTTTTACAATGGTGATTACGCTAGATGGGTGCTTCCATTTAGAAGGGATGCCAAGTTTGGAACTACGCCGCCCTGCTTTTTGAAGAGGTTTTAGGGTACGGCTTAGTTCGGAACAAAACGACAAATATATATTCACCTCAAATGCGTCGATTATGCCTCTTCCCGAGCATTCTGTGAATTCGAAAGAAGTGTAGTTTGAATTTTTGACGAGATGCATGAGTGTCGAATCATCTACTGCAATTTCATCCGCAGACGGATACAACGAAGAATTTATCTAAAAATACGAAATTGTAGAAACATTATTATTATTTTTTGAATGCTGAAAATAATCGTATTGACTACATTAGACTTAAAAATAGCATGATAATCATATTATTATCGTGTTTATAAATCCTAACAGCTGTTGTGAAAGCTTACTCGAATATTCTCTAGCGAAAGTCGGACTTTATGTACTTTCGGAAGTTGATGAATTGCCGCGGAAAGAGCGCTTGGATTGTCTAAAGTCATGTCTGCAGCAATACTAAAGCAGACCTTTTCCAATCCGCGAGCCTTGATCAGAGTCGGTAATATATATCTTAATTGAACGCTATTATGAAATATTTCAACAGCACTTCATATATCTTATGCGTTGTTAGTTTTCCGGAAAAGATCTTGGAAAAGCTAAAAGGAGTGTTAGTTTTTACTTTTCCATTTCTCACGGCGGGCTCGGAAAAGCTAAATATTTGAATTCCCACAATTATTGATTTTCGGTCATAACTCTGCTCCCAGTGCAGCTAGGCATATCAAACTTGGTCCATGAAGTCTAAATGCGAAAATTAACCCTAAAACCAATTTTCTAATTGCTAGCTTCAACAGGAGGCGAGATACAGAAAATGCGGGAATTCAAATCTAACTGCTTTTCCGGAAAAGCTCGCGGAAAAACTAACACTCTCGATTGCTTTTCCAAGAGCTTTTCCGGAAAACTAGCACCACATAACTCTAGTGCTTTACATGGACTGTGGCTCTCATTATTAAGTACGCAGCTGGCAAAGCTAAAAGAGCGAGCCTTATGTACATATACTGAATTTAAAAAAAAGTCTTTTTTTGAAATCGGAGGCGCAAATTTCCGGGAGGAAATTTTATATTTAAATAACTTATTGTAGAAAATGCAAAGATTTAAGCTGGTTTTGGCATTTTCATTTTTTTCTTCTATACCTATAAATCCTGAATAGAGTTATATCGATTCCAAATCAGAAGTTAACATCAGGTAATGGATTCCACATTATTTCATTTTTTTAAAGAATTAACAATATCTTTTTTTGCAAACTCTTCATCACTCACTCGCTGAAGGATTGAGCATGGCAGACTACAGATATGAACTCTTGAAACTTCATACTACTAATGCAGGACGAAACTATCTTTGATGTTGTCTCGTCGCACTGGAAATGCATTTAAAAAAAATTTAAAATCGAATTAAAAAACTAATGCTAAATGAATGACCGACCCGTAGGATATAGAGATTTTGTGTGCTTGAATGCCGAAAAATCCTGGGCAATCTGTCGCTCGCTTCGATTGGAAAAACAATCGAGGATTCAAATCTGCTTCGGCTTTGTTGATCTGCCGAAGTGTGGTAATGGGCATACGCGGTAGGCTTGCACTCTCCCAAGTGCTAAACTGATCGTTTTTTCCTTTTGCTTTTCGAAATCATTACAGTGAAAGGGTATTTCAATGGGGTTTCTTCAAGAGCATTATTAACAAAGCGAACTTACTGAACTGAAGTGAATATGGTCGAATATTCTCCCGCCAATCATTATATCATGTTCTCTGAGGGTTTTGCAGCTGCGCGATAATCTATTTCTCTCATAAACTGTTAGATATGTGTAGGTAAGAGAGAATATTTCGAGTGGAATCGGGAAAAACATGAGATCTACTGCTCGAAGAATTCTGCAGCTTTGAGATGCTTTCTTCCGCTCCGAAATTGATAGATATGAGTAAATATGCGAGATCATTTCGATAGGAAGAGAATAAATATTGATCTGAATGAAGAATTTATTCTTTTAACTCATAATGTTATTAACATCTGATTTAATTAATTTTTAAACTTTGATGGGTTTGATAAACATTGAGCGCAAGCTCTCTTAAATGTATTACGCGAACAGCGTCATATGGTAATCTAGAAACGTCATTTTTGTTATACAACTGGTGAGAGACCGTGCGAATGTATGGTAGTCTAGAATACAATGGAATTGGGCTACCTAGATTACGATATCTAATAGAATTAACGCTCTTTGTGCTGACGAAAAAACTAAAAGATAATTAACAAATTGCAATATACAAAAAGTCACCTTACCATTTCTCCACTACGTTGTTTCTTGGTTGTCGAAGATAAATATTGCTCCATTAAAATCGATAGTGGAAGAATAATGAATGAATCGAGAAGGAAAAATCAATATGGGTACTTGAGGGAGATTATCTATTGTGTATAACAGACGCTCAATTGTGAGGGAAAGCAACGCTAGAGTGAGCGTTGTTACTGTATGACCTTTTCAAATTGACAATATCACCTCGTGGCATGGATCAGAGCGACAATAGTAATTTAAAAGAATAAGAGGTGATGGGAAATACCGAGAGAACATTCATTTGAAATATTTGAAACTACATATACACGAAAGCTCAATGAGAAAGTATCATGCGGTTTACAGAAAATGTCCAACGTGGACACACGTTCATGAGAAACATAATTCTTCAAAAAAATGCCAATACTTTCTACTCTATTTGTTTACCGTGGTACTGCCCGCTACAAAATGGTCAGTTAAATATACCTGGGCCCACACATCGAATTAATGCTGTGTAATTACTGCTAGATAGAAATCAATTACTTATCATGCCAATTATTTGATTGACTTGTAGAATTATGCAATATTATGAAGCAACATGATATTTACGATGTCACGGCTAGGTGACAAAGACAATGTGCGAGTGAGAAAAGTGCAGTAAGAGTTATCCAATAGAGAAAATATTTATTCGCAAAAGATCGAACCCATAGATATCATACAATCTCAAATCAAGTTCCTGAAATATAGGTCGAACACATAAATAGTAAACATACAAGTTTTTATACAATCGATTCTTGAAATTTTTAGATTCTTGGAATTTGCAAAAAAAGGTTCACCAGCTCCTGAACTCAATGTTTCTAATATTTCGCAAACTATTAATATAGAAATGATTAATGCTCAGACAACTTTTCAGGTCTTTATATTCGAAAATTTTGCGCATGTTACTGTCGAAATGTAATGTCATATTTGGATGTGCAATCGCTAGTTCATCTAAATCGTTTGCGAATTTATCTGTAGTGTGAACATCAACAGATCTTTGTCCGGCATCAATCATACTTCGAAAAATCTGAAAAAATATTTCTTTTTGGAGAAATAAAAAAAACATAAAATACCTCAAACGCCTCCATGATTCCTTTTCCCGAACATTCGGTGAATTTTAGTTCCGTATATTTACAATTTTTGACGAGATGCATAAGCGTTGCATCGTCCACTGCTATATCTTCAGCTGACGGATCACTCTGATTATTTATCTGGAAAATAAATTTACTTAAATGGCTTTACGAATTTTTGTAAATAAAGGTAGACATAGTGCATACACTTACTCGAATATATTCTAGCGACAGTTTGACTTTATGAACTTTCGGAAATTGAAGAAACGCCGCAGAAAGAGCTCTTGGATTGTCCAAAGTTCTGTCCGCAGTGATACAAAATTTGGCCTGTTCCAGGTCACTACACGTGAGTAGAGATGGAATGATAAAGCTAAATTGCAAATTATTATAAAAACCCTGCTTACTCCTCTTTACTTGTAAAAATAATTTTATAAAAACAAATCGTTTCTCTACTTTTCGATGAAGGCTGCAAACTCCCTTTAAGGTTCTGATTTGTATTTACTTATAAGATTTCCCCAACAGTATATCTTTGAAAAAGAAGAAGACGAGGCTTCGTATAATTCAAACAACTCACTCGCTGAAGGACTGAGCATGACAAACCACAGAAATGAACTCTCGAAACTTGATACTCCTAATGCACGATGAAAGCACCTTTGAAGATTGTTCGTCGCACTGTAAATATTTTTAACATACAACTTAATGTAAAATGATCAGAAATGTTTTAACTGAGTAACCGACCCGTAATATATACAAATTGTTGGTGCTAGCACGTCCAAAGTACTTGGCAAATCTGTCACTCTCTTCGACTGCAAATTCAATTCCGCGTTGAAATCCACGACGGATTTCTTCTTCTGTAGAAGGGCGAAAACAAGCGAATACGGTAGGATTACGATAGGTACAGTCCTGAAATTATTCCTTATTTAGTTGTCCCATTGCGTTTTTTTGGCATGTGAAATCTCTCTATATTGTACTATATAAAATGTTTTATAAGAGATTCTTTGTACTATATAAAATGTTTTATAACAGAAAAATAAAAAAAATGAAAAGCGAGCATACCGCACTGAAACGAATGTAATTGAACGTTTTCCGGCCAATCACCAAATCGACCTCTCGAAGTGTTCTGCATGTGCGCGATACATTGTTTTTCTCACAGATTGTTAGATATGGATATGTAAGAGGGAATATTTCGAGTGGAATTGGGAACAGCATCATATTGACTGCTCTGAGAATTCTGCAGCTTTGGGATACTTTCTTCCGCTCCGAAATCGTGAGATATGAGTAAATTTGAGAGATCATTTCGATAGGAAGAGTACAAAGATTGATCTGAAAGGCCGTTTGTTCCTTTCACTCACAATGCGACAGCGGTATCTGATGACTAGTAATGAAATAGATCAATGAGAATAAAAATAGTCATTCATTGATTAACTAAAATTTGCCAAACGCTTTTAAATTATTGCAAGTTATGCCAAAATGATTTACCATTTTGTGCTCTCCCTCCTGTCGGTCCGGGGATGTCATAGAGACAAATTGATCCATTCAAAACCTATAAAAATGTTGAATAAGTACTCGGGTTCAATAGGGGATAATCACAAAGCAGGGGGAGTATTTAGATATTGTGAAGAAGAGACGCTATATCTTGAGTCCAAACAATGATTGAGTGAGAGTGGTTAGTATGTGACCTCAGTTGTTTTATTAATAGCCTTCCTCGTGGCATGGGTCGAATGATAATATATGCATATGAGAGGTGAGGAGAACAGATGACTTGTAAATATGGGGAGGACGAGAACTTTCTCGAGAGTGCGATAAATCGCGAGTATCACGTGCCTCTCGGTCTCGTCTTGGTCGAATACTGTAAAGCATTCGACTCCGTGGAAGTGCAGGCAGTATTCAACACCCTCTCTCGCTCAGGAATTTATTCCTCGTACTTGGAAGATTACTGTTGAAAAGCTAATGCCATACACTAAGCAGTCCTCACAACCTATCACACTTTACTGAAACATATCGGATTTGCCTTTTTTTCGTCACTATTTTTTTCATGCACGGACATTGGCGGGCACGAGAGCGGAGTACGGCAGAGAAACTAGTTAACACGAGAGAACGTGTGAACGTGAGAGAGCACTAGCATCCACGGTACTGTAATCGAGCAACAGTAAACCTTTCGAGCAATGTCTTACCTCATACCGACCCATACAAGCAATCACGACTCGATCGATCAACTTTGTGACATGGTGGTCCCGCAGCGAAAACTACCGTAGCCATGGGTACGGTCCTACAATAGTTCATTTTGACGTTAACGACTTGTCTGTTTGTAATTACGGTAGGAGTGTGTATGGTTCACGACTTTGAGAGGAAACGCATAGAGAGCACAATGTTCGGATTGTCAGGGAAGCGGACACGTAGTGTGGTTCCCTAATTGGGAAAAGGCGGCGAACAGCGGCTCTTGGGCGCCTTTTCCCAATTAGGGAAAGACACTCGTTGCTCGTTTGCCTTTCATTCCTTGAGGCATCAGAACATTGTGAGCGAGGATGAGATCAACAATTGCCACGACATAGAAGGGGTTTCCAATACTCTATCCTTATTTTATGGTCACCACGACCGCTCTGGCCATCAATTAGAGGTGAAACATAGACTCACTCTCCATTCAGCGCACGTTTGCCCACGGGAATTAAATAAATAGACGAATGTAATCGAATTACTTCAGAATTACTTCTAAAAGTAGAAGAAATACAAAAACTTTTATATTTTTTCGTGTAATAATAATTTAACACGTAACACTCTTCGAAAAAAATTGAATTGAATTGTGTTTCAACGGCTCTTTTAGAGTCGGCGCTATGAAGATTTACTTAGTTTGTTGATCTTGACCAAGTAAAACAAATAAGAAATCGACGATGAAAAGATTTCTGAAATTTAAGAGCAATTTGTAACAATCAATTTATATAGTTTTCAGAAATAGAATGTATTCTGAAGTATGTGGTTCATACCTACTTAAATTCCGACCACTTTGTCTTTCACCTCTTCTTTCTTCTTGAAGGCCCTGTGGCCAATTCCGTAACAGCGATTCATGGGTACGGGAATGAATTGAATTACAAATAGAAAAAAGGCTACCATGAAACGACTACCGACAGAGTATTTGATTTAACTCGCTATAAATTGTTCTTTTAGGAATACCCTCCCGTAATAGTGAAATATCTCTTCCATGTTTGTGTGCCGTCAAATTTGTATGTCGCAATTGCACAATTCTCTTTTAATTTTTGTCATTCTTTCGGAATTTGGTTTTATCGATGGATTATCAAACTCAATCAATGAATTCGACTTTGACCCTATCGGGTGGGGCGATAGTGGCACAGGCAAATTCACTGCCGACGAGAACCACTCCCTGGTTGTGGCAGGGATGTTTGAGAAGTAGCGCGTCCTTGGCACGGATGATGAAGATGACGTCGATAGCAGTGAGAGAATCAAACGCGACGAGCAGAATAGCCTCATCGTCGAAGAGACTCCAGGAGGGGGAGTGGACGACGCCGAGCTTCTCGCTCATCCGCAGTCCGAGTGTACCGTGCTTGTCTGAATTCGGATGTATTGTAGTATGAAAGGGAGTACTGTATTACACATTCACAAACACTCCTCCAAAATAATAAAACGTCCCGTTCCTAAACAACAGATACGGCTGCGAAAGAGAGTGCCAAAACAATAGACACCGGCGTATGGAAAGAGACCAGCAGTAGTCATGTCATGAACGTATCATTTTGAAAATACAATATCACATACTGGGTACGGTATCGCGGAAGGTGGGAATCGCATGGTCTCCGGCCTCGTCGTAGTCGACCAATCCGATCTCAAGACCCTCGACGTAGAGCGAGATCAGAATCTCGCCACCATCGAACGACCACTTCATCTGCAAAATTATTTATAGTTTTGAAAAAAATATTTAAAAAGAATATGCGAAAAAAAAGGTTCAAGAAGCGCTTTGAAGTCCAAAAATCACGTTTTCTTAGGAAAAAGATATTTGGAAACCCGCCTGTTGACACTCTATTGATCGCCGCTTCCGATCGCTGATGGCCTGGAAAACACTATTGACGTTGGCATGTGAAAACAATGCTGGCATGTTCCCTACTGAAGATTGTTATTAAATTATGAAATTTAAAAAAATTTCCTGCTGCCTATTAAAGTTATATTTTCTCTAAACGTATGAATAAACGAGCCTGTGCGATGGCTTCAGAGTGGGGAGAGTTGGCTTCGCGTTCCAGCAGCTTCTCTAGGCAGGGAGCGTGCGGGAACCGATTGAGATAGCATTTCTGTCATTACATATTTACATTAAAACAACTGTATTAGCTGGTTTTTCGGAAACAGGTCGTCTTTAAGGTAAATTCCATTTTAAAGTGGACACATCTTGTTATCTTTTTTCCTTGCCGCACTCACCATTATATTCTCCTTCCGCGTGCACTCCGTGAGACCCGCGAAGAAATCGAGGCGACGCTCGGGCGTCTCGAAAACATCATTCACCCACTCGGCGGCGATCTAATATGTTTATTAGATCATTTATTAATTAAGTAATTAGTTTGAAGCATAAATGATAATAACATTTGAAAGTTTCATTTAGTTGTTTGCAGAGCGCACTCACATATAATATGAGCTAAGTTTATAATATTTTTAAATAAAAAAATTAAAACCTCGCCCAGATCCTCGAAAAGTCGGCTCAGGCCAAATCTGTCAGCAGTTGCGAGCAGATCAAATCCCTCGTCATTCCAGACTGGAAAAATACAAATGAGCAGTCTCCAGAGTACCAGAGTTTCTTTTTTTTTCTACTCATTCATCGCCATATTGTGGGGGTTGCAGCCGTATTTGGACGGCCCGATTGGTCCCAGTGGATGGGAGAATTTGAGAGCGTCGGCGAGAAGAGAAGCCGTCTCTGCCTAAGCATCAGAATCGAAATATATTTATTTTACTAAAAACAGGGGCATTAATAGCATTTTCAAATAGATATTACGAAGTGAGTTTGTATGATTCCGTTGGCAGAACCGGCGACTTTATATAGGCCAGTTCCGAGAACGCGGTTATACACGATTTTTTGAAAACCAAAAAAAATGATAATAGTTTATTTTGGGCCTGTATTCCTGCAACCTGTCCTTAAAACTTTTTGCGCAAACCGACACTAATTTTTAAAAATATATCAAAATGTATGTTGCTATTACAAATTCACAAAATGATGAAAACGTTCCACGGCTAAACACACGTTCCTCTTGCGAGAAAGCATGACGAAGAAATAGCCACGCCGAGGTATAGAGAGAGAGTAACACATTTAGTCAATTTCATGAATGTTTCAAAAATAGTAATAAAGAATACAAACCAGTGGGAGTGTAATCCACGGTTTGCTGGATTCCACGAATCGGCCAAAGAAGATCGCCTCGAAGTACTGAGACGCCATGGCCGCCAACTGAACTTATTTAATTATGATATATTTAAAATATATAAAAGAACTAGGGTTCGCTAATGAAAAAAAAACTCAATTATAAAATGTGGAACAATAGGCATCTCTATCTTCCACTGTTAACAATTAAGTTTTCGTATTTCATTAGTGAACCCTAATAAGAACTATTTACCTCGGGTGCAACGAGTAATTTGGTGCCATCATTGCAGATGATTCCTCGACTGCCACAATCAATCGCGAACTGGGCAGCCTCCCGTTCCATCCTCCATCCTCTCTCAGAGGAGCATCTTCCACCGTCGTTCTTGCGGTCACCCGAGATTCGCAGTCGGAAGAGAACAGTCGGAGGTGCGGCCTCATTCGAACCGACCGAATCCTCGAGTGTCGTGCCCTGCATACATAGTAGAGCTTGAAATTCGGGTAAATAATTGGATTAACGCTCTTTATTTCGCACGATTTCGATCGATGAGGGAGTGCACGAAACGGAGAGATGTAATCCAACTATTTATCCGAATTTCAAACTTGAAAAAAATGCCATGCTCTTCGGTCTAATTAAATAAACGGCCAATAAGAGGTCCAGAAATGCCCCGCAAACAAACACAATCTCACAGTTGAGAGTACATTTATCAATGTAACATTATTGCCAGACAACTCGTCTAGTACCTGTTAGAGTTATAAAAGTGAAACTACCCGACACCCACGCGACTCGCACGTTTGGAATCCTGCTTATTTTCAAGAAGTTGATGTCAAATCCGAGTCATTTTCTAGAGGAGTGTGTCGGATTCAACCACTTTGCGCAAATTGGCCGTAGGAATCGGTCTTTCGAAAAGGAATCGAACCATAGCAAAAACTTTTAGTACCTGTCCAATGACGACATTCTCAGCCAATTGTCCAATGGCCACCAAAGGTAAAGGTGTTCCATGTCAAGCGATTTTACAGCAGCGAGCTACCACGCTAGATGGGGCAAGCCGGTAAGCCAGCTGCAACGTGGGATTACGTAACCCAAGCTTTCCCAAGGCATCTAGGGCACGTTACCTTTCGCAATCAATGTTGCTACCAATTTACCGCCCTGGGGTGGATGGAAGGCTTGGTTGGCCACTGCCCTGGCCCTGGCCCTGGTTGGCCCTGGTTGGCCTGGTTGGCCCTGGTTGGCCTGTTGGTTGGTTGGTTGGTTGGCCTTTGGTTGGTTGGTTGGTTGGTTGGTTGGTTGGTTGGCCCAATGGCCACCAATGCGGGACCAAATCGGAATCGGACCGGAATTTCTTTTCTTGCCCGTTCGATCCAGTCCATCCACTGAATTGCATCAATTACCATCAATTAAGAGTAATTGTACTTACCTCCACACAGGTTCCTTCGTATTCCAAACAGAATTTTGCCATGTCCGGATTCGTGTCGTTAATTCCAAACGAGTGCTCGCCCTTGTAGTTGAATACTGCTTCAACCTCGTCCACGCTGATCACAGTTACCGGACGAAGCAGAGTCCTGTTATATATTCATTTATATAACCTAATTATATTTTAAAAATACATAAAGATAAAAAAGAATTTTAAGATTATCTAGTTATTATTTTAAGATCATTTACATATATAAAGAAGATGAACCTAAATACAGTTAGAAAAAACACATACAGTAGCGGTCAAAAGTCTTCGGGTGATTTTTAAATCTGATGCAACTTTTGAACCCGAAGAGACTTTGATTTGATATTGTAAGGCCTTATGTGAAATCCATTGGAGATTACGATGCAACTATTGAGGTGTTGCGAAATTGTTCAGTTATTGCGTTGTGATGACGCAATCAGTGCATACTTTTTTGAATGGGCATTATTCTTACATGGATTTTTTCCAGCTCACCTAACTTTCAGGGTGTTTAGATATGACCAAGGTCTACCTATAAAAAATTTGTCAAGTTGCTGCGGTGTCGCTACTTTGGCTGCAGCCATGCTGCAAAATCGAGGTCGGAAAATCATATCTCGCCTTCTAGACATCCCACAGACTCGATCAATTCAACAAAATGATCGCCATCATGACTTCCGATGATTCTGAGAATATGGTGGCGGTAGGCCACCATTTACCCTGAGGGCACGTAAAGTCACTTTTTCGCATTATTGTGGTCTCACCGAGGGCCCCCCTATAGGACTTGCACTAGAGATCTGGCTTGGGCGTGGATTAGGTAGAGAATCTATGGGAGATCCGATTACTCGGGGCAATAAGCGCTTCGATTGGTTTCCTGCCCGCGGCGATCGATTTCCGGAAGGACACTGGTTTGGTCACGCCCGTTTTCAGCCCTTTGACAAGGTTCCGACTTTTGAGCGTATCTCGGCTCTGAGTTAACGGAGAAGGCTGGCATACCCATCAATGGAATCAGCGTGGCTTGCTCTATAATCTCAATCACAAATTACATCATCACTATGCAATATTTCATCATCCTTAGGAAATACTTTTTAGAATGGTAAAATGTTGCATATTAGTGACGTAATTTGTGCTCTAGAGTGACGCAAAGATCACTTTAATGTCATTAGCATCTTTTCCGCCGTTGCCCGTTGAACTACCGCTAACAATAAGAAAACACTGAAACTCGGAGTATTGCCTAAGGATGATGAAATAGTGCATAGTGATGATGCAATTTGTGGATGAGATTATAGAGCCAGCCACGCTGATTCCATTGATGGGTATGTCAGCCTTCTCCGTTAACTCAGAGCCGAGATACGCTCAAAAGTCGGAACCTTGTCAAAGGGCTGAAAATGGGCGTGACCAAACCAGTGTCCTTCTGGAAATCGATCGCCGCAGGCAGGAATCCAATCGAAACGCTTATTGCCCCTAGCAATCGGTTCTCCCATAGATTCTCTACCTAATCCACGCCCAAGCCAGATCTCTAGTGCAAGTCCTATAGGGGGGCCCTCGGTGAGACCACAATAATGCGAAAAAGTGACTTTTACGTGCCCCGAAGGTAAATGGTGGCCTACCGCCCCCATATTCTCAGGATCATCGGCACTCATCATGGCAATCAGTTTGGTGCTTTGATCGGGTCTGTGGGATGTCTAGAAGGCGAGATACGATTTTCCGACCTCGATTTTGCAGCATGGCTGCAGACAAGTAGCGACACCGCAGCAACTTGAAAAAAATTTTCTAGGTAGGTCGTGGCCATGTCTCAACACCCTGAAAGTTAGGTGAGCTGGAAAAAATCCATGTAAGAATAATGCCCATTCAAAAAAGTATGCACTGATTGCGTCATCACCTCAATAGTTGCATCGTAATCTCCAATAGATTTCACATAAGGCCTTACAATATCAAAACAAAGCTTCTTCGGGTTCAAAAGTTGTATCAGATTTAAAAATCACCCGAAGACTTTTGACCGCTACTGTAAGTGTAATTGAAATGTCCCTTTTTTTGCTAGTTAACTTTGTCTCATAATCATACCCTCCCACGGTCGGCACATTGCGACTTGCCTACAAACTTTTTGTTGGTAGGCACGTCGCACCCATGACCCGGGGTTCATGGCCAAAATCGATATTTTCGATTGTCGATTGGTCAACCCAATCTATAGTGGGATGGTACCGTATGTTCTACAGTAACTCAAAATCGATAATCCGGGTTACTTTGGCTTTCGCTGCGGGACCACCATTTAAATAAAGAAATTAATATTTTAAAATAGAAATGGGTAGACAGTAAAAAGATGTGTTAACGTATCCTGTATATTATAGCTTACAAAGGGGTAGCCACATATCATTTCGAAGGCTTTTGATAGAGTATCTCACCCGAAACTAAAGCACAAATTTAGAACAATCGGGCTATCACATAAAACAATTGATTGGATTACATGCTATCTGGCAAATAAAACATTCCAAGTTAGAGTACGTGAGAAACTGCCGTCAGCATTCCCAGTTACAAGCGGCGTCCCGCAAGGATCGGTATTTGGTCCACTTCTATTTTTGATTTACACATCTGAAATCCCCTTCTTAGTCCAGAAAAATGATGCCGTTGCACGAAAGTACGCAGATGATATCAAAATATACCGCCCTTTTAAAAGAGTTGACACAACTACTCCATTACAAAGCGCAATTGATACCATTGTTAGTTGGTCTGAAGAATGGCAGCTACCATTAGCTGCACATAAATGTAACTCATTGCATTTAGGTAGAGCAAATGCGAAGAATAAATACAAAATAGGCAATACTATACTAGAACAGTAACTACTAATGAAAGATCTTGCTTTCGTAATCGAAAAATATTTTCTCACATTTTCCGAACATTGCAAGACAATTGCTCAGAAATGTTTAACCGCGTGCCATATCATTCTCAGAGCTCTACGCACCAATAATGCTAAAATACTCGCCACCTCTTACCAGCAATCCCGACTTTTTCGCAACTCCGTAAAATGATGTTCGAAGCGCAATGTACCGTAGCCGTGGGTACGGTAGCCGGACTACAGTATACCTTTTGAGCAATGTCGTATGCCAACTCATACAAGCAATCGCGACTAGTTTTGCGCAACTTTGTGAAATGGTGGTCCCGCAGCGAAAACTACAGTAACCCGCGGTACGGAAGCCGAGGTGCCGTATACCTTTTGAGCAATATCGTACCGAACGCGGACATATACAAGCAATAGCGACTCGTTTGGCGCCACTTTGTGAAATGGTGGTCCCATAGCGAAAGATACCGTACCGCAGCCATGAGTACGGTAGCCGAGCTACAGTGTACCTTTCCAGCACCGAATTCCAACTAATAGAAGCAGCCCCGGCTCATTTGGCGTAACTTCGTAAAATGGTGGTCCCGAAGCGAAAGGTACAGTAACCCGGATTATTGATTTTGAGTTACTGTAGATCATACGGTACCATCCCACGACAGATTGGGTTGACCAATCTATATCGATTTTGACCATGAGCCCCGGGTCATGGGTGCGGCGAAAGCTACAGTAACCCGCGGTACGGAAGCCGAGGTGCCGTACACCTTTTGAGAAATGTCGTATCGAACGCGAACACATACAAGCAATATCGACTCGTTTGGCGCCACTTTGTGAAATGGTGATCCCACAGCGAAAGCTACCGTACCGCAGCCATGAGTACGGTAGCCGAGCTACAGTGTACCTTTCCAGCACCGAATTCCAACTAATAGAAGCTGTCCCGGCTCATTTGGCGCAACTTCGTAAAATGGTGGTCTCGCAGCGAAAGGTACAGTAACCCGGATTATTTCCCCCGGGTCATGGGTGCGGCGTGCCCAACAAAAAAAGTTGGTAGGCACGTCGCATGCGTCGACGCATGGGAGAGTATGGTGGAGGGTGTGGGTATGACTATGGTCATAATACTAGTGACTTTTTTCTGACAATCAGAAAATAAAATACCCACCACTTGGCCGGGTCGTACAGATGCTCGATTTGTACGGTACAACTCTTCAGCTTGTAGTAGTAGTTCGTAATTGGTGGAGCATCATGAAGTGACTGCAAACAACGTTATTAGTAGATTATGATTAGCTATATACCTTGCGATGTAAAACATCGAGACTACGGTATAGTATATGCATGCACAGTACCTTGGCGGCGTCGAGGCAAGCGATCAATCGATCGTGTGTGTTTGGGGAATTCTGAAATACGAATATTCCGGTATCTCATGCCACGATTGATGCATCGAATAACACTGTGGTACCTGGTCAGGAGGAGGCGCTGGTTCCTGCCCGGTTCCTGCTCTCGTAGGAGTCGGATCCCGTCGGAGCATCGAGAAGTCGGAGACGAGCGACCGCAGTTGGAGAGAGGAAGAAGCGGAAATGAAATGGAGATAGAGTTGGGTGGGGACGAGGGAACAATGGGGAAGAAACTTAGAATAATATGTTAATATCTAGCACATAAAAACAACGGGGGGCCACCAATTCCCCTATTGGAAACGGTCGGCACCTTTGATCTTCCCCCCGTTGGTCTATATACTAGGGATCCATTGGGGGCAAAAATACCAGAGAACTATGATAGTGTTAACTGCGAGACTACCACTGTCCACTAACACTGTAAGGGAATTTCACGAGCGGACTCCCATCGTGCCTGCCGAGCGAAGGACAATCAATGTTGGAACCGTAGGAACACCAATACTTCGCTTTTTTCCACATTTTTACCCAAATTTTAAATGCTTTACTGACATCAGCAAAGATCGGCTTGGATTGTGTTTATGTAAGGGTTCGAATACAAAGCGTTTTGCCGATTCGGGTTTAGTTGATGTACATAAGTCTCCTACTTGAGACAACAGAACACGAGTTATTTAGATTTCGTCACGCCCTCTCCTCTACAACTAAAAAATATGTATTTACCAATTAGTAAATAAAATTGATGAGGACAATGCAATTTGCACTCACTTCTTCTCCTCCTCTCCGTCCTTTCCATTAGACGGGAGGAGCTGTGTCTGCTGCAGCTGCGACATCTGCGACACGGAGGCCGCTGCAAATCCTGTGGCTGCAGCAGCTGAGTCGGCTGAACGACAGAGACCCATGACATCAACGACATCTGCGGCATCTGGGGATTCTGAAAGTCGATAATTGATCTTTGATCTTTGCAAACTTCAATAACCTTCCCATTGTCTCTTCTACAGCAGGATAAGAGGAGGCGTCTGAAATAGTATTTCTGAAAATTTTGATTTTTTTTGAAAACTATATCGATTGAGGAGGAAATGATCGAAATGATCCAAATTTAAAGAATAACATCAGTAGAAATGCTCTGACTATGCATGCGCTTTTTTTATCATCTATCTTTTCTTCAACTAATGCCGTTTACCTCTGTTCCCCTCCTCAAAAGCAACCTCGCTAAGCGAAACAGAACAATTATAAGTATACGGAATCAAACAGCTCACTCGCAAAATGGATATGTTTCAAGCAGGTGTGATAGTTGCTATGTCGCTGCACAACGGGAGTTTTAGAGAAATAAATTTATATTAGAGAGGCACGGAGAAACAACGTCTTGCCACGCGAGTAGAAAATGGAATGAATTACGTCAGAATTACGAGGCCTATTTAGACGCTTTCTTTGTTTGTTTTTTTAGCAACTATCTTTTCTTCAACTAATGCCGTTTACCTATGTTCCCCTCCTCAAAAGCAACCTCGCTAAGTTCTTCTTCACTTCTTGACATTGTCCTTATTCTGAAATCTCGTTAATCGCGAACGTGAGAGAGTTTTCTTTCAAATGGGAGCACGGGGGCAGGGAGTATCGAGACCGAGAGTCATTACCATTTCACATAACACCCACTCTACAACGAAGGATCGCGGGCTTTTCGCTTTCGTTCCAAACGATCGCCCAGTAAATTGTGAACGTCCCTATCCATTTCAATATGAAACAGGTGATACGTGCAGTAGAGTGATAACTTCAGGGAAGTTATAAATAGAGCCCACAATGTCCGCCCATTTCCACCGGGCCGACATCGCTAAAAGGCAGGGTAGGTAGTGCACAAGCGCAATTCTCAACGTAATGAGTCGAATTTGGGCTTTTTTCGGAGCTCTCGGCTAGCTCTATCCGATTTTCCACGGTACAAGATCACAACCACTTCGTGATGTTGAAAAAGCGAAAAAGAAAATTAAAATCGGTGTTTTTTTTTAAATCGGTGAAAAGGTGTTTTGATGGATTGCACAACTTTGTACCGACGCTCATTACATTTCAATGAATTTTCCAGGAATATTTCGGGGAAGTAAACATGCGCGATCCTGAATTGTGCACTCGTTTGCAAACAATAGTACGAGAAAACGAGTACGGATGGCGAGGGAGCATGTAAAAACAAGAGATACACCGAGGTCTACAAATAGAGTACAAAAATTAGAAGTAATTTTAACTGTATAAATTCAAATTCTGTTTTAAAATTTGATAGCATCGGAATTCGGTTATTGCATTGCCAAATTGCGCTTCTGTTCAATTTCGGAAAGGAAACGGTTATGAAAAAATATTTCCAACGCATTACCCTTAGATGTAATTAGACAGGTAAATATTATTATAGAACATTTCAGTTGTGCATCGACAATTTTGAAATAAACAAGATCTTTCACAATTGATTGAAACATATCTGATTACGGGCACTCCATTCTCACTCAGTCTAGGGTGATCCTCTCGCGTGAGGCCTGATATAGAGAGTACGAATAGTTGGAAGAAATTTTTTACACTACAATCCCGTTTATTAAAACATAATTTATCTAAATTTTGAATGTCGCCTACGTGATTACTGCAACGGCTAACGATACAATTGGGTTTGTCCTGTTTCAGCAAGCAATGTCAATAGTCAACATTTTCTTCGAGAGAAAGATTTTTTTTCAAATCTCGCCGTAAGATTTCCTAGAGGATTTTTTTGAATTTTCATCCTTAGGTTCTCAAAATTGGTATACTCTCTTCTTTGTTTGCCCTATCTTCTGCTTCATCTCCATTGGTTTTGCCGAGATTTTGAAAATACGATTTTGAATGCCTACCTCACAACCTGCCGTCAATTCACCCTTTGTGACACCAAATTTTTAAAGTTGTAATGTCATGATCATCCTCAGTTTTTTTTTCGACACACATACAAGGCTCTCCTCAGTCTGTGTGTGTGAAGTCGCTAATTATATTGAACAAAATCTATTCTCGTTTACTCCTTATCAAGTTCCCCACGTCATGAAAGAGACCATTCGATTGATGGTCGCGGATAAAACTACATACGGTTCGATTGTCGCTTCGCATATCGCTTGGATTCGAAATCGATTATTCGATAAATCGGTAGAATTGATTCGCAACATGGTCAATTTGCAGTCGAATTAGGATTAACAGTATTTTATGGGTAGAGGCTTCCCTCGCTATAAAATAGGTTTGCACATTTATGACTGCACCAATGCTTTTTCATACAAGCGGAACATGGAGGGGCAGACTACTTGAAAATCGTTCCTGTCTGTAACTGTAATAGGAAAAGATTTGAGAATGGGGGAAATACAAGTTGCGATGCGGGAAATTTAGGTTTTTTTTGTTTTTTTTCTTCTTCACAATTAATCGGTAAAGAGACATACGTTGGCGTCGAAGTCGCGTTGTAGATACCCTTCTGCGAAAAAGGAAATAATTATCAATGTTAAAGGGACCTGGCACTGCTATATATGTTATTTTTATTTTAAAGAAAATTGTTTTCTGATTAGAATGCAAAAAAAATCGCATATTTTCGACACCACGAGAGGGAAATGATGGAGTGATTGAATTTTTTTTTGAGCCATTTCGACAGCTCACCGAATAAAAAGGTGAAGAATAAGGCGGTGCGTTTCGAGAACAGTAGTTTTGACGACTTTAGAGGAAATTTCGATTTTAATAGAGAATCGGATTCTCCGTCATCGATTACATATAAATATTCTAAAAGTAGTATATTTTTAGTGTTCGAGATATGAATTTTCAAAAATTTGCATGTTTTAAAATTCATCAAAATTCCAAAATTCTAAAAACGTATGAAACGGGATCGGGAGAGGAGAGCAAGGGGCTATCGATCCATGTCAAAATCAGAAAGACTCAAAATTTGATGTTGTTCTCATTCCATGCAGTTATTACGCGAACGCACTGATAAAGGAAATATAAATACCTTGGTTGGTTAAGACTTGGATGTTTCTAGGCATTGCAACTTTATAGAAGATCATAGCAGGTTCCGGTAAGAATGGGTTTTGGAAGATAGGTATTACAGTTTTATTTTGGCTACTCAGATTCCAGTTTAGTTAATTCGAAATTTAATTTATGATTCGAGTTTGGTGGACTCAAGAACAAGAAAGACATGCCTACCGCCGTTCGCCCGGACTGTCTTCAGCATTGGGCAGCCTAACAATTCTTCATGATTATAAGACATATCTCATGTATTCCTCTGCAACTTCAAAGAAGATGGTCTATGAATGGGAAGAACACCTACCCGGCCTCAGCTGAAATGATCCGTCGATATTGAGAATAATGATCCTGACCTGAATCCACGTCCTCACCAGATGGCGTTACCGCCTCATGCGATAAATAGTTGAATTGAATTGTATTGAATACTTAAAGCTCCATTCCGAACTTAAAATTTGGCAAGACTTGGCCTCTTACAGCGCGAAAGAAGCATCCAACCATAATATACATGCACTTGTTCCTAACCTCTTTCACCTGGTTTCCAATCTACCCTCAAGGAACTTTTTTAGAATGAATAAGGTTGACCGCTCGACAAATCGGATATGTTTCGAGTAGATGTGATAATCAAGGATCGTTATGAACTTGAATAAGTATCCCACATTTGAACACATACTACATACACACTTCACATCTTTACGTTATCCGTATTCTCAAATCACGTTAATCAGTGAACGTGGAGAGAGATTTCTTTCGAATGCGAGCACGGGGCCCTGTAGCGAGACCGATTCACTGCAATTTCACATAAATCCCGGCTCGACCTCTGGTCACTTCCCCATTCTTTCTGAAACCGCTGATACGTGTAGCAAAGTGATAACTTGAGAGAAGTTATAAACAGGACACACTACTTGCAATAAGGGGGAATTTGATAGCTGATTCAACAGTGAGACGCTATTTTCAAAAGGAAGAAATGGACTTTTCTAACTCAAATACGTATTGTGCTGACACACTACAGAACTACGGCAAAAATTGAAGCAGCAAATTATGGTTCAACGTTTGATAAAATGAGAAGTATGTGAATGATGGAACTGGAATGGTAGCGTAGGTTATCGAAGTAATGAATAGTTTCGTTTGTTTGTTAAAATTAAATTATAAGATTCACCGAATATGAATTGAAAGAAATAAGGAGAAATTCAATTGAGAGCTGAGTGAAACTCATTCCAACTTATTTTAACAAATGCTTTAAACACATTACCATGATCAGTACCATTCGATTGATGGTCGCGGATAAAACTACATACGGTTCGATTGTCGCTTCGCATATCGCTTGGATTCGAAATCGATTATTCGATAAATCGATATAATCGATTCGCATAATTTAGATTAGCAGTAATTTATGGGTACAGGCTTCCCTCGCTAAAAAATACCAAAATACTCATTTATAATTGAACCAAGGCTTTCTCACATGGTGGAACAAGGAGGGGGGGAACTACTTGAAAATCGCTCCTGTCTGTAACTGTAATAGGAAAAGATATTAGAATGGGGGAAATGCAAATTGCGATGCGGGAAATTTAGGTTTTGAATTATTTCTTCAAAATTTATCGGTAAAGAGACACATGTTGGCGTCGAAGTAAAGGTACTTACCGTCTTCGAGTTTTGTTTATTAAAATTTAATTATAAGATTCACCGAATCCGAATTGAAAGAAATAAGGAGAGGTTCAATTGAGAGCGGAAATGGATATGGGTAGAGAGAATCTCGAAATTGTCCCACGATCGGTGGAATCGGAAGATGGTCGATTGGATACCAAGAGGGAAGCGAAAGAGAGGAACACCCGCTAAGAGATGGAGAGACGACTTCGTCAACGCTGCCGGTCCTCAGTTCATGCAACTCGCAAGACACGATCGCAAACAATGGAGAACTATCATGGCAACCCGGCTGAATTAACACCCTCACCCAGCTGATAAAGTTGATTAAATGTAAAATGTAACAATTGAATCATCGGAACGTTTTATTCGAATTTCGCATTTTTTCTTTATTTTTGAAATTTTGCATGGTTTGTTTAGTTTTTTCGCTCCTTTTAATCGTACAACTACATCCGCTATGCTCTTATCGTCTTGTGAAGCCCATTTTCTTATATAACACTGCATCCTATGAAATGAATTGTTTTCTTTGTAGAGACTTTGATTTTGTGCTTGGAACTGAAGGAATGGATGAAATGGAATGATCCTACCAGTTAATCAATAGTAATTGCATTAGAAATTGCCAAAAATATTAATACTAAACGAGTATAAACAACAGAAATAAAAAAGTGTAAACAGGCTGATGACGTAGATGACTGATTTTTAAAGAAAACTTGGTCAAGTTTTGAACGATGTCAGTGCAAACTTGGCCAAGTTTTTGGTGAAGTTTTTACAGATTAAACGGCCCCCTGATTACGGAATGGTCACGGACCTTGTCTTGTAGTGAGTAGAAGTCGTGTCGTAGTCTTGACGGGGTTCATGGGAGGGTGGGTCGGCAGGTCACCCGTGGAGAGTGGGCTGAATGGTCCTAGCGGTCGTCCTGGTCCCACTCTCCTCTCCGCCGGGATCTCCATGTTACGTCTAAGACGGGACGTCGTCTTAGCGTAGGTTGTTTGGTAGGAAGAGGTGACAAGGGGGAGAAGTTATTTATCTCATTGGCAACTGATTGACCCTGATAGCAGGAGAGGGCCGCTTTTATAGCGTGCCTCGTTGTCTCATTCATTGGCAATAATCATTCTCGCTCAGTGTAGATATGATAACAATTGTGAATAGGCTCCATGGGTCACAAACAGATAACGATGGTAGATCACTACCGTCACAGAATGAATTGTTTCGTTTGTTTGTTAAAATTAAATTATAAGATTCACCGAATATGAATTGAAAGAAATAAGGAGAAATTCAATTGAGAGCTGAGTGAAACTCATTCCAACTTATTTTAACAAATGCCTTAAACACATTACCATGATCAGTATAAAAGAATACCGTCCTTCGAAATCAAAGAAGAAATTAATAAATTGATGTTGAATAGGGATAAGGGTGAACTTGCCAATTGAATAAGTAAGATTGAAACTATGTTTCCTCAAATTTATTGAAATAATTCAATTAGGTACAATTAGGTACAATTATTTCAATTAGGTAATTAGGTACACACACAATTTTGAAAAAAATTATAAAACTTTCCGCTTCAAAATTCAGAAATGACGGCGAGAGAGCATGTAAAAACAAGAGACACGCCGAGGTGCGAGAGTACAAACATTAGAAGTCCTTTTTCAACGTATTAATTTAAATAGTGTGTCAAAATTTGATAGCATCGGAATGCGGCAATTGCATTGTCACGTAAGCAAGCACAGGTGCGTTCTGTATATGTAAAATATGTACAATCAGATTATGATAGTTCACTTTTAGATAAATCATATTTCAGTGTATTTGATTACCATGGACCTAAGAGACCATCCACGAGAAGCCGGACATACCCCATGGATGTCTTTTTTGCAACCTATCCCAATAACTTGGGGGTGAAGTCAGTATCACAAATGCTGATATTAGGCCAAGTAACTAAGGTTCTGGGTCCCGCACCGAAAAGTTACAGTAACCCCACCTTCCGATATCGATTTTTTGACATTTTAAAAAGTAGGTTTTTATAGGTTTTCTAGGTGTATTTTGCGAAAAAAATGACAATGAAAATATTTTCGAAGCGATAGGAAATCGATGAAGGGTCAAAATTTCAATTTTTCTCTGTTTTTCGACCGCCCTGAAAAAAATTGGCCATCTATTGACAACGATTTTACGATTTTTGGAATCCTCGTCAAAAACTACATCGGATTGTGGTCTGAATGTTCGGATATTAGCCGACCCTGGCGCGTACTTGGCGATATTTCTCATCCGAATTGCGAAATATCACGTGTATCAAGTGGTATATTATTTGCCTACGATTCTGTGAACATGGCTGACACAATTATGTCATCGCTAGGTTGAAAATTTTTCAACATTTTTTTCGATCATGAACCCGGTTCATGGAATTTTCGAAAAAACTTTTTTTTTCTTTTTTTTTTTTTAAAAACGGTGCACACATATTAAATTTCAAGTATTGAACACATTTCAAACAGGTACATCGACTTTTGAGAAAAAAAGTTTTTTCGAAAATTCCATGAACCCGGGTTCATGGTCGAAAAAAATGTTGAAACATTTTCAACCTAGTGATGACATAATTGTGTCAGCCATGTTCACAAAATTGTAGGCAAATAATATACCACTTGATACACGTGATATTTCGCAATTCGGATGAGAAATATCGCCAGGTACGCGCCAGGGTCGTCTATTATCCGAACATTCAGACCACATTTACGTACATCGCCCCCAAAGCCCGGAGTCCATGAAGTAGTCTGTCCGATCTAGTTTTTGACGAGGATTCCGAAAATCGTAAAATCGTTGTCAATAGATGGGCAATTTTTTTTCAGGACGATCGAAAAACAGAGAAAAATTGAAATTTTGACTATTCATAGATTTCCTATCGCTTCGAAAATATTTTCATTGTCATTTTTTTCGCAAAATACACCTAGAAAACCTATAAAAACCTACTTTTTAAAATGTCAAAAAATCGATATCGGAAGGTGGGGTTATTGTAACTTTTCGATGCGGGACCCAGAACCTTAGTTACTTGGCCTAATATCAGCATTCGTGATACTGACTTCACCCCCAAGTTATTGGGATAGGTTGCAAAAAAGCCATCCGTGGATATTCCCCCAGCGCCCCGGCCTCTCGTGGATGCTCTCCTAAAGCAAAGTTCATAAAGATGTCCATCACTATCACTACTACATGAAACATATCGAGTTTGCGTTTGAGTGGTTACATCTCACTAATTCATTGACGTTCATTTTGGCCCAGTGAGGTTGTTGGGGTGGAGTGAAAATGAGGAAAACGACACTAATTGAAAAGACTGAAGCATAGAAATAGATATCTATATTTACTTGGATTATTCGGTTCGAAATAAAGAAAGCGCTTGCATAGTCAGATCTAAATAGTTTAAATTTGAATAATTTCGATTCTTCCTCATTTTCTTCTCAATCGATACCAAGAGCAACAACAAGATTATGACTGATGGGAGCACGATCACTGACCGATTCATGTTTCCCAATGGAATATCCTTCGCTCTATCTATTGTCATTTTCGCTTTTTGGGGTGTCTCTGAGTTAGATAATAATCGGTATATTTTGATTAGTGCATCAAAGAAAGTTATAATTTCAGTTCAGTTTACCTCGTTATAGTATGCCTCAGTTGCTTACTCAAACGACGGACGACGGATCGACGGATGTTGAGGTTGAAGAGCAATTCGCGAAGATTATGTCACCTGCGAGAACCGTTTTCCTTACAAATTTGTGGTTATAAAAATCTCAAAATATTCCATTCTAATCGTTCGCAAGAAAGGGCGTTTAGGATAATCTGATGAGTAATTAACGCGCAATTAAGAGAATGGAGTAAGGTCTCTCTCGCACAGAAAAAGTTTCTTGTCAAATGGAGAAAACATTTGTTTGTTGTAATTGTTGCACTTTAATTGAATTGAAATTGAATGGACATTATTGCTCTGGTACAAGATGACATTATGTGCAATTGAAGCAAGGAAAACGGCTAAATATATTTTAAACACATGATAAACATTTTTGTATACAGACAATCCCACACGGATCGAAAATGTTGAAACATTTCAGATATTTCACAATTGATTGAAACATATCCCCGGCGCGTTTGGCAAAAGTTCGAAAATTTCTATTTTTCACTTTAATACTCGGCAAGGCATATGTAACCGTATTTCATTCTACTCAAAGGCGCGTTAGAAGCACTTGTGACACTTGCGAAAAATGCGGCAAACGGTTTGCCCGCGGATCGAACCTGCGTCTTTCACTCTCATGGCCTACCACTACATTGTTATCCCCTCATATCAGTGAGATGTTCTTTTATCTCGTAATCGGTCGTCCAATGTATGTGAACAGAGCGCAAATTATCTAGAAGGAAGGTTCTGCAAGGTTTCGATTGTCAGAGAAAGCTTTACAAACCTCTTCATTCTACGTACTCTCTCGGTTGCTCACCGAAACGAGAACTTATGAAATGTGGAGACTCGAAAGAAATTCGCTAAAAACGGAAACTTTGCGCAGCCTTCCTCTTGAAAATGTGCGTTCAGCAGGAATAAGAGAGATAACAAGCAGAAGGTCGAGTGAGATCGATCGACACAACGGAATTCATCATACATAGTTAATTATCTTTTAAGTCAAGAACGTCGGAATCGTTCTCATGAAGAGCGATGGGGGGTAATCTGATGAGTAATTTACGAGCAATTATGATGATGGAGCAACTTTAAGTTTCTCCTGCGTAAAATGGAAAAAAAGATGGAAGAAACGTAAAATGGAAAAAAAGATGGAAGTCGTGCACAATTTGAAGTAGTATTCTCCACAAGAGTCAAAATGCTCATAAATAGGGCTGCTAGGTCCGCGCCCATTCCCTTTTGCGCGCCGACCGCGCGCGACGACACGAGTGAATGATGATGAAAGGCGTTTCGTGAGAGCTCTCACTGAGAAATGCTCGCAGTCAAAACTCTCAGTCAAAAGATTATCTCTCATTTGACTTCAAATGAGAGGAGTCATTTCTAGAGACCTCCAAACAGCTATATACGAAAGACGAATGGCAGAATGAGAGGGGTGAAAGATCTTTTCAAAAATACGAATGAACTGGCCAATCCTATTTATATATATATATAGGAATGGAGTGAATATAGGATTGGCAATCCTATATTTCATCGTTTTGGACAATCATCTTTTTTTTTCAAATCTTTTAATCGTTTATCAAGATATTTAAGGGATCAGTTCTTCAGGGAATATTTGGATATAAATTAGTCAGTTTGCTCCTTAGTCTCTTCGTCGTCCTTGCAAATTCTGAATGTAAGAAATATGAATAAGAGTCACAATATTCCTACATACTCAAAGTAATTTCCGTGAAGAATCGTCATTTTGGACAGTTTGTTGCCATCCAAATTGGTTCTTCGCTTGTTATTAGTGTGTAGACCCACTTTGGAAAAGATTCCTTAAATACAAAACAACCCATGAGTACTGAGAACTACACTAACTCTCGCTCTCGACAGAGGAAGGCTGTGCAGTATGAATCTTGGAAGCGATCAAAGATCATTTCGTACTGCCCGTCGTCTTTGTTCATGCTATAATCGATATACATTTATAAGAATATTTGATAAATTTACTCTTGAATTTGGTTTCTTATATCAACGAGAACAGGAAGAATGGCTCCAACGGTGCACTTCCTTTTTCCGACCTAGAAAATATTACTGATGACAAAACATAAAAACTTTGAAAAATACAAATTCATTAGATTGGGCGAAAATATCGGGCGCGTCCTCGACTTGGCGCAACTTTAGAATTTCTGAGTCGTTAAAGGGGCGAATGCCCATCTTTGCGTTAGTTATTGTCGCGTTGACATATGGAGATTTAAAAAAGCGGATCATCGAAGTAGTAAACATAAATCATGCTAATTCGTTGAATGCGGTGATCATTCTATGGCAGCTGGACCATCTAGTGGACACATCGATAGGAATTGTTTTCGCCTTTCCGGCACCTTTTAGTTGTTCACTAAAGGAAAAATGTCAGATCGATTTTTGAATAATTTAGTTACTTCTCAAAATGAGTAGTGTACACATTTGATCTATGGAGTCGTCCAATAAAGGTTCGGATATGATCTAGAATTTTTCATTATAAATATTTCAAAAAAAGAAAAGAAATCACCAACGGCATTACGCCCGCTTTCCCATTTGTCCAATGCCTTCGACAGTGCATTATGCAGAGTGTGTAACGTGCATACAAGACTGGAATATATAGTTCAACCTACATAATTTTGTGGTACGATATAACCTTTTGAAGCCCAGATTCTTGACAGCATTAGTCATATTCTTAGCACCGTCGGTTGTAAAATAAACAATCTGTTCTTTCTTTACTCCAAAACTGTCCAGATTTGTTTTTATCGCATCTCCTATGAGCGCAGCAGTATGCCTACAACTGTTGTTGCACAATTTATAATGGGTAAATCTAACCGTCCGTGAAACTCAAAAGTGCCCAGAGCTAAATCCATTTTTACATCGTTCACGTGGAAATGGACAGTTAGTGATAAAAGAGATAGGTTACAGTTGCGACCTGCATATTATTTCTTATTGCATGATGGATTCTTTTCAAACTGACCAGACCACAAGTCAGAAGTACAAGATAAAAATTTGCCATCCAGAAGTTTGGAAATTTCACTTTGTTTTTTCTCATACGCCGAGTCTAGGATACGTCCACTCATCTAAGACATGTAAGTAGTTCGGCAAAAACATTGGGTTACTTACAGTCTTTGCGGAAGGAACAGGATAACTGGGACAGAGGAATTTGCAAAAAGCAACGAAAAGAGGGTGATCAAGAACACCAAACGGTATAGCGAGAGCTGAAGGTAACTGTGGGATAAAGTCTGATATTTAGAAAACTAACTGATCAGAAGTAAAAGCAAGGCAGAATTGATTGGATTCCATTTATCATGCTTATTTTGCCAAATATTGTACTCGGTGGGATGAACGCACCTGGTCGACAATAGTAATAAACTAGAGAGAAAAGAGGCAAGAACTTACTTAAAGTGGTTCTCCAAGTTTCCAGAGTTTTTGCCGCACAGTACGGCAGGACACAACTTGCATTGATACTTTTGCTTTCCACTGTCGACGAGAGTAAACTCATTGCGCACTGGCGCGGACGGACGAACCATTCCCCCGCAATCAGCCGATTGGGAGGGGAGGGAGGGGTGAGAATGAGAAGAATGACAAAGGATATAGGATTGGGGTAGTACCCCGGAATGTAAAAAAAAATTGAGAAATACTAATTTCAGAAATATTTTTCAGGAATGAGTATCTCAGAAGTGTGATTTTCATAAGTTTCACTTTCAGAAACACCCATTTTGGAATCTCACTATTCGTAACCGGTCAAGTGGGAAAGGGGGAATGATTGAGGATGGAAATGGAATTATAGAAAGTGCCATCTCGGAAATTTTTTTGGGAAATAGATATTCTATAAATATCATATTAGAAAGACATGTTTTGTAAGTATTTATACTAGAAATTTGCATTTTGTAAATTTTTTATAATAATTGTGTTTTTTGGTAATTTTAAACAACAATATATTTTAAAATCTTTTTTTTAAAATATAAGTTGTCTATCTGGTGAGGATGTGGTTTCAGGGGTCAGGATCATTCTTCTCAGTATAGACGGATCATTTCGGCTGGGGTCGGGGTAGAGGATCGGTCTTCTTCCCATTCACAGACCATCTCCATTGAAGTTGCTGGAGGAATAAACGAGATCGTTCTTAGGACCATGGACGTAGGAAGAAAGGGGGAGGTTACATGAGGCTGAAGGCAGTCCTGACGAACGGATGACGCTTCTTTCTTGAACTTGAGTCCACAAAGCTCGAATCATCAATCAAAATGAGAATTAGCGAAACTGGTATCTGAGTAGCCAACATCAAACGGTCATACCCATCCACGGTGACCAGGCCGGCTAGGACGGGGATTCCGATCTTGTCGAGTCGTTGGTATAGAGACGAGGAGTCCAAGAAACTAGGGAAGTCCCTTCTCCATCAGAGCAAAATGGGGAGGGACCTCTCACGACGACTGACAGAAACAAGGCAGTACCTGAACTCTTTCTGCTCATTCTGAAGTAACTCTTTCTGTCTGCTTCCTGGCAGTAGCTGACAGAAAGAGTTGGTCCGGACCTCTTTGGGTTATCATTCTGATCGACTGTTGGCGCATGTTAATTTTTAGATGCAAAATTGAAGCGCGAGTGCATCGTTGAAACCAAATTCATAAAATGAAATGCAAAATATTAAAATGTGAAATACATATGACAAGAAAAGAAAATATAATAATACTAAAAATATAAAATATTTGAAAATTTCCAGTTTGGAATATTATATTAAATGTTTTCCAAGAATATTTTTCCATGACCAACATTGCCCCAAAATTATTTACAAATTAAAAATTCCAAAATCTATGATTCCCAAAATATCTTTCCATCAAAAAATTTACGAGATGGCACTTTCCAAAAAGTCAAATTACTAATTTGACTCTTCCAGATCACTCATTCTCAATAATTTCTTCCCACACCGGCCATTCCGAGCGGTCAATTTTTAGAAGAATCATTCTCAGATCATCTTTGACGAGAAAGTTTGAATAAAGGAATGGAGGTCTCTACTCTCATTTGTCGAACCCGTGTGGATCGACAATTTTGAAATAATTAAGATGTTTCACAATTGATTGAAACATATGTGATAATGAGCATTCTCACTATTTAAAAAGTGTTCTCCGTAAGAGCGAAGTGAAGGGAGGGGCAAAGTTGCACAACTCGGCCAAAATGGTCGCCCGGGGGCTCAAAATCTGGTAACGTGACCCCTAGAGGTGATGTTTCCTAAAACCATAATATTGACCAGAAATCTCAAGTTATGACTTATTTATTCGCCGTCGACAAACATCCATTTCGTCATGTATTGCGAGTTATGTACATGTATAAAATTATACGATCATTCAAAAAATAAAACTTGCAATTCTGCTGTTTGCAAGGCAGGTTCGTACTCGACCATCTCACTTCTGTGTGATCTCCCGAATTCGGTAAACACAGAAACACGAAACAGAAACAGAAACACAGGTTAACGGCTTCCCCTGGACCGAACCTTTAATTAGGCTACCGAGGACCCCCTGGACCGAAACTGGGACAGGCTACCGAGCAGGGGTGTGCGGCAAGGGCTTTTTTCGGCAATCGGCAATTTTTTCGGCAATCGGCGTTTCGGCAATGCTCAAAATCGTATAAAAACGACTATATTACGTTGTTTTTTTTGATAATTCTAGCCTCGAATTTTAACAGCAAATTACAACAAAATTAGCAGTGGTGACAGCACTTTGATTATTTCTTCGAACCGTTCGAAACGATAAATTCAGACAACCAATGCAATTTTTTCATCTTGAATTTTGACTTTTTTCTTCATTTTTATATATTTTATTTCAAAATATTTGATTGCCGTTGCCGTCCAAAAGTAGTTGCCGTTGCCGGCAAGACATTTCGGCAATCAAAGTCCGGCAATTTCGGCAAATTCGGCAACCGGCAAGGGCCTTGCTGCACAGCCCTGCTACCGAGCTCCTCTTGGACCTAACATGGAGCAGACATCCGTGCTCCCCCTGGACCGAACTTGCCGAGCTCCCACTGGACCGAACCTGGATCATGCTACGGAGTTCCCCCTGGACCGAACCTGGAACAGGCTACGGAGTTCCCCCTGGACCGAACCTGGAGCAGGCTACCGAGCTCCCCTTGGATCGAACCTGGAGCAGGCGAGGTCAGCGCGCCTTCTGGCAATTTTGCAAGACACTCTGGCTGCCTCTTGGTGTTTTGCATAAACTTGAATGAGTTAATGAAGTGTAAGCGAGAGATATGGGTTGGTGAAATGCATTGAATTACCATGTAAATGGACTCAATTCATTGTAAATGTTTCTGAAATGTACCATGAATGAGATGATTTCAGTAAATTCCAATACTGCTGACCGAAATTAATTTCATAACGATGCCCACAACTATCATAACTAAATGAAACATATCCAATTTTCGAGTGAGCGGTTTTATCTCTCTTATTCATTAATGTTCGATTTGACCTATGGAGGTTGTTTCGGAGGAGTCGGTGAAAGTGATAGATACTACTTAAAAAGAAGATAGAAGGTACAGATAAATATACATATTCATTTGCACTATAAAGTTCGTATCAAAGGAAAGTCGCCTTTTACTTCAACAAATAATTGAGAATTCATGTTGCAAGGAGAACGGTTTTCCAAGGTTTCGTTTCTTGAAAACGGTTTTCAACCCTCCTCACACCGCATACTCTCTCGCTTTGGTCAGCAAACTAGAGAGTGTGTGGAATGAGTAGCATGAAAACCCGATTTTCAAGAAACGAAATCTTGGAAAACCGTTCTCCTAGCATGTGTATTAAAATTTGAATCGTTCCGAAAGAAAAACAGCCATATCAGTGAAACAGACTGGCCAAGACTGACTGAATAAGACTGAATAAGAGTCTGGAGACGAGTGAAGTTAAAACGAGTGTAGTTTATTGACGAAAATATGGCTCCGTTCGAGTATCCCCATAGTAAGGGAGCAGAAAGGCCCCATATTCGACGTCCTTCTTTTGTGCTGGCTGTAGGCCGAGACCGCAGTGTGGAAGTGGGGGTGGGGGAGTAGCCGGAGAAAGGGAGGACATATACACCTGAGATTTTTGTAGCATCTTTGAAACACTAAGGCGCAAGCATGAACGCAATTCATTAACAAGCATAGTGTAACTAACATCTTTTGAAGTGGTCAAAAGCGTATTATGGTCGTCTGACTGTGATTTTTGTTGTTGTTGTTTTTTTTCGAACTCACTTTCAACAGAACTATAGCATCTACAAAAACGCAGTATACATGTATGTGCTGAAACCGAATTTGCGCAAAACGCTCACTTCATCGACAGTATTTCAATGAATTGCAGATCTGATTGTGCTTGGTGATTTGACATGGTTCGATAATACTCGAATGAAAATACAATCTCCTCCTGAAAGGGGCCATGAGCGGGAGAATGTGGGAATTTAGAGGGACTGTATAGTTTCGTCTCCTGACCCCTTTCTGGAGGATTGGAGTCTGTGAACGCACCTCGCAATAGTCGCTCCTCTCTCCATCTCGGATATTCTTCACTTTCAATGAATCACTCGTCAGTTCCAATTCCTTATCCACTTTCTCGAATTCACAGTGAGAACGCAGTCTGGAGATCAAGTATTACTTGCACTGATTTGGTTGAGAAAGTTATACTCAGTCTGGAGAATAAGGATCACTGATCCTTCTCGTAAGCAAACTTGCGATATTCTCAACACCGGAGATGCCAGCAGAGCGATTAAAGAGTAAAAATACAAAGAAAAGGCATCGGACACACCTTAGTGATATTCGTGTAGCATCTTTGAAACGCTAAGGTACAGTGGTGTACTTCCTTCCCTGAATTTTTTTTGCAACAACAATGGGAATTTGCATTCCATTCCGAATGTGAAACAATTTTTCGAGGTCGGAATACAGTTATTTACCGTAATCGGTATTACACAATTCTTGATTTATCCAGTTCAAGAAACAATTAAAAACTGATAGTAAATGAAAAAAATTGGTCGAACTGTACTAAGTTGCATCGAGATAAGTATCGGAGAAAAACTCAAACAGTCGCAAAACTTTTGGGACACCCTAATTCTTCACTAGGAAATAAGAAATTTCACAAACGCCTCCTCAACCTCTAACTACAGGCATAATAGTTTCTTTCTCAGAGCGAGGCTATCCTCAAAATCCGCAAAATTGAGCACTTTCCCTGAGTGATCTTCTTTTTTGTCCGTTAATGATTCGTGCCTTTCTTTTGATTTATCTCATTGTACCGCGTTTCCTCGTGGCTCGTATAAATATAATATTATAATTTACTCGGTTTCATAATGAATTCCTTTGGTTGGATTTTAAGGAGCTTAATTGTTGTAGTCTCGGGCAGATCAAAAGAGCTTGTCTATCCGATGCTATCACATATGCTTGAAACCTATTGAATTCGATACTCTCCCACATTTGAATTGAAGCGCGATCTTTCATCAGAGAAAGAGATCACTCGGGAGATGAGTATTGGGGGTGAGCGGTCGGTGATAGGATCACTTTTTCCAGGTTTGCTGCTGCTATTCAGACAAAAGTGGTCGGGAGGAGTGTTCGGTAGTGAGAATTGAGCGTGTATGGAAGACTTGTTTTTTTCGCGCTTGAGTCAAATGTGCGGCACACAATCTGTGTTTCATTTTGCTGGTTGACATTTTCGGCAAAATTGAAAACTTCCTATTAAATCTATCTAATATCAAATTTCCTTGTTGGCGTTCTCTGACCCTCTAATATCTGGTAGACGAAAGCGTCGACTGTTGTTATAAAGGATGTTGAATCAGATTATACAACAAAGATCAACCAGAGATCAAAAATCAAATCCTTATGGTATGTATCTGATGGACATTTTCCATCGATTCAGCATAATGCAGTTCTGCGCCTTGCGAGAATCCACCACGACTATCTGAATTGTCGAATGGTAATAGTTGTATTGTTTAAAGTAGTGTCTTTAGTACAACATCGGAAAAACAATGTTTACGCTCTTTACACGACTCTTGCGTACTAATAAAAATTCTGTTGTTTTTTTTCTCAAGAGATCGACTCGCGCAGATTTTTTTTGGGAATTCCCCCCCCCCCCCGAAAATTCCCAGCAAATCGTAATTTCCACAAAACAAAAAACCAAATAGACTGAATGGAGAAAAAAATGTATCAAAAATTTTTGAATGCGAGCAGTAATTTAACATTGCAGTAATGCTTTTTAGGGACGGGCACACTGATGAATGAAATATATTACAAGAGTATGATCAGTCGATAGCTTATTCTACCGCATTTCGACTTATCAACTTTGATTTTACATTAAGTCCCATTAATAATAAAAATGCTTGAAAAGAGACACTATTTGTGCTGCGCCATTGGTTTCAAGTGGAGCAGAGACTGGGCTAGGTATGTGAGTGATCGCAAACTGAAAATCGGTTCATTCGTTTCGATTCGTTTTTTTACTCTTCTCTATCTTGAGTACTGAATTTTCGTGACCATTTTTATTCCATTTGGATCTCTCTGGTCTCGAGATGCAATTTGCAGTTCCCTCGGGATAAATTGACGACGTCACCTTATTTGTTTCTACTACGAGATCTGTCAATTGCCAACCTTATGTACCCGAAATACAACTCAATGCAAGTACTCGTGTTACAAAGTCTCTCTTATAGAAGATATACACTTGTAATGCCCTCAATTTAGGATTCCTCGGTGTCTCATGTGTCTGCACATCATACGACCATTCAAAGAGCGTCTTGACCTAATTGAACCATCCATTCAGGGTACGCATTTATTGCATAGAATTGCTTAATGATGACGCAATTATCAATTAGCTAGTAATCCAAAATGACCGTTTGTATCGAGAATTAAGCAGTATCCCCTTTCAATAGTCTATTCCTGCATTGTTTTTGCATAGTGATGACGTAATATCTCCCTCATTGCCTAATAATGACGCAATTCGTCTCAGTTGTATCTCGATGATTTCTTTCCGTCTCATCATCCCGTCGATTTCTCTTACTCGTCCACGCTGTGGGAAATTATCTCAATCACGGAAAGAGAAGCGGAAATGGATCGGGAATTATATAAAACGTGTCAAACTAATTTGTCCAAGGGGTAGCTGCAGTTTTGAAAAAGTGGTGCCTCTCCAAACCACCAAAACAATTAATTTACGTTTTTGACGGCAGAAGCATAAATGCTGTGATTATAAGCAAAATAGAGGTGTTATTTTTCATGAATTGTATTTTTGTTTTTGATGATTTTTTTAACTTTTAAAATTCTGTTTTGCCATTATTTTGTTTTGTTCTTGCGAAAATTTAAATAAGGATGCCACGTTCTATTTTTATCTATTTATCATAATTTAATTGAAAATGACAGTGGAAATGAAGTGGAATTATCTTCGTTTGTTCGGTCTTCTCTATCAAGATGTTCTTGGTCTTCAATCGTCATCAATCGAATTCTTGTCTGAAATAAATGCATTGCTACGAAGGAGACCTGTGGTGGAGGTGTGAAATGACCAGAATTTGCACTGCAAAATTTTGTCATTCTGGCCATTCCCCCCACTCTGAGTGGATGGGTCGGTCGAAATGACAAGAATTTGCACTGCAAAATATTGTCATTCTGGCCATTCCCCCCACTCTGAGTGGATGGGTCGGTCGAAATGACAAGAATTTGCACTGCAAAATATTGTCATTCTGGCCATTCCCCCCACTCTGAGTGGATGGGTCGGTCGAAATGACAAGGATTTGCACTGCAAAATATTGCCATTCCATTTCGTCTCTCTACGCTTTAGAAATAACAATAGATACAGTATTTTGAGCGAACATGGGATCCCGTCCTTGAAGACTGATGGGAATACCATAATTAACAAGTAATTATAGAAACGATCACCTTTGCGCTCGGTAGTTGCTAATTCGTTGGACACGTCATCATTATAAATCGTTCGAATTCCAGAAACATGAAAGAGTGTGTCAAATATGTGTAACATAGATTTGTGTAAATAAGTACTCACCTTGATTATGTTGGGTCCAAGAGTCACGATGTCGAACGACCGCGCACGAAGAGAAGAGATAGACAAAGTGAGGGTGATTGCAATTGATTGTCTCTCATTTCATTCATCTTTCTCAATCGTGAACGGTCCATTGCTCCATTTCTCCTCAATCGTTCGGCATCGTACCTCTTGGACCCAACATAATCAAGGTGAGTACTTATTTACACAAATCTATGTTACACTCATTTGACAAACACTTTCATGTTTCTGGAATTCGAACGATTTATAATGATGACGTGTCCAACGAATTTGCAACTACCGAGCGCAAAGGTGATCGTTTCTATAATTACTTGTTACGTATGGTATTCCCATCAGTCTTCAAGGACGGGATCCCACGTTCGCTCAAAATACTGTATCTATTGTTATTTCTAAAGCATAGAGAGACGAAATGGAATAATAATTTTTTGCAGTGCAAATTCTTGTCATTTCGACCGACCCATCCACTCAGAGGGGGGGAATGGCCAGAATGACAATATTTTGCAGTGCAAATTCTTGTCATTTCGACCGACCCATCCACTCAGAGTGGGGGGGAATGGCCAGAATGACAAAATTTTGCAGTGCAAATTCTTGTCATTTCACACCTCCACCACAGGTGTCCTTCGTAGCGATGTATTTATTTCAGACAAGAATTCGATTGAAGACGATTGAAGACCAAGAACATCTTGATAAAGAAGACCAAATAAACGAAGATAACTCCATTTCCTTATCATTATTTTATCCACTGTGATAAAATTATAAATACAACTTGTGCTTCCATTTTTCCAACATACATAAGAAAATACATTTCATTTTATACAAAATGTCTGAATATGTTCATCTAAAGAATGAAAACAAAATATCGATAAAATATCAAAATATCCTGCCACAATATTTCACAAAAAACGAACAAGTCGCATCTTGAAAGAAATGCAGATAAATAACGTAAAAATGCTCCCATCAGCTCAGCAGTTTGATAAAACAGCGCCTACCCCTCGGACAAATTAGTTTGACCCCTTTTATATTATTATACAAAAATAGCTTAAGAGAGGTATCACGAGAGATTGTAGGAAAAATCCCCCATTCGGAACAATTTTCAAAAAATATTTTTGATTTCGATCAAACTTTTATGCGAGAGTACCTAGGAGACAAGAATTCGAATAATCTTGGTCCCAGGGCTCAGAGCCGGCTTTTAGGAATTTGCCGGTTCTGTCGCCGGAATCGTCATAACTTTCTTCATTGTTGAGCTAAAAGGTCGTGGTTGAGCTTAAAAAACGTAGAAAAATATGGCGCAAAATATTGCTGTTGAGAGTGTACTCCTATCTGGCAAAGTCATGGATTTATATAGAAAAATGCGTTTTGAGAAATCTTTAAAAAATCAAAGGGTATTTAAAATTTTCGAAACACAATAGTTTTATTGCATATTATGAAAGATCACGTCAAGTATTGTATAATAAAAATTTAAGAAAAAATAAAAAGGGGGTCACTGAGACCCGAAAAATGGCGTCGAGAGTGAAAAATCGGTAAATTTCGAAAAATCAGTTATTTCAAAATCACGTGTAATCTATTTTTCTGTGGTTATTGAACCTTCCTGAGTTTGCGAAAAAATATTACAGCTCATTGCGCTTTCATATAAACCTATTAAATTTGGAGTTTTCTTTCATATCTCGCATATCAATAGCAGGCAGTAAGTTTGCAACGGGGGTGTGTCGTTTTAGAACTGGTCGTTTTAGAACTGGTCGTTTTAGAACTCAATTTTGAAATTTCAGGTAGGTCATTAGTAAGTCACTTATTAATATTGATTAGCTTACTGTAATTTTTCTACCGTATCCTGAGCTACCATAACCCGGACGACGTTTCCCACTGCACCAGAATTGCACAACTAGCTAGTATGATGCCTTAAATCATTAGTTGAGATACCTAACATAATCGATGAAGTTTCTACAGTATGCCTACAGTATCCTTCCTTTACCGTAACCCGGACGACGTTCCCCAGTGCACCACAATTTCAAAATTAGCTAACTGTATGCCCAGTATCAGTGGTTGAGGTACTTATCACAATCGATTAACTTTTTAAAAACATTTCAACAGTATTGTGAGCTACCATAACCCGGGCGACGTTACCCACTGCACCACAAGTGTAAGATTAGCTAGCATTCTCCCACGAATCAGTGGTTATGGTTCGGATCTTCCCCTATAAACTTTCCACAATATTACTACACTACAATACACTTCAACAACCGTAACTTGGGTGAAGTTTGTCAATTGCACAATAATAGCTGATGCGGCCATTTGAATATTTTTTATGGTTGGAGTGCCGACGGGTACTTTGGAGTTTGTTTTGTATGAGGTCCAGTGGCTTTCTGCCGTTTATCATTCCTCGCGCAACCACACCAAATTTTGAAAACCTTTCCTTTTTTATCGAAAATTTGTATAATTTTATTTGGCGTACTTTTCTACAACAACCGTCTCTGTTTTTCTACTGTTCTTCCGGCTCGTGACTAGAATAAACCTTTCGTACGTACTAAAAATGTCGGGAACGTTTACCGGAACGTGGTCATTCGATTTTTGCAACTTTGCGAAGAAAATTCTTTACGACTCGAGAGTGGCCTCATATTTTTTGTCCACTTCGATTTACCGGAAATTACCCGGACATGCACGGTTGAAATATGTAAAACAATGCAAAAAATTCGATTACAAAAAAAGGACAGAACCGGTAATTACTGCCATTTTCCGGCGTTATACGGTAATGATGGCAATTCACTAACTTTGTCGTTTTCCGCATCGAATTTTCTTCTTTGTTTTAGACATTTCACCGGGCATGTCCGGGTAGTTTCCGGTAAACCACAAGTGTAAGATTAGCTAGCATTCTCCCACGAATCAGTGGTTATGGTTCGGATCTTCCCCTATAAACTTTCCACAATATTACTACACTACAATACACTTCAACAACCGTAACTTGGGTGAAGTTTGTCAATTGCACAATAATAGCTGATGCGGCCATTTGAATATTTTTTATGGTTGGAGTGCCGACGGGTACTTTGGAGTTTGTTTTGTATGAGGTCCAGTGGCTTTCTGCCGTTTATCATTCCTCGCGCAACCACACCAAATTTTGAAAACCTTTCCTTTTTATCGAAAATTTGTATAATTTTATTTGGCGTACTTTTCTACAACAACCGTCTCTGTTTTTCTACTGTTCTTCCGGCTCGTGACTAGAATAAACCTTTCGTACGTACTAAAAATGTCGGGAACGTTTACCGGAACGTGGTCATTCGATTTTTGCAACTTTGCGAAGAAAATTCTTTACGACTCGAGAGTGGCCTCATATTTTTTGTCCACTTCGATTTACCGGAAATTACCCGGACATGCACGGTTGAAATATGTAAAACAATGCAAAAAATTCGATTACAAAAAAAGGACAGAACCGGTAATTACTGCCATTTTCCGGCGTTATACGGTAATGATGGCAATTCACTAACTTTGTCGTTTTCCGCATCGAATTTTCTTCTTTGTTTTAGACATTTCACCGGGCATGTCCGGGTAGTTTCCGGTAAATCGAGGTGGACAAATAAAGAGGCCTCTCTCGAGTCATAAATAATTTTCTTCTCAAAGTTGCAGAAATCAAAACATTCCCGACATTTTTAGTTCGTACGAAAGGTTTATTCTAGAAGTCACGAGCTGGTGGCTGTCATTTGTAAACTTGAAACCATCGTTTAAAAAGGAGTACTTTTGGGTGGATCCGGAACAACATACTAAAGACAAAAAACAGAGACGGTTGTTGTAGAAAAGTACGCCAAATAAAATTATACAAATTTTCGATAAAAAAAGGAAAGGTTTTCAAAATTTGGTGTGGTTGCGCGAGCAATGATAAACGGCAGAAAGCCACTGGACCTCATACAAAACAAACTCCAAAGTACCCGTCGGCACTCTAACCATAAAAATATTCAAATGGCCGCATCAGCTATTATTGTGCAATTGACAAACTTAACCCAAGTTACGGTTGTTGAAGTGTATTGTAGTGCAGTAATATTGTGGAAAGTTTATAGGCGAAGATCCGAACCATAACCACTGATTCGTGGGAGAATGCTAGCTAATCTTACACTTGTGGTGCAGTGGGAAACGTCGCCCGGGTTATGCTAGCTCACAATACTGTTGAAATTTTTTTAAAAAGTTAATCGATTGTGATAAGTACCTCAACCACTGATACTGGGCATACAGTTAGCTAATTTTGAAATTGTGGTGCACTGGGAAACGTCGTCCGGGTTACGGTAGCTGAAGGATACTGTAGACATACTGTAGAAACTATATTGATTATGTTAGGTATCTCAACCAATGCTTTAGGGCATGATACTAGCCAGTTGTGCAATAGTTGTGCAGTGGGAACGTCGCCCGGGTCACGGTAACTGAAGGATACTGTAGACATACTGTAGAAACTATATTGATTATGTTAGGTATCTCAACCAATGCTTTAGGGCATGATACTAGCCAGTTGTGCAATTGTGGTGCAGTGGGAAACGTCGTCCGGGTTATGGTAGCTCAGGATACGGTAGAAAAATTACAGTAAGCTAATCAATATTAATAAGTGACTTACTAATGACCTACCTGAAATTTCAAAATTGAGTTCTAAAACGACCAGTTCTAAAACGACACACCCCCGTTTGCAACAATGACACGTTTATATGCATGCGCTATGAGCTGTAATGATTTTTTTTGCATACTCAGGGAGATTGAATAACCACAGAAAAATAGATTACACGTGATTTTGAAATATCTGATTTTTCGAAATTTTCCGATTTTTCACTTTCGACGCCATTTTTCGGGTCTCAGTGACCCCCTTTTTATTTTTTTCTTAAATTTTTATTATACATTACTTGACGTGCTCCTTCATAATATGCAATACAACTATTGTGTTTCGAAAATTTTAAATACCCTTTGATTTTTTAAAGATTTCTCAAAACGCATTTTCTATATAAATCCATGGCTTTGCCAGATAGGAGTACACTCTCAACAGCAATATTTTGCGCCATATTTTTCTACATTTTTAAGCTCAACCACGACCTTTTAGCTCAACAATGAAGAAAGTTATGACGATTCCGGCGACAGAACCGTCAAATTCCTTAAAGCCGGCTCTGAGACCTGGGACCAGGATTATTTGAATTCTTGTCTCCTAGGTACTCTCGCATAAAAGTTTGATCGAAATCAAAAATATTTTTTGAAAATTGTTCCGAGCCACCTGCAATCTCTGGTGAGACCTCTCTTAATTACACAACTCCGAATAGTTTTTACCCCAACCTTTGAGAGTATCTTAATATCTATCGATTAACGTTCATAAACTTGACTCTTTCCTGAAACTTAACCAATTCAGCCCTATTCGAATTAATCTCTCTTTTCAGCCTTCGAAATTTCGTCTCTCATTTGCCGAAATGAAATCAACGACTCACGCCGATCGATCAATCGATCAATCACGCCGATTATATTGATCAAAGATCAACCGAAAATGTGTTCACGTGTTGGGTGCGTCGTTTCCCGACGTGGCCGAGCTTCGACTCTGAGTTGGGACCGCTGTGGGAAGCAGCTAGATTCGAGTTACTGAATAGAGTTCACTAATTATTGTCATTTTATTTTTTTTGGTAAATTAAATTTGAGTTTGCAAAGGATTTTAATAACGTGTCTCAATTTTACGTACGAGATGGTAGTGGAGTCTGTGGTGCGACGACGATTGCATTCAGTTGCCCGTTGCCCCGCCCGTTGTGCAACGACCAGAGGGTAGTGATCATAGTGATGATGACGGCAGTTCTATCGCCAGTGACGAGGTAAGCGAATTCGAGATGACGTCACAACATTTCGCAAAAATGAACATTCTTTTTCAAGAACAACGAGTCGCCAGTGGGAGGGGAATTGGAAGATGGCGCTGAGACTGCTGATGACTGCGAGGATCCGACAATCTTCCAGGACAATATTCAATATCTATTTTGTTTAAAGTGTGATCTTCTACCGTAACCCGCCTCCTCGATCGATTGCGGACTAGTCAAATTTGTAACTTTTCGATTGTGCCTCTGCGTGGCTTCCGCATTTTTGTGCCTCTACGTGGCTTCCGGATTTTTGTGCCTCTCATATCTTTCCGGATTTCTGTGCATCTCATATCTTTCCGGATTTTGTGCCTCTACGTGGCTTCCGGATTTTTGTGCCTCTCATATCGTTCCGGATTTTTGTGCCTCTCATATATTTCCGGATTTCTGTGCATCTCATATCTTTCCGGATTTTGTGCCTCTACGTGGCTTCCGGATTTTTGTGCCTCTCATATCTTTTCGGATTTTTGTGCCTCTCATATATTTCCGGATTTTTGTGCCTCTACGTGGCGTCCGGATTTTTGTGCCTCTCATATATTTTCGGATTTTTGTGCCTCTCATATATTTTCGGATTTTTGTGCCTCTCATATATTTCCGGATTTTTGTGCCTCTCATATATTTCCGGATTTTTGTGCCTCTACGTGGCTTCCGGATTTTTGTGCCTCTCATATCTTTTCGGATTTTTGTGCCTCTCATATATTTCCGGATTTTTGTGCCTCTACGTGGCGTCCGGATTTTTGTGCCTCTCATATATTTTCGGATTTTTGTGCCTCTCATATATTTTCGGATTTTTGTGCCTCTCATATATTTCCGGATTTTTGTGCCTCTCATATATTTCCGGATTTTTGTGCCTCTACGTGGCGTCCGGATTTTTGTGCCTCTCATATATTTTCGGATTTTTGTGCCTCTCATATATTTTCGGATTTTTGTGCCTCTCATATATTTCCGGATTTTTGTGCCTCTCATATATTTCCGGATTTTTGTGCCTCTACGTGGCTTCCGGATTTTTGTGCCTCTCATATCTTTTCGGATTTTTGTGCCTCTCATATATTTCCGGATTTTTGTGCCTCTACGTGGCGTCCGGATTTTTGTGCCTCTCATATATTTTCGGATTTTTGTGCCTCTCATATATTTTCGGATTTTTGTGCCTCTCATATATTTCCGGATTTTTGTGCCTCTCATATATTTCCGGATTTTTGTGCCTCTACGTGGCTTCCGGATTTTTGTGCCTATACGTGGCTTCCGGATTTTTGTGCCTCTCATATATTCCCGGATTTTTGTGCCTCTCATATATTTCCGGATTTTTGTGCCTCTACGTGGCTTCCGGATTTTTGTGCCTTTCATATCTTTCCGGATTTTTTGTGCCTCTACGTGGCTTCCGGATTTTTGTGCCTCTCATATCTTTCTGGATTTTTGTGCCACTCATATATTTCCGGATTTTTGTGCCTCTGCGTGACTTCCGGATTTTGTGCCTCTACGTGGCTTCCGGATTTTGTGCCTCTACGTGGCTTCCGGATTTTGTGCCTCTACGTGGCTTCCGGATTTTTGTGCCTCTACGTGGCTTCCGGATTTTTGTGCCTTTATATCTTTCCGGATTTTTTGTGCCTCTGCGTGACTTCCGGATTTTAGTGCCACTCATATATTTCCGGATTTTTGTGCCTCTGCGTGACTTCCGGATTTCAGTGCATCTCATATCTTTCCGGATTTTGTGCCTCTACGTGGCTTCCGGATTTTTGTGCCTCTACGTGGCTTCCGGATTTTTGTGCCTTTCATATCTTTCCGGATTTTTTGTGCCTCTACGTGGCTTCCGGATTTTTGTGCCTCTCATATCTTTCCGGATTTTTGTGCCACTCATATATTTCCGGATTTTTGTGCCTCTGCGTGACTTCCGGATTTTGTGCCTCTACGTGGCTTCCGGATTTTGTGCCTCTACGTGGCTTCCGGATTTTGTGCCTCTACGTGGCTTCCGGATTTTGTGCCTCTACGTGGCTTCCGGATTTTGTGCCTCTACGTGGCTTCCGAATTTTTGTGCCTTTCATATCTTTCCGGATTTTTTGTGCCTCTACGTGGCTTCCGGATTTTTGTGCCTCTCATATCTTTCCGGATTTTTGTGCCACTCATATATTTCCGGATTTTTGTGCCTCTGCGTGACTTCCGGATTTTAGTGCCACTCATATATTTCCGGATTTTTGTGCCTCTGCGTGACTTCCGGATTTCAGTGCATCTCATATCTTTCCGGATTTTGTCCCTGTACGTGGCTTCCGGATTTTTGTGCCTCTACGTGGCTTCCGGATTTTTGTGCCTCTACGTGGGAATCACACTAGTCCGGAAAAGGGGCGGTGTGTTTGTCGTTTCGTGGCGAGACCATAGGAATTCTCGCGAATTCAAACATGGGGTAACTCTCCCTTTAAGGGAACTATATTGACGGTAGGATTGCGAAAAATAAGAAATACCGGGTCGTTGTAATATTAGATAACTACTTCTGCTGTATGACAGGTTGCACTCTTTGTCAAATTTCCTATAAACTTTGACGTAAATTCAATAAACAATTAGACATCATTTAACATATCGACATTTGGAATCCTCGCAAACGGCCTCACCAGTTTAAATTTGATCATAAAGTTAACAATATTTATCACATTATTCGTTGTCGACATTATGATAATATTCCTCTACCTCCTCACCATTTTCATTAAATCCGGAAAGTTCCCCATCATTAGGAATTTATCACATTTATATAAATCGTATTTCAGTTTTCATATACGGGACCAAAATCAAACTCCATAAGGACGCCCATCACTATCACTACTACCTGAAACATATCCAATTTGCGACTGAGCGGTTGCATCTCACTTTTTTTTTCGTTGATGCTCGGTTTCAGCTGGTGAGGCCGTTTGAGAGGTGGGGAACGGAGGTAAACGACACAAAGTTGAACATAAGTCATCAAATGGAACGGATAAATAGACGAATTTATCTTTTTTGCATTGTACGCTTTGAAACCAGGAACGATCACATGGTGGTTGAATGGAAAAAGGGTTTGAGCATAAATAGTTAGAACATATTTGCTGATGTCAATATTTACATTTGAATCGTGGCAACTCTTCATAGTTCTCTTTTTAATCGAGACAAAGATGAACAACAAGAATATTACAGATGAGTTCGGTATATTTCGTCCCCCACCTCCTCTCGTTTTAGAGATCATTAGATGAGTAAAGTTGGTCTTGGGTTCTCACGATACATTGGTTCCGTTCAAAGAAATCTCCGATGTTAAGGAGAATGAGTATTAATAGTTTCGATTGTGGTCTGCTGTCCAAATGTGAGACTGTTCCTACAAGATTTTCTACCATAAGCAAACATTTTCCTGAGCTCGGAATCCTTGATACGTGAAGTCTCTCCTGTGCATATGTGCTGTTTTTACCAACTAAATCGAGATGTGTTACATTTGCAATGTTCTTGGAGAATTTTTTATTTAATATTTATTTTATTGAATTCAGGAAGGTGTTGCTTTTTTCAGGATTTAATTTGTAAATCACTCGGAATTTGTATCTATTTTTATCATCTAAACTTGATAATAATCTTTTGTTTGCAACACTGTTTGAAATTGTTAAATTTGATTTCATAAAAATGGCCATTTTCCGTGTTTCACTCATTTCTGTCTCTTCCCCCCTTCCAAATTTAGAATTTTGTTTTTTTTTTCAAATTTGGAATGTTGTTAACATTCTTAAGAATGTTGACTCCAGAGTCACGGGGGATCGACCGGGGTGAATCTATTTCTTTCATCTACTCTCTCACTCTCGCATTTATGTCTTCCCTCTTGTACAAAGTGTTTAAAAAATCCCCGTCAGAATTTTAACATCAACGACGTCTTGTTGTTGGTACTAAATTTAAGAGTCTGCTGAGAACATTAGAGAAATGAAATTTTATCGATAAATTCATCGTTACGGTTCGGACGCAGGTTCTCAAATCACATAAGGTTACATGTAGATTCTCGTAGATACAATGGGAAGAAATTCATTCAGAGGGATGAGAAAGTGCCGCTTCTTCTCGCACTCGCCTTGATTAGCTTAGTCATAGCTCCTGCAAGAAAAGTATTGTGCATAGAAAAGGAGTGCGTCTCTCGCTTTCGATGGGCATGAGTTGGTAATACGTACTTCGTCCACACATAAGGTGCTCGAGCGGGATGGTATCCTGGTCACCTGAAAAGAAGCATGAATTGGCAAGATGTGGAGAAGGAGAAATTACGTGACAGCAGCGAGTCGAGGGCATTCTTCGGATCTTCGTACATGAATTTGTCGATCGTGTAGCAGTGCGCCTTGACCGACTCTCGACCAGCTGCAATTAATATTTCGTGGAAAATTGACAATAATGAATTCTCACCGCCATAATCAATCCAGAATTCCGCGGCCGAAACACCATACGTGTGGAAGTAATGAGCACACTGTTTGAACCCGCCGACCACGATAATGAAGGCGTGCTCGAATCCGACGTGCATCAGGTTGCTGATGTACGACATTCCCTGTAAATTTAGCATAAACAAACAATTGCCGATCAGGTTAGCATAGTCAGAAATATAACAAAATAATTATATTTATGAGCTATCATAAAAAAATGATACGAAACACTTACCGTCTGGTCTACAACCACGACTTCCGGTTGAGATCCCTTGTGAATCTTCTTTTGGTAAGTATGAAGAGAATCTCGTCGCTTGTCAAGTTTTCTCTTCAGATTGCCGCTGGACAGGAACGTGCCATCACTATTCAGCTTCCTGAAATATGGTTTGTAAATCTCAAATATTCGTAAGCTAATTTGTCATATATGTTTCTGAACTAATAAAAAACCATCAATCCTTTCCACTCACGTTAGCACGTGCACATCAAATTCCGAGAACTTCATCGTTTCCTTGACCTGACGAAGTTCTCGAGGCGTGAACATGCCCATCGATTTTAGCTTCTCCCATGGGCATCCTTCGACCAGCACACACTGCTGCAAGTGAAAGAGTAAACAAACAAACAAAAAGAAAGTGAAGGTACGGGAAAAGTGCGAAGCTCACATCTCCAAACTCTTTCATCGACCATCTTCCATTCACCAATTCTCGCATCAGGATCACAACTCGTTTCGGATTGGCATTCACATTCGTGCCGAATGCTCGCCAGTAGTTGAGGTTGCAACCGCCCTCCGCGCTCTAAATAACCAGGATTGCATATTTATTTAAAAAATTAAATCCAAGCACTTTTCGAACTTTTCCAGATGGTAATTCTTTCTTCTCACCTTGATAATGTAGATCACGACCCCGAGCAGGCATTCAGGCGTCGCCGCTGCTAGACGCACGAGGGGCTCGGAACAATTTTCGAGAAAATATTTTTGATTTCGATCAAACTTTTATATATGAGTACCCAGGACGTGAGAAACTTAAATTTCAAGTCCCAGGTTCAAGAGCCGGCTTTTAGGAAATTACCGGCTCCAATACCGGAATCGTCATAACTCAGCTCAATCTTGAGCTTGAATGATGGCATTGGTCTTAAAATTTGTAGAATAATTTGTAGAACATTTTATATGTTGGAAACGAGTACGAAAAAATGAAAAGAAAAAAATGCTGATTGAAAAAGTGATTTCGATAATCTTCGAAAAATTGTGTGGTGTCTAAAATGCCAGAACAAGTGGAATTTTATTTCAAAATATGAAAGAGCTTGTCAAATACTGTTGAGAAAAAAATTAATAAAAAATAAAATGGGGTCCATTTTAAAGCGAAAATGGCCTTCGAAGGTGAAAAAATCGAGAAAAGTCCGAAAATCGACTCCATGAAAATCGTTCCAAAAATGTTGTGTTATGGGTATTTGGTATCTAGCAGTTCAGCAAAAATAGTTTCAGTCCATGTCTCCGTCTCATAGACAAGTCGGAACTGAATACACATGACAACTTCTCAATAACAAATACATACGTATTTATGAGATGCTGCAAGCTGTTAAAGAATTATACATGAACTGAAATATTTTTTGCTGAACTACTAGATACCAAATACATATAACGCAACATTTTTCGGACGATTTTCGTAAAGTGGATTTTCGGGCTTTTCTCGATTTTTCACATTCGAAGGCGATTTTCGTCTTAAAATGGACCCCATTTTATTTTTTCTTAATTTTTTTCTCAACAGTATTTGACAAGCTCTTTCATATTTTGAAATAAAATTCCACTTGTTCTGGCATTTTAGACACCACACAATTTTTCGAAGATTATCGAAATCACTTTTTCGATCAGCATTTTTTTCTTTTCAGTTTTTCGTACTCGTTTCCAACATATAAAATGTTCTAGAAATTATTCTACAAATTTTAAGACCAATGCCATCATTCAAGCTCAAATTTGAGCTGAGTTATGACGTTTCCGGCATTGGAGCCGGTAATTTCCTAAAAGCCGGCTCTGGAACCTGGGACCCGGATCGATCGAATTCTTATCGCTTGGGTACTCTCACATAAAAGTTTGATCGAAATCAAAAATAACTTTTTGAAAATTGTTCCAAAATGAGTCAGTTTTCCTGCAATCTCTCGTGATACCTCTCTTATGACGTAATTTCGTTGTGTCCAACGATCTGGCACTTGCCTGGTCGTCGACGTCCTGCACACCTTTTCGTTGGTACTCATCTGAACATATTTAATCGATAAATTGGCTGCTTAGGTTGTATTCGTTTTTTTCGGAACTACCGTAATTGTCGATCAGCTAGTGTCAAGGATTGTGATCCTTGGGATGCTACTTCCCCCCTCACTCTGTATCGATCTCTGTGACTCATGCCATTCGATATCCCCTATCATCTGATAAGTACTGACCGGTCGGATCCTTTCCCCCTTTTGTATCTTGATTATGTATCGTACTTGAACTGTATCGCTTTCAATTCCCGATCTATTCATATAAATCCTCTCTCGATCTCCGTCTATGTCTAAATACACAGATACACGGAAATATGACTGGTAGAAGCGAGTGGTTCCTGATGTTGTCTGGAGGGCCCGCCAGACTCATCGGGAGGCGATCGTGGTAAACCGTGTTTCTGTGGACACCCCCCATTTTTTTATTCCCCCTGCGTCTCGCTTTTTCTTCGTGGCTTCTCTATTTTTTTCCATTCAGTGTGTTTTTCGTTGTATGAGCTGTTCGTGTGTACACGCGGGTGCCCCTTTTGCCCGTTTTCCCCCTTCCCCTGTAATGCCGCGATGGTGCTATTTCCGCGTAGAGTCGACTGAACAGCGTAAAGATTCGCTGAGAAGTCTCCAGGTAGGAGCAAAGAGAAGTCTCCAGGTAGGAGCAAAGAGAAGTCTCCAGGTAGGAGCAGAGAGAAGTCTCCAGGTAGGAGCAGAGAGAAGTCTCCAGGTAGGAGCAGAGAGAAGTCTCCAGGTAGGAGCAAAAGTCGCGTAAAGATTCGCGCAGATCAGTCCAGGTAGGACTAAGTAGAGTAGTATCGTGTGTTTTGTGTGTCGTCGTCTAAATGTTGTGTGTCTTGTCTTGTCCAGAGAGAGCTGTCTGCTCTCTCAACCGATCGACTGCAACTTGAATGCGGCCATGGGCCGTTTCGAGTCTGCAGATACGAACGGGCTTGGTCATTTGCGATTCAGGGGAAACACGAGTTTCCCCAGTATCCGCTCTATGACTATATCCTCAATCAAATAAATCAAACTCTTAAATATATGTACATTCCGATATAGAATCATGAGTCGAGAACATAGCTCAAACGCTCTCGTTACTGATTGTGTAGCAAGCGAGCGATTTGGGAACTGATGATATGCGGGAGAGAAGTCTGAAGTGAACGAGATCCATTGTCCTCGTGAAAATGTGAAAAGGGTTAACTGATGCATGTTCGCCTTGTCAACTTTCTATCATTGTGAAATTTCACACATCTAACGGAAATCTATTCTTAGTGGATCTTATCAATCTCGATATCTCTTCAATTTCCTCGCTTTGTAGATATGAGTTGATGTAATCTCAACCAGGAATGATCCCTCCCCCGCCAATCGAGAATAACTCTGTCAATGAGAGATGATCCAGTGCGTCTGACTGAAGGAAAGGGTGCCAGATCACGCAATATCTCAATCGCGCCAAGGGTAGGTGTCCCACTCCTCCATCTCTCGCATACCCATTCCCTCACTGCTTGCACAGTATCGTCCTGTGAGAAAGTACTTACACTAATTTGAACATTTCAGAAACCCGAGAAGCGACCGATGGCAAGTCAAAGCGACTCGGGCAGTAGGGCTATTCCGAAATCCATTGGACTGACCAGCACCCCGGGTTAGGGCACTGCCCTTCTCGGGGATGCTGCCTCAGTCGGAGAAAAACATTACTCAATCATTCACTCAAATGATCAACCAGTTCAGCCGGTTGCACTTCGGTGGTATCCTCGCTCACATCCTCAGGCAACAAGTGCGACTCGAGCGACTACGAAAGGATTGATTGCAGTATTCGCGTCGTCGGAGAAGAAATGAAGATTAGAGGTCAGCCACTCGGAAGTACGTCAGCTGGGCATCGCAACATTGAAGTCCATGGAGTACCTTGGAATTGCAGTGAAGAAATAGGACATCACAATGAAGTAAGTGAGTAAACTTGATCAGAAGAATTGATCTCTCGGTGTCGGAAGTAACGAGCGACAACGGAAGTACAATGCCAATTGACGCAGCCTGAACCTCCGAAGCAATTATAGCAACGGTACTGGACAGCCCACCGTACATCCGCAGCAGATGATCCTGCAGCCATTCGCCCAGTTGCCAATGCCGGTAGCGACACTAGTTGGTGGCTGGCATGAGGTATCGAGGCCCCATCACATAGATCCATCGGTATGGTGGGTCGACCATGCGAGGTATGAGTCACCCGCACACCTGTGCGCAATAGTCACGCAACTAGTGTAGTATGACATCTCGTACTTCGGAGTCAATTATGAAATAGATGCGCTGACAGAAATGAGAACAGTGTCCGCTGAATTGTTCAATCATACCGCAAGTGCACAGTATGGCCATCGGGGAATCGTTTATAATAGATAGTACAGCAATCATTCTACTTCGATAACTAACTGTGCACTTCCAGAACGACACGGGTCGAGTGCTCCGGATTGCCCCGTCGCCGACGTGTCCAAATGTGACTACAGGGATGGGATCAGTACCCTCGAAGACGGGAGTATCGTCATACGAGAAGGAGAATTGTGAGTCCAATCATTCGTCGCAAAGCAAAATGAAGGGCTAACGCTTAGAGAATGTCTGGCTAATTGAGAGTCGAGAATTTGCTCTTACTTTGACAAGAACAGCCGGACAGTAGAAAATTGTGGGAAGACGGTAGCAGGAACTGCTCAAGAGTTAGCCGTCTCTCTAATCAGGTCAACGGCAAAGCGAGACTGTATATCCTCCTGCCATCCCCACTCACGCTCCTCACCCAACGGTGAACGGCAACGTGCTTGTGCCAAGCGGCACGGGCACGTCTGCCGACTCACTGATAGCCTCATATCATGATATCAGCGTTCCCGTAATGTCATAAGACTCGGTAGAAAGCAATCATTCACCACATTTGCACTCATTTCGGCGCTAATGTCCATACTCGAAGTGGACCACGCGGGATCTCCGTCCATATCCGCCATCTAATTCATCATAAGGGCCTCCTTAGGCGCAGCTCTCGGAAGGAATCCCTCCCAGAGATGCCCGTCATCGAGTACTGAAGTACTGCAAGAAATCAGCCCGCAAGTGTGGTAGGTAAAACTCCCTAGTCCCAGTCCAATCCAAATGGCTGAAAAGGTTGTAGCATCGTCGTTCTCTTCTGCAATAGAAGGAGCTAGTGTAAGTACCCAGCCACTTGAGATATTAGATGTGAGTATCCTGCCTAAATAAAAGTAGAAAACTCAAAAGAGTAGTCATGCACGGTCGGTACTCGGAATTTAAATAATTTTTCCCAATCCAGATGGCCATCATCGATCTCTCTACTTCCCCGCATGTGCAATCGTCATCAGCGACTTCGAATTGGAAGAGACCTGGCATGCCCGGTCTAGAAACCACCCCATTTCTTAGTGTGTACTCCTTACACTGGCTGTAGTAGTATCCGTAACTATCTATCCAGTAGGTTCGCTGTCACAATAGTCCTATTTTTGTCCGAGGACGGACTATGGTAAAAAGGGGTACATGTCAAGGATTGTGATCCTTGGGATGCTACTTCCCCCCTCACTCTGTATCGATCTCTATGACTCATGCCATTCGATATCCCCTATCATCTGATAAGTAGGCGGAGTCAGATCCCAGAGCCGCTCGGTTCTGAGCGAGCATGAGAAGCCCCGAGACGCCGATCCTGACCGGTCGGATCCTTTCCCCCTTTTGTATCTTGATTATGTATCGTACTTGAACTGTATCGCTTTCAATTCCCGATCTATTCATATAAATCCTCTCTCGATCTCCGTCTATGTCTAAATCCACAGATACACGGAAATATGACTCTAGTTACTCACTCTGTGCTGGTCCAATATCATCGGAACCCTCTCCATTTCTCTCGACGTGATCGTCGGCTTCTGGATGCGGCGCCGCAGGAGGAGCTAAAGAGATGAAATTAATAAAGCAAAAAATAATATTTGAAAATGTCTCAATTAGCCAAGATATGCCTCTGAAAAGTTATTAAATGACCTGAATTGAACTAATAATAAAAATCAATAGCCGATAGTGAACCTACAGTACTCAACTAATAATAAAATCAAAAGTCGATTGCCAGCCTACCGTAGTCAACCAATAATAAAAATCAATTGTGGATAGTTGACCTACCGTGGTCAACAAATAATAAAAGCAATTGTCGATAGTGAACCTTCTTAAATCCGAAGTTCCCACAATCTGGCGCTCAGCTATTGTCAGACCGATATATAAAAAGAAGGGCGAAAAACAGTCTCCCGATAACTACCGACCGACCTCGTTAACGTGCGCTCTTTCGAAAGTTATGGAACGCATTGTTTGTCATGAACTTTCTAAGTTCCTCACACACAATGGTCTGCTTCCCGATCAACAGCACGGGTTCCGCACCAAAAGGTCATGTAGCACAGCTCTCTTGTCCACTTTTTCGCACTGGCATGCCTTACTAGACAAGCACCATTTCCTCACATGTGCATTCGTAGATTTCTCTAAAGCTTTCGACTCTATTCCGCTTAACCTCCTAATTGATAAATGCGAGACTACACAAAATCCCGGCTGCCTCCTTCGCTGGATACAAGCTTTTCTCTCTAATCGCACACAAATGGTTATTGTTGGAGACTCCAAATCGCATGCTTTCCAAACGATGAGTGGTGTCCCTCAAGGCTCCTGTCTCGGACCGCTTTTATTCTCCATTTATATAGCCGATGTAGTCGACATTCTTCCAACAGGAAGTTTTTGCACCATGTATGCGGACGACCTCAAAATTTACACAGTAGACAACCCCACTTTGCTCCAACTCGCGATAGACAACCTCGTCGACTGGAGTACCCGCTGGGGGCTAACCCTATCACCTACCAAAACAGTTATCATGCACCTTGGCACGAACCACCCCTCTTGCACCCATTCAGCACTCGGAATCGATCTACCCATCAAACTTCACATCAAGGACTTGGGGATTACTTACGATAACAAACTGAGTTTTACGAAGCATTTCGAAAATATTATAGGTAAAGCATCCGCACGTTGCTCTTTCATACATCGATCGTTCATCTCTAAAAGCCCGGCATTATACTCCAAATTGTTCTGCACTTATGTCCGACCACTACTCGAGTTTTAACCCTAGCACGATAACTAACATTTCTCGCCTTGAGAATGTTTTACACAGATTCACTCGAATCGTCTTCCGCAGATGTGACCTGCCCGCAACATCCTACCACAACAGACTGGTGGCGCTCAAGATTCCTTCCCTTTGTGACCGACGAACTCGTATAGATCTTCTTGTATCATATGACGCTGTTTGCGTTAGGATCAACAAGGTCTCTACAGAGGTCTGGAACAGGTCAAAAATCGAATTCGCTCAAAAGTTGCTCCTAGGGGTAACTTTCGACGCTGAACACGCTGGTGCTATCGATTTCGCAATAGGGCGCGTCTGGGCGCCGGTATGGCGCCGCGCCCTTTCGGCGGAAAACGTGTTTATCGATTAAAACCCCGCTAAAACTCATCAAAATGGCGGGAAATCTCGCGATCTAAATCAGAATTTGAAGCTCTATCAAATGGCGGTAATGGCATATCTTGATAAATTCTCGTTCTTGAGAAAAATCGATTTTTTGATCCAGCCAGCATCGCACGAGATCTCACCTGAAGTTGAAAGAGCATTTTCTCCTGATCATTTTGGTATATTGAGTGTGGTGTTGTAGCCTGTGGAACATTGTTTTACATTGAATCTAAGATTTTTCAAGCGCGCGGAACGCGTGTATACGCGCGGCATCCGCGTGGTCGATGTGGTAGTGGTCTAGAACTTCAATCCGAAGGCACTTTTCATGGAATCTTGAAAAAATGATTTTTCCAATGAAAAAAAAATCGGCAAAAAACTTTGGTAACCGATGGGAATCGAACCAATGACCTTCGGATTGAAGTTCTAGGCCACTACCACATCGACCACGCGGATGCCGCGCGTATACACGCGTTCCGCGCGCGTGAAAAATCTTAGATTCAATGTAAAACAATGTTCCACAGGCTACAACACCACACTCAATATACCAAAATGATCAGGAGAAAATGCTCTTTCAACTTCAGGTGAGATCTCGTGCGATGCTGGCTGGATCAAAAAATCGATTTTTCTCAAGAACGAGAATTTATCAAGATATGCCATTACCGCCATTTGATAGAGCTTCAAATTCTGATTTAGATCGCGAGATTTCCCGCCATTTTGATGAGTTTTAGCGGAGTTTTAATCGATAAACACGTTTTCCGCCGAAAGGGCGCGGCGCCATACCGGCGCCCAGACGCGCCCTATTGCGAAATCGATAGCACCAGCGTGTTCAGCGTCGAAAGTTACCCCTAGGAGCAACTTTTGAGCGAATTCGATTTTTGACCTGTTCCAGCGACTTGTTGATCCTAAGGCAAACAGCGTCATATAAGATTATTTTCGGATATTACGATATTACCCCCAGATCAATATTTAACTTCTCTAATCGTATTGGTAACTCTAGAGGTCATAGGCTCAAAATTTGTCCATTTACTTGTAACACCGTCAGGTTTAATCGTTTCTTTTCAAATAGAATAGTTCATCATTGGAATCGTCTAGATGATGATATTGTAAGCAATAGTAGTATCAATGTTTTCTCGAACTACATCAAACACATTAATTTACAATCTTTGCGTTAGATACATATCTACCTCATCAAATGTTATCTCTTTTTCTCAGCTTTTCTGAGAACACCTTCTTTGTCACTATATGTGACATCGTATCTCATGTATGCCGTTACTTTCACTTCGTCTCAAATTTATATTACAATTTGCTATGTAAATTGCATGATAAACATTATTATTAGAAAAAACCTACTGTAGTCAACTAATAATTAAAATCAATAGCCGATAGTGAACCTACAGTACTAAACTAATAATAAAATCAAAAGTCGATTGCCAGCCTACCGTAGTCAACCAATAATAAAAATCAATAGCCGATAGTGAACCTAAAGTACTCTACTAATAATAAAATCAAAAGTCGATTGCCAACCTACCGTAGTCAACCAATAATAAAAATCAATTGTAGATAGTTGACCTACCGTGGTCAACAAATAATAAAAGCAATTGTCGATAGTGAACCTACTGTAGTCAACTAATAATAAAAATCAATTGTCGATATTACATTTATAAAATGATACAAACACACAAAAAGTTAAAATGGTACTTCCTGTGTTTACCAAAGAGAGGGTCGCAGTGAGAGGGTCGCGTACGTGCCTGTGTGGTAAACAACGGTAGTCCGTCATTTGACTTTTTGGTGTGATCGTATCATTTTAAAAATGTAATAGTCGACCTACCGTAGTCAACTAACAATAAAACTCAATTGTCGATAGCCACCCGACCGTAGTCAAATAATAATAAAACGCAATTGTCGATAGCCACCCCACCGTAATCGCTCAATAGAAATGGTCATAGATCAAGGGTGCAAAAGATACGCGTGAAGTTCTCGCGGGAAGGATGGTTACCTCGTTGCTCGCCGACCGCTGCTCCGGCTGCTTCTGGCTGCGCCCCGTCCACGGCCTCAGCCTGCAAACCATGATGAAATTGAAAGATCAAAGATCACAATTCACAATTCGCTTACCTCTGGTTGATCCCTTTTCTTCGTCTTACGATCGCATCTTGCAAGAGCCAGCTTGGGACCCGTGTACGCAAACTCAATAGAGATGGATTACTGTAACCTCAAAAAGTACGGTAACTTACAACCGGTGCGGGTGCGGTAGCTGGACGAGCCGTCGATCGATTTCGTACCTGAATGATACACAGTAGAAAATGGATTACTGTAATATACATACCGGTCGTTTTGTCGGGTGTACTGTGGTTGGCGGGGGTACGGTATCCGGTGCTGGGTAAGACGCTACTGCAGAGCGGCCGCGGCCGCGGCCTCTCCCGCGACCTGCCCACCCATTTCGGGGACGACCGCAGGAGGCGAGGGGAAAGAGGAGAAATAAAGAGGAGGAGGAGGGGAGAGAGGGGAGAAGTACACAATTGAAATGAGTGAACAGAAGAGAAAAGGCGGAATGATGTGACAGGAGAAGAAATGAGGAAAGGTAGAAAGGAGTTGAGATCGTTCAACAAAGACAACGCCAAAGGAAAAGTGAGAACATGTAATTGATAGATCATGGGAAAAACTAGAGATTCATCTATGCTCACTTTTTAAAGTTAGTTTACGCAAATCTGATGAGAAGTTGTTGTATAAATTTAGCTGAATCTCTTAACAAATGTTCTCATTGCGAAAATGAAAAAGGCTTTCCTATTTTATATTTTATCTCATCTTACGGAGATTTAGCCGAGCTGTGGAGATTTAAATGTTTAGCGACAAAATAACGGGAGAATTCATAATTACAAAAAATCGCATTCAAAACTACTCTCGCCGTCTGACTCTCTCACATTCGCGCGCACTTCTGAGCGCAATTTATTGACGCAATCATTTGGAAAGAGCGCTTCAATTCTGTGGAGAAAAGTGAGTTCGTGAACGCCAAAAATACCATCAACGACACCAAAAGAACCGGAATGATTCTCACACTTTATCAACACCTCAACAATCGATTACGAAATCTGAATAAACTTGTGTGAACAACAAAGAGGGGCGAATGATTCTAAAATACGGATCAGAATGAGTTGGGATAGTTAGAGTACCATAATGAATTAATCGAGTTTTATTCAAGGAATTAAGTGATATTCGATAAAACGATAACCATCATTGATTAATAATTGATTATCGAGGGAGGGATAGATTAGTTATCGATTACTTATTGACGTTATTATTATTACGAGGAGCGGTCTGGCCATTTTCATTCGCCTTCTTCTTATTTTCTCTTTGCTCTTTCTCCAGTTCTTCAATTTCCGCATCGATTTCACGAATTTTAATTTTAAAAAGCTCACAAAATGCGTACGAGCGGGATACGTAGCGAATATCTCGTCTCTGAAATGTAAGCACACATTATAGAGGAAAAGTGGCGTTCCGGGTAAAAAGCGACTCTTCAGCATTTTTATAATTTGCTCCACTTTCCTCTAATAAGGTCTACAAAACTAATGTCATTCATTGTAGGGTAATTTGCTGTCTAAATAGGGCATATTTAAAGCGCACCATCTTCTCTTCGTACGCTTCTCTTCCGGCGCGAGACTCTGCTAGCTTCACAACTTTCATCTTCTCCAGTAGATCAATAAAGTCCTTCCTTTGTCTAGTCAGCGTGTCGCGAAGACTCGTCTCCGCCCGAATCTGAAACCAATTTCATCCATTTTAGCTTATTTAAAAATAAAATTTAAAATTTCCGTGATGTTCTGTTGAACGATTAAATAAGAGCGGGAAAAATATTCCATAAAAAGAATAGGAAAATAAAATCACTGACCTCTTTAAAATTCGGATGGATCTTTCTGGGAACGGCCGGCCGCATTGCTCCACCATTCCTGCATATTATTTGCTTTGTTTTTGTACTTAATTGAGCTCAAAATTTGAAATGGCTAGTGACTACTGCAAGTATATGCCATATTTTAGCGTTGCCATCCATGTACATATAAATGCCGTACGAATATGCAACACATTATTATTACAATGTTAAAATGAGTCGTTCGCTCTCGCAGCCAGGTCTGTTGTTTACGAGTTTTGTTATTTTGGGCGAGTGTTTGTGAATGTACAATACACAGACCATTCAAATCTACAAAGAGGGTTCAAGCGCGGGAGAGTGTGCAAAACACTCTCTTTCCACCACGTTGTCCCGTGATTGACCCCTTTCTGGAGTGTGGAACCGTGCTGACAACTGACTTGAGATAGTCGCGGTACTTGGTTCGCAGTCTGAGCATCTCATTAGAGTTTGTTCCAATCACCGGAGAGAGAGTCAACTGCTTATTCAACAGTGAAACCTGCAATAAAGAGAACGTCCTCGTTAGACTTTGCAAAAGTAACGGTTCAACTAGTTGCATAATAGGGAAATCGACCGATGCTGTGAAAAGAGTGCGAGAAATCAGGAGTGTGTGTGGAGAAAAGCAACTAGTTGCATCGTTACATTTCAAAGTCTAGTCCTCGTATGGCAACTGAATCCGGAATTCGCATAACGGAGGAAACGGAACTGAAATAAGAGAGTCCATCTAATTTTTACATACTTTCTGGCTCATTACCTCTTTCTGTAGGTATTTTTGATTGCATTTTCATTTTGAGATATAATAATGAAAGTCAAAAGTATCAGCGGCACTCAAAGAACACGGGGACATCAGCCCCCATTTATTTCTAATTTTTCCGTGTCGCCCTGTTACATGTGGCAAAATGTCGTGCAGACATCGCTTCAACCTTAGCCCACTTTCTTGCTATTTTGGAGGTTTTTATTATTGAAGAATGAAACTCAAAAGTAGCAAGAACACTCACGAACGCGGGCGACATAATGACACGAGGATCGGTCGGCTTACTCGATGTCGAGGGCATGTCCAATTCCTTCAATTATTTGACTTTTTTTATTATTTTTTAAAATTAATTTCTGGACAATTTTTTCTGGACGGTGTGAGGAGAAATAAAAGGAGAGATTTCAGGCGAAGTGCTCACCGCCTAAAAACAAATTTCTATTGCATCCATTGTCGCTACTCTATCATGTTGAGAGTTCTGTCCACATTTCGCATTCAATATCAACCGGTTGAATATAAAAAGAGTGTGTAAAGTGGGAGACTTTCTAATCGTGGAGTCCTTTCGAGGAATGTTTAAATTACACGTACGTTAAGTAAAAACTCATAATACGTACCTCATCAAAGTGCGGAATGAAATTCTTGTTATCCTTATCATTGCCATCAATTTTGTTTTGACAGCAGCAGTTCTTCACTCTGCACTGAGAGCAAGTAACTCTCGTTGAAGGCACGGGCTGAAAGAGCAATGATTAGACTCTTCTCATTCTACATTCTCTCTCATCGATCAGATAACGCGAGAGAGCGTGCAGGATTGAGAGGGTCAGACCGTTACTCGGCTGAAATGAAGGTTTCTGATTTCAGGCGAATTCGCATAATCAGACAATCATGCGATCAATCATGCAATCATGTCAATCATGTCAATCAGTCCTATCAATCATGCGACGCAAAACCCAGTTCGTTCTAGAGACCGCTTGCGTTTTGTTAAAAAAAAAGTGAAAACATTTTCTAAAGGTTTCACGTTGAATATTCAATAACTAAACCATGATCTAAAATACAATATAATGGCTTGATTTCTTCATTCAAATTGGTTTCTTTTTCTCAATGGGAATCAGAGGGAAACAATTCTACGAATCCATAAGAGGGCAATGACGGCATTTAAAATGTCAACGGCTTTGGCAGAATAAACGGTTGTATCAATTAGTTTTATGGATTCGTAGACTTATTTCCTTCTGAATATTTTTCAGGCAAAGTAGATTATTGGATAAAATTACCGGCACTTCTTTTCTTTAGGGGTAAGCCCCCTCCCCTTTACACTCTCGAGGAGTCAAGAGATCAAGAGAAGAAAGGGGGAATGATAGTGGGGGATAGGGGTGATATGGAAAAAGGGCGGGGCTTACTCCATAATGTGAAGAAGCGCCAAATTACCTTGCAACACCTTCGACAGCTCGACCCATCGATCGTCTCACAACACGAGTCAACCACCTTCTCACAGGTCGAATTCGCGTCTTTCTCACTTGCCGTCGCAGGAGTGATGAGGGGCGGCTGTAATGGAGATAGTAGTCTGGAGTTTCAATGCACGATGTGCGCGCGATTTCCACTACTATTTTCGCGTCGTGTAAAACCACAAGCGGAAATGTCGTGCGCGTCGTGTGGAAATCGTGTGCTCTGTTGAAGGTCTTGAACGGAAATTACGGTATTCCTGATGAGGCCCACGCGCGACGTGTGGAAATCTCGCGCATCTCATTTGGAAATCGCGCGCACACGATGTGGGACTGGATTCGAGCGCACAGCGTGCGTAGAAACTCCGGAGTATACCAGAGGGTGGATAAAGCCGCTTTTCTACTTTCAGGTCCTGGCTCCAGAAGCAGAGCTTTAGGCGGTCGAAATATGCTTTAGGCGGTCGAAATATGCCATTTACGAAACATCTATCGTTTCTTGTTACTTTCTTTAGGGTTGGAAAGTGGTGGGCAACAAAATAAATCGATTTCACTAAGTAACCTTTCCATCGATCGTCTCACAGCACGAGTCATCCCCCTTCTCACATGTCGAATTCGCGTCTTTCTCACTTGCCGTCGCAGGAGTGACGAGGAGCGGCTGTAACTGGGATAAAATCAGGAGGAAATAGTATTTCTATGCCTAGGTACTGGCCCCAGATCAGGATCAAAAGTGTGCATTCGCATAGTTATCGCAGATGAAAATAATCTGTCGTTCCTGGCCATTTTCTGGAGGGTTTGGAAAGTGCTGTGCACTGGGGATGCCGGTTCGGTATTGGCTCTACCCTCTGGCAGTCTCTCTTTGTCTGACTCATTTCTGATTATCAGCCGAAATGCCGAGTCCTCGTCCAAAGGCGGTAACTAGAGCACCAAACTTGCATCCCTTCTGGGCATTATAACTGATTTCACAAACTAACCTTTCGAATGTCGTCCTGCTGCGAATCTTCGTTGTCACGGGGAAGAAACGGCGACATCGAAGATGGAAATAGAGGGGATCTGGAAATGGGGAAGAGTTTCGTCGAGTATAAATACTTTGGACAGATGGACGGTCGCATCATTCCTGATCAACCCTACAGAACGGGGCTGGGAGTTAGATAGTGTGTGAAGTCGAGAGAGACTTCTCATTTTTGCACACTCTATCGCCCTGACCCCTTCTGTCGGTTTGGAATCACGGGGAGTGAGGAAGGGAGGTACGACAACACAGAAAGCCTCTTATCTGACCTAATCGATACTCGCACGAAAATAGCGAAAAAATCACGAAAGTAGATTGTAGCGAGAAATTTCGCGCAACACAAAACAATAACAACTGCAATAAACAAAACGGGCAGCAAAGCAAAAGGCTCACTGAAGTTCACGGAATAGAAAGAGAATAAAACGCGGGAGGGCGTCTCTAACTTTTCCACAGTCTCTCTCCAAACCCATTTCTGGATTTCAAACTAGATTGTGAAATGAGGTGGTCTATTCAAAATACGGGATGGAGAAATCGATAAGGTTTGGTTGAAAGAACAACAACAGAAAGAAATGGGGTGGGGTGGAGGAGGGAAGAGGGGTGAGAGAGAGGAGGAGGTAGATCACTGATCTGATAGTCTCATTGGAAAGGGGAGAGAGTCGCTCTCTCGCTTTTACGCACTCTCTCGTTTCCGGCTCTCCTCCTCCTCTTCAAATTGTTGCATGCAATCAAGGCAAACTCACTTTTTCTATGGGCATATTATGCATTTCGATCATCCTTATCTCTTTATATGAATAATCTGTGGCGATAAAAAATAATCTGGAGAGATCTTTACATTTTATCAGCAATATTCGATCATAACCAGGCGTGATCAGTTTGACTGATTCCATGGTAATGAAAATACAATATAGGTACGCAATTAGTTACGTAGTGCAATAATCAATTAAGCAAGCGAAAAAATCAAGCGAGCAATCGATAATTAAGTGAGTATCAATTCAAGAATATAATATCTGGAGTTTCCTCTTGTGAATGAATTTCTTCCAGTTGTGGAATTTGTTTATCGACCTTTTCGATGTTCCAGAATGTACTGAATACAACGAAATACTGCTCATCGGCATATTCAACATCGCGAATCTGAAATTAGACGCATTACTCCCGCCCCATCGAACCTCCAGAAAGGGGTCAACGGCGAGAGAGAGTGATAGAATGGGAGAGTCCCCACATTTCTGACAATATCTCGCTCCTGACCCCTTTCTGGAAAAACGCACCCACGCCTGTATTCACAGTTTGAATTCAAAATTGATGGCCTTCTAAACAATGTTGGAAAAAAAGGAGTGCCGTAATTTTCGAGGCGCTCTTGAAATGCGCATTTCGAATGACAGTGTTCATAGATTCCGTGTTTTCATGATTCCGAGCTTCAGCAGAAGTGCCAACAAAAGCAGTTTCCCCCACTGACCATCTGTGGTTCGTAGACGACTCTTCCCGCGGCGTCTTCTTCCTTTTTCAGTGCTCTCCACTCGCTGTACAGTCGATGGAAATGGGGAGAAGTGGAAGTGAGAGTGCGCCGAACTTCTTTCACCTCTTCCGCCTAAATCACCCAATTTGTCACTTCTACTTCATAGCATCGAAAATCGAAACATAATTTGGTAAAAAAAAAGTGGAACCTAATTATGAAAAATCTGAATAGTCAAACCTAAATCCGAATAACGAATCAAAATAAGGCAGCTTGGCGCAAAAGGGGTGAGCTGACGCGCAGGAGATGCGTTTCCAATTTCGCTTCCATTTTCACTGTTTTCTTCGATTTTCATCAAAGTTTTCGATTATATTACTTATCGATTATCTCGTCGTCATTCAATATTCGCATGCAGGTTAGTTCGCTTTCTTTCAAAATGCCTTTCAGCTGGACCCGGACAATTTTTAATGTTGGTGTATGTACATTTAAATAGACTGAAAGGAGAGTGTCGATTTGCGAGGTGAGTGTTTTCCTTTTCAATATAAGATTCTTTCCAGACATTCCCTATAGAATGGATCGTCTCCGGTCGACTTATCGATCAAATAAACTACAACTATATTTACGCTCGTTGAAGTGCGCAGGCAAGGGAAGCATCAAGATGTCCATTTATTGAACGTTCGCATTCATGTTCGGAACCTTTCTAGACGTTGTAGCTACGCTATTTTATCGTTTCAGTAACCATTTCAGTGACTCAATAGCCACTCTTTTACAGGAGGAAATGCACGAAATCACTTCGTAGGAAGCATTTCTCTCATTTGTATTATTAAATTGTTGCGTTGCCTATTAATAAATCGAAGCATGATTTGGTTGGATCGAAACATAATTTGGTTTAATCGAAGCATAATTTGATAAAATTTGACCCTAATTGTGGCGCAAAATTTTCCAATTTTACCCAAATCATGGTTCGATTTTTGTAAAATATCTTTCGATTTTAGATGCTGTGTTATACTTATAGTTATTTTAAAATACACTACTGCACACTCCTCTTTACCGAATTTACGGTGATTTGGTTGTATTTTCAGCCAGACAATGTATGACTATAGAGAAAGAAAAACGGGTGCCACTACCAAGGAGAAAAAAAGATCAAATTCCATTCGTTGATTGCATTTTGAACACATTTTCATTTCAAAACTGCTTTTAAAACTTAAATTCTTTTTTTAAATCAAAAGACCTCTTTTTGATTGACGCAGCTGCACTCAGTGCCGGTAGATCGTCGCCTGCAGTTCCTGAATTCACATGAATTTATTATAATCACAACACACAAAGTAATCTGGATAATTATCACATCTATGCAGATGAGCATGCATCTGTTCACCAATTGGATGATAATTGTAAGGAATCGTTGTCTAATATCGTCCAATAACCCACTCATGTACCTTTCGTTGTCTAACCCTCTCATTTCACGCACTATCTCGATGATTTACTCTTTTCTAATTTGATCTCGCTGTTACTTTTTTGGACACTGTGCCCTCTCTTATATTCAAGGTGCTTCACTCTCCTCTCTACTCTCTAATTCACGTACTATCTCGTCAAGAGACTAAGTGTCGACGTCTAAGAGAGTTCGCGCTCTGTGTTTCAGGGGAATCGTCAACTGACTTCATTCTGTAGAGGTAATTGAGGCGCAGTGTCTTCAATTGGTCGAGGATTTTCTTCATCGTTTCAACAATCGCCAGAACCTGCCTCAATGTCGACACCTGCAAATAGAAACTTTCGAATTGTGAAGTGATTTTATTTTTTGACTTTTTTTTTACACATTTAACACTTTTCTGACCATTCAGCCACTCAGTTTTCAGTTACTCTTGAAAGTTACTGTAGAAGGTTACTTTACCAGATAATTGTATCGGGATACTGTAGCAGGTTTCTCTATTTGATTACTGTAGCAGGTTACTGTAGCGGGTTACTGTAACACACTCACATATTCGGGAGCCTGGAGGCAACGCTCGTCGACGAAGTTCGAGGTGGACGCTTCACATTCGTAGAGCGGTGCTGTGACCTGAACAGGATTGTATGAAAGGCGCAAAATGGCAATGGGGATTTTTATGTTTTCAAATTCATTTCATAGCTATCTGAATGAAGACTACTACCCATGCATCGTTCTCAATCGAATATCTACTCCAATTGAAACTCAACATTGGCAACACCTCATTTCGTTTAGAATCATTGCTCTAGAAAATGAGCCTTTCTCACCTCGCTTTCTCCACTGGTCGATTCAGCGATCGTCTCACTCGCTGTCTCAGGATTGATGAGGGGCGGCTGTAAGGGAGATTTTGATAGTGCAGGGTAGAGCGATTCTATCATACATCGTGTTTTAGTCGTTCAAAATAATTAGAGCGACCTTCGTAACATTATAATTGATTATACATATTTTTTAAATATTTGACAGAGTGAACATTTGGGATTTTGCAGTCAGCGCAAACTCAATGTAAATTGAAGCTGCAAGAACTGAGCAAAAAGATACTTTTAGAGGCTCTAAAACTAACCTTTCGAATGTCGTCCTTCTGCGAATCTTCGTTGTCACGGGGAAGAAACGGCGACATCGGGGATGGAAATAGAGGGGATCTGGAAAGGCGAAGGTAATGTCTCTGACTCTCTCCATTCCACACGCTCTCTCGCACTGCCTGATCGGTGAGAGAGTGTGCGAAACAGAGAAAGACATTAATAACCAATACGGATGGAAACAGAGAGGACCTGGCAAGAGGGAAATTTGTAACAACTGAGTAGAGGAACTAAAATACATGAGAAACACAACTTCAATGATCTGGAATGGGACTGTAGCTAGAGAGTAAGGGGGGGATGGAAATCGAGAGGATCTGGATAAGAGGGAGAGTAATTTGTCTGAATCTCTCCATTCCACACGCTCTACCACACTATCTGATATGTGAGAGAGCGTGTGAAATTGAGAGAGCGAGAGTTTTATAATTACTCTAATGGGATTTCAATACGAACATTTCGCGATGAGTTGACGGCGTTCGCTTAGGAGAGACTATCTGACTCGATCGACATGTTTCTTCAGAGGCTTGGCACAGCACGAAAAGTGCGTTGATGAGATAACACACCACGTTGTAGTGTGGCCGAGGCTGAGTTGAGGCATGCTATGGAAAAAGTGTGAAAACGCTTCTACGCCTCAGGGCATGACGTCATACGAATTTCCGGTTTTTCGAAAACTTCATCGAATGGCCTAATGAGTGGTACCAATCGATTCCTAATAATATTCTAAGACTTTTTCGACTCCATGAATTTTTCGCTAATCTTTGATCTAAGCTTGGAAAATTCAAAATAAGTATTTAAATTTAAATTAAAATATTTTTTGCTGTTTCCCTGAGGATCGGAAAAAGTTTTATTCGCGTAATACAATACTATAACATTGATGGTTCAACTATGTAAAGGACAGTTTGTATCGAGGCGACTAAGCTTGTTCAGTAGGCAGAAACCCGAAGTGCACTTGGTATTATGGTGTACTTACAGTAACCCGGAGTAATTTTCAAGTATTCTTTGGGAATCTCTGGCTGGGCTGTGGTCTCGGGTAGACCATACACTTGGTGACCTGAAGTTACTCATTCATTCTACAAGTGATACTGTAGCTCCCAACGCTTTTAGAAAATACTCCGGGTTACTGTAAGAACACCATAATACCAAGTGCACTTCGGGTTTCTGCCTACTGAACAAGCTTAGTCGCCTCGATACAAACTGTCCTTTACGTAGTTGAACCATCACTGTTATAGTATTGTATTACGCGAATAAAACTTTTTCCGATCCTCAGGGAAACAGCAAAAAAATATTTTAATTTAAATTTAAATACTTATTTTTGAATTTTCCAAGCTTAGATCAAAGATTAGCGAAAAATACATGGAGTCGAAAAAGTCTTAGAATATTATTAGGAATCGATTGGTACCACTCATTAGGCCATTCGATGAAGTTTTCGAAAAACCGGAAATTCGTATGACGTCATGCCCTGAGGCGTAGAAGCGTTTTCACACTTTTTCCATAGCATGCCTCAACTCAGCCTCGGCCACACTACAACGTGGCATGTTTATCTCATCAACGCACTTTTCGTGCTGTGCCAAGAACAATTTGATTGAGTCAGATAGCCTCTCTTAGACAGTGAGATGAAAAGACCAAAGGTGGTTTGCGAAGGAAATGTGATATCGATTTAACTCATGAAACGATATAAAAAACGATAGGGGTCTGAGAATGGATATTCAAACTTCGAGGGAATGTGCTGGAAGAGATGGAAAACAACTCGGAAACAAGCAATCAATTGGAGAAAGGAAGGAAGAGATGGAAAACACGCGATCGATGGGAACGAGACAGGAACAGTGGAGAGTGAGGTCGAGAATTGAGGGAAGAGAGAGACGAGAGGGGTAGATCAGTAGAGAGACCTGGAGAGAGAGGGGGGAGAGAACACCCTCTCACTTTTACTCACACTCTCTCATGCATCCTTCCCAAAGAGGAGTTGACTGGTCAATCGGGTAAGGAAGGGTGTACGGAAGGGTCATCAGACTCTATTCATTCTACATGCTCTCTCATCGATCAGAAAGCGCGAGAGAGCATGCAGAATTGAGAGGGTCAGACCATTACTCGATGCCAGGAAGCAGTGATGAACGGCAAACAAAGACTAGATGGAGGAGATTTACTGTAGACCTAAAATAGTTAGGGAAACGAGAAAAAAAACTCTGTGTGCCAGAGAGGAGAAACTTAGTCATGTTTCGCATGTAACTGTGGATTAGACATGTGAAAGATCGAAAGAGTATTTATGGAATGGAGAATACGACTCAACTACAATAACGGGTTACAAAGAGTATGTGGATCGTCAGGATCGGCGTCTAGAGGCTTCTCTCGAGTGCTTAGAGACGAGCGGCTCTGGAATCCGCCTACTTATCAGGTGAAACAAGATATCGGAAAGCATGAATCACATGGATCAATGAAAGAGGGGAAACGAATCGTGGAGCGTGACCATACGTGTCCACGGCCGCAGTCTCACCTTTGGGGGGCACTTTGCACCCATGATATCATGGTCCAAAATGGGTTTTGGGTTGGGTCCACCAAAGTAAAAGTGGTGTACTGTAACTTCACCACCGGGGTCCTGCAACGAAAACAAAGTACCGTAACCCGGTCTACCGTAATCCGGAAATACGAAATTGAGAATATTGACCCGGTATACGTTGCATGAGGTAGGCCTCGAGTAGTAATTAATCGGAGGGCATAATCGGAGGGCCGTCTCGACACGACATTGCCGATACCGTAATCTAGTCTACAGTATGCTGAAATTTCAAATTAAGCCAATTCGCTCGGGATTTGTTGCATGAGCTAGGCCTCGAGTAGAAATTTATCGGGCGGTATACGGCGGTCCCACCACGACATTGCCGATACCGCAATCGGCTACAGAATGCTGAAATTTCAAATTGATCAAATCCACTCGGGATTTGTTGCATGAGCTAGGCCTCGAGTAGAAATTTATCGGGCCGTATACGGCGGTCCCGCCACGACATTGCCGATACCGCAATCGTCTACAGTATGCTGAAATTTCAAATTGATCAAATCCACTCGGGATTTGTTGCATGAGCTAGGCCTCGAGTAGAAATTTATCGGGCCGTATACGGCGGTCCCGCCACGACATTGCCGATACCGCAATCGTCTACAGTATGCTGAAATTTCAAATTGATCAAATCCACTCGGGATTTGTTGCATGAGCTAGGCCTCGAGTAGAAATTTATCGGGCCGTATACGGCGGTCCCGCCAAGACATTGCCGATACCGCAATCGTCTACAGTATGCTGAAATTTCAAATTGATCAAATCCACTCGGGATTTGTTGCATGAGCTAGGCCTCGAGTAGAAATTTATCGGGCCGTATACGGCGGTCCCGGTACCACTTCGAGAAGAGGGCCCGGATCGACTACATCTAATTCAAGTCACCAACTCTACAGTATGCTGAAAATTCAAATTGATCAAATCCACTCGGGATTTGTTGCATGAGCTAGGCCTCGAGTAGAAATTTATCGGGCCGTATACGGCGGTCCCGCCACGACATTGCCGATACCGCAATCGTCTACAGTATGCTGAAATTTCAAATTGATCAAATCCACTCGGGATTTGTTGCATGAGCTAGGCCTCGAGTAGAAATTTATCGGGTCGTATACGGCGGTCCCACCACGACATTGCCGACACCGCAATCGGCTAAAGAATGCTGAAATTTCAAATTTATCAAATCCACTCGGGATTTGTTGCATGAGCTAGGCCTCGAGTAGAAATTTATCGGGCCGTATACGGCGGTCCCACCACGACATTGCCGATACCGCAATCGGCTACAGAGTGCTGAAATTTCAAATTGATCAAATCGACTCGGGATTTTCACAAGAGACGTATCTCGAGTAGCCATTGCTTGGAGAATATATATTTTCTCCCCTCTCGCGCCCAGGGCTACTGTAGCGGGGTTACAGTATGACAAATTTTTAAAAGTGATTTTTTGAGTCAGTATTTTTGGAGGAGCTATACATCAAGCAGGAAATGTCTTTTGGGGTGTACTCTATTGATTATACCGTGTCCCAAGGATACTGTAGCGGGTTACGGTGTAAAGATTACGCACCTTGATTGTATCGTAGAATATCCTCCAATGGATCTCCACTCGAATCTTGGGCACGAATCTCAATTTGTCCTTGGCGTCACTGTGGGGATGCCTCCGGTTGAGCGAGTCACTGTAATCGATCAATTGAGAAACTTTCGAGATATAGGCCACGTCAGCAATTCAATACACGGATTAGTGAAGACCTCGGTCAAGGCTTACCCTATACGAGCGACAATCAAGACTTTCCACGACGCACTAAAGCACCGGGACAAACTAGCGCACTTATAGCACCAGTACAGTTTACCTTCTCGTCACACTGATAGTAACGAGTCGGACCAGCGCACTTATAGCACCGGGATCCTTAGCGCAGCACCAAGTAGGAAACTGCAATACGTGTTATATATAGCACCAAGTAGGAAACTGCAATACGTGTTGGCGCACTGATAGCACCTTCACGTATCACAAGAAGACACGTGGAAACAAGACGAAGACCAAGAAGAATGCAGGAAAGACAAAAGACAAGAAACAAGAAGACAAGAAGGCAAGGAATCCGAAGGGACTTGGAGAACCCTTGAAATGCGAAGGCAACACGGAGAATTCAAATAAATAACCTTTACTAGCTCACAGGAGAGCAAGCACCGCTCGCGACGCGGGCTAATACAACAACTGGCAACTACAAGAGAACAACAACGATGATTCCATATGGAAATCTCAGCTAATCTTGATTTGTATTCAAATCTCTAAACACCGGATGGTGTACGGTACAAACAAACGGAACAATTTAATTGGATTGAGAAATGACTATTTACGATAAATGATTACGATACTTATACTTATTTATTTATTTAGTATGTAGGAGAGGGCGACTACTGTGTTTTCTACTACTACAACATGCCCCTCCCCTCATAGACAGCGTCCTCGCTGGAATTTTCCTACTTTGAGAAGAATGGGTTCTGACAGTCCTTCTTCAGATGACGATAGCTTCCACAGTTGGCACATCTTCGTCCAGCGTAATTCCTCTGAATTCCTCTTGGATTCCACACCTTCTTCTGAGCAGGTCCCTCGTTCGGAGCTGGTTGAGCATCCGCTAGTCCCCTCTTGAGGTTACTCGAGTAGAGCAGGCGGGGAAGGGGTTCTCCGTCCGCGAGATGAGTCAACATCTTCTCTACTTCTTCCTTCCGTCTTGCTTGTAGCAGTCGGATACAGCCCACCAGTGGGTAGACCTTGAAGATCAAACCAGAAATATGACTTGCCACCAGCAGATTAGCCGGCACTTTCGTCGACAAGACCAGAGAAGTGAGGTAACGTTGCTGCTCTTGTATCTTCTCCTCCTTTGGGTTGTCTTCCATCAGGGGGGCGAAGTCACCCGAGAGCAGGACCGACGAGGTTCCCTCATTGGCAACTTCGAACAATAATTCCTTGAGCATATCTTGTTGCTCTCCATTCGATTCCATCGGGATGATGATAGCCATGAGCTTGGGGATTCTCTTCTTATCTTTCTGATCTTTGATCACTGCAACTATCTCGTTGAGAGAATCGTAAGAATCCACAGTGAACGATCTCCATGATCCCTCCAGGCAATGAAGGACCGACGAACGAGGGACATACATGATCGATCCTTTGTTGCTCGCTCCGCACATGCCCTTGGGATTGAGGGCCTCTGATGCCGCATTACTTACTTTCTCCGATTCACCAACGATAGCCAGTTCCTTCCCAGCCGCTCTTTTCATCTCTTCCATTGCATGGAAACAGAGTGCCTTTCGATATGCTCCAATCCATGATTTACTTGAGATGTCTCCCTCCTCCAGCTTCTTCCTTTGATTCTCCATCATCTCGATGGGGAGAAGTTTCTTCTTATCCTTCATGACGTCCAGATACGCAGCCAACTCTCTGATTGTGTTGTAACGAACAACTCCTCCTGGATTGCCTCCCACCGACTCCTCCAGTACACGAGGTCCTTCGTTCGTGCACATCGGACACTTCATGTCAGGATGCAGCAGCGAAGTCGAGTCGACATCGAATCTGTAATCACCATTTTTAATGATCACCTTATCTTTGACAACTACCGTGCCTGCAGTGGCAACCATATCTGTCGCTTTCTCTGTTTCTTTAGGGGCTATTCTCACTCGATCCCATTGTACCACCTTTTTCTCGCCATCTCCACCATTGTCAAATCCATTTCCAATTTTGACTACCGTAACCGTGGTATCACTCCGATCTGTCACTCGATATGGACCCTCAAATTGCCACATCATCTTCTTGATGTCCCCCTGTTTCGGTTCTACCTTCAGATAAACTCTGTCACCGATTACAGGTAATCTTCCTCTATTGTTCTTGTTGTTCTCGTCATAAATGACCTTCATCTTTCTTCTCTCACTTTCCAGTCTAGAAACCACTATTGTTCTAGTCTTCTCCATCATCCAATTCAACCGTCTCTTATAGTCGTCTACATCCACATCTACCATATATGATGGATTCCCTTGGGGCAGCTGACTATTCGGGAGTCTCTGTTCTCGGCCATACAATAGATACGAAAGCGTTTCTCCAGTGGCCCCATGTGGACTAGAGTTATAGGCGAAAACAGCGAAAGGCAATGCCTCTTCCCACTGATCTTCTCTCATTCTAATCCTTCTCACAATCTCCGTAATTGTTCGATTGAATCTCTCCGTTAAACCATTTGCTCTGCTATGGTACGGTAGGGTCAATTTTCTTTCTATTTCAAATCTCTTGGAGATCCCAGCCATTACTTGATTCACCAACTCTGTACCGTTATCCGATATCAATTGCTTGGTTTTCGTTCCACATTCCAACACCCATCTGGAGAGGAATACTTCCGCCACCGTCTCGGCTTTCTTATCCTTTACTGCGTATGCACCCGCGAACTTAGTGAAATGGTCTATAATCGTGATCACGTACTTTCCACCATTCACTCCTCTTCCCATCTCGATCAGATCTATTCCAACTACATCCATTGGATTCTGTGCAAGAATCGGTTTCAGTTCAGGAATTATTCTCTTTTGGGAATTTGCGAGAAGACATCTTTCGCAACCCCTCACTACTCTCTGCACATCTTTGAGCATCGTACCCCAGAACACCTCCTGTGACAGTTTCTGCACTAATTTCTTAATGCTCAAATGTCCCGACAACGGGGAGTCATGAATATCTTGAATAAACCGATCTCTCCTCCCTTCTGGGATGTACAGTTTCTGTTCGTGATCTTCTCCCAAAAGATACAGTATTCCATCAGAAACTGTCCAGTCAGCCAAACAAGTCTTTTTGTTCGTGCCTGACACAACCACATCCTCTCCCAAATCTCTCTTTCCCATCTTCACCTCATCTAACTTTTGGAGCATTTCTAAGACCCATTGATCTTTGCCTTGGTCTACTATCCATTGATCAATCCTCTCTTTCTCCTCGACATCCTCCGATATCTGCCTCTTTCTCTCCTCATCACTCCTCTCCTCAGCAGTCATCTGCCTTGTTCGGACTACATTAATCACCACTCCTACATCATCTAATTCACTCTCATCTGCTCCTCCTCTAGGGTTTCTGCTGAGCGCGTCTGCTACCACATTACTTTTTCCTTTGATGTGATGAATCTCAAGGTTGTATGCTTGCAGTTCATTCGCCCATCGCAGAAGTCTTGTGGCCACATTCTTTCTCTTCAACAAAGTCACCAGCGGTTGATGGTCGGTTCTGATCACCGTTCTCGCACCATACAACAGGTGCTTCCATCTCGTCACCGCCTCATACACCGCCAGCGCTTCCGTATCCACTACACACATGGATCGCTCAGACTCCCTTAAACCTCGTGAAAAGAAACCTAAAGGCTTCTCAATTCCATCCATTCCTGCTTGACTTAGCACTGCACCAATTCCACACCCACTAGCATCTGTGGTGAGAATGAATGGCCTCGTTCCTTCCATCGCTCCTCTATACTCAGGCTGTTGCAGCACTGGAGAGGTGGAGATTCGATTTCTAAGGAAATCAAATGCCTTATCAGCCTCCTCTGTCCACAATAGTTTCCTTCCCTTGGTGACAGTCAACCGATTCAGGGGTTGTACAATCAGTGCGTACTTATCTACAAACCTTCTGTAGTAACCAGTGAGACCCAAGAATGACTGCAACTGTGCCATCGTTTCCGGCTTTTGATAATCACGAATGGCAGAAACTTTTTTGTCGTCCATGTGGACTCCATTCCCACTTAGTCTATGTCCCAGATACTCGATCTCTCCGACCATCATTTTGCACTTCTTCCTATTCAGTAACAGACCATTCTCTCTGAGTTTGTCCAGCACTCTGACTCTCTCATGTTCATCCTCAGTCTCCGTAGCCACCAGAACATCATCTATGTAACAATGGACTACTCGATCTCGACCTTCTTTACTCAGTTCCTCCTTGAGCACTCTCGTCATTGCTCTTTGGAAGATAGCGGGGCTAATGTTGAGACCAAAAGGCAACACAGTGAACTCATATAATTCACCCATTGTCGCAAATGCAGTGACTTCCGCACTTTGTTTGTTAAGAGGCAACTGCCAGAAACCACTGCTGAGGTCCATCACTGAAAACACCTTCTTCCCTTGCAGTGATTGCAGGATTGATTCGATATATGGCAAAGGGAATGCATCCTCTCTCGTCACTTCATTGACCCTCCGAAAATCAATACAAATCCTAATCGATCCATCTTTTTTTCTTTACCAGAACAACCGGAGATAACCAGGGAGACTTAGACTTTTGAATGACCCCTTGATTCATCATTTTATCAAGCAACTTCCTCAGCGCTCCCTTCATAGCAAACGGCACGGGACGCTCTTTCTGCCTGATTGGCTTGCAGCCCTCATCGATCTGAATGTTACATTCTAGATCATGCATTCTGCCCAGATCCTCATCTTTGGTAGCGAAAACATCACTACGCTCACGGATGAGTTTCTCCAATCGAGCGAGCAGTTTGTCCTTCCTGCTTGCTTCCAGGTCTTTCTTAGTCTCCTCCCAGTCACTCTGACTCGACACTTTATTCACTCTATTCACTCTTTCTGAATGTGTCTCAACACTCACTCCTTCACTTTCCTCTATCCCACTATCCACTTTATTCCAGCATCCAATCACATCGTGCTTCTTAAAGCACATATCAGAGTCTGAATTGTTCCAGACGAGCACACGTACTATCAAACTTCCCGTGTTCACACCCTCAACGACACAATCACTTTCAGTGCAGAGCACCTTCGGTCCCTGACCTGGTTGCCCTCCACCTACTAATATGTTTGCCATCTCTCCCGGTGCAACTCTCTTAGTTCTGAGCACTACTGCTTCGTCCACTGTACGAGGGTCCGGGGCTTCAACCACCTTAGCCCTCAATTCCAGGCCCATTGCCTCAAGTGCACTATTTCCCAAAAGGATTGAGGGAATATCATTCGCTGTCACGAAGAAACCTGCTCTACACTTCTCTCCCACATCCATTTTCAGATCCACCACTACCGTACCCACTGTCTTAATCTTGACACCCTGTGCGTCCTCCACACCATACTGCACACAGTGTTTCATCTCTACTCCCTTCATCTTTGAGACGGTACTCAAATCAATCAGATTCACCTCGGCACCAGTGTCTAGACAAGCTTCAACTTGCACGCCTCCAACTACGCCCTTAGCTAATCTGAACTTCTTAACAAACACTGGCTGATCACTCTCTTCCTTCTTATTATCGGGTATTTCATCCATCTTAGCTACAGTATTCTCCCGTGTCTCAACACACTTGACCGCCAGCATCCTCGTACCGCTGGTATCCACTGGCTTTCCATCCACTCCCAATCTCTGTCCCAGATACCACCCTGCAGCAGGTACCGGCGCTGTAATTTCCATCGTATCCGGCACAGTCACTGCATTGGCTCTCGGATTGGGAGCTACTGGACCTCTCCCCTGGGGCTTCGGCAGAATTGGGTTAAAACCTCCTCTTGCACCTCTCATGTCTTGTGGAGGCACCGGTGGCCTACCCGCAGTGTTACCCTTTACTGGTGGTGATCTACTTGGTCCCTTCCAGGTAGTGCTCCCAAGAGCGGATGCCGCCATCTTAGGGCACGCATTGGCCCGGTAAGGGTAAAGTAAAAGTAAAGGTGTTAGGTCTTCTACACGCAAGGCGGTCTCGACCACCCCTATGCCTGAGGGGCAACGAGAGCCTGTCCTGAGATGATCAGCGGCCTGTTGCGAGGCTATTCTCGTGTTGTGTGCACGTGAATCGGGGACCCCTTTCGAGGCATGTTTGGATCGTGATTTACCAATCACTACCAACATTTCTTAACCCCCTTGGTTGGGTGGATCTGCAGGCACGGGGGGTCGAACTTGTGACCATTCGATTCGCATTCTAGCATACAACCACTGCGCTACCCGGCCTACACAACGGTGATTAGGATCATTACATGCCCAACACTTAAAGCCAGTAGCATCTCTTCCTCCTGCCTTCAACTGACCACTACTGTGCCCATTCGACTTCGTCTTATCCTTTTCTCTTCTCTCCATATACTCAACCACTTGAAGATGCTTTTTCATCTCCTCATAACTACCCTTCTTCTCATAAATCTTCAAAAGATCCTTGTACTCAGTGGAACCCTCGTACACAATGATCAATTGCATTCTCATCATCTCCTCCCGCTTTTCCGGTTCATCATGCAACTTTCTAATCATGTATTCCATCTCTTCACATACTACGTTGACTGTTCGCCCGCGCACAGTCTGGCTTCTCAATCGCTTCTCAATATCTAGCTGTGCATACAGGGTACCCCCTATGCAACGGTCCTTCAACCAAGATAGACATTCATGAATACCCTTCTGCTCATATTCCTTAGGCAGACCCTTATATTCAACTTTCGCCTTTCCCGTAATCATCTCCTTCAAGATCACCTTCGAAACCGTATCACCCATTGCCTCATATCTCAGTAGGAATCCCTCCTTAAATAACTTCCACTTCTCCCGCGTTCCATCATATTTGTCAAGCTGAGGCAAGTAAGATGGTTTTATATACGGTTTAGGAGGGGTAATAGCCTGAGGAACAACAACCATCTCCGACTGACCTCTGCACTGCCTGCCCGCCTCCTTGCTCTCGCGATCCTCGGAAAGCGGCATCGAAGACTCCTCCGATTCCGTCGTGCACGCATCTCTCGAGTCCCTTCTTCTTTCGGAGCTCGTATCGGGCTTCTGCAGTACATCTTTCTCACTATCATTTAGGTTGTTATTTCTTTCGTATCTTTCAAAACACGATTCAAAAGGCTTACTCTTAGCCTTCTCGGCCGCCTCTCCTTCCAGTAAGCTGATCTTCTGATCGGCTTCTCTCTTGCTCCTCTTCACATTCTCGAGTGAAATCTTCACTGACGTGAGCTCCTCGTCCAGGTCCAGGATCTTCGTTTCCAGTTCCTCACGATTGTACACAAATACCTGTAATATCCTCATCACTTCACTTTCTTCTTCCGCCTGAGTCATATGTATGATGCTCTCTATCAGCTCTCTCTTCTCCTCCAGCTCTCTTTGTACTTCATTTATGCTTTCTACCAGTAATCCTGTTTTGCATTCTTTCACATACTGTTTCAATTTCCCAATTGAAGTTACATCAAAGTATTCCAACAGTTCTATTTCTCTGTCTGAGTACCCCTCTATCTCTTTCACCGCGTACTCATATTTCGAAATTAGTTCATCAATGCTCACACAGCCAGTTTTCTCTTCGAGAATTTCTTGCTTCTTTCTGCATTTTCTCTCCAATTCCTCTTTCTCTTTCACCCATTGGTTAGTACCATCCTCCCACTGGGCCTTAAGACTCATCAGTTCATCATACTTTGCACGCAATATTTCCAAATCATCGCAGCCAGTGCCTTCCATGGCCATTCTGGACTTTTCTTCCATATTTGCCAGTTTATCCACTTGTTCAGAGAGTTTCTCTCGCATCATGCGCATGTCCTCACTCTCTCTCCACTCCTCATTACCATCATCACTATCTCCCGTTCTCTCTTCCATGGCATCTTCCCATTCACTCACTACTTTATCCAAGAGTACTCCAATGGCCGTCTTATCTTTCGTAAGAGCTTCTCGCAAACTTTCACAGTTTCTCTGCGACAGTCGGAGAAATGCTGCTTGTCTGACGGCACTTTCCTCCATATCTCCTACTTTCGCTCTCACTCTATCAACTAACATTTTGATATCTTTGCCCTTTTCCATCTCGGCCACCTTTTCTCTCGTCATTCTAATCGATCGTGGCTGTGCACTCACCTCCTGTTGAAGAATGGGGGCTCCGGGTTCATAGTGTGCGCCTGCTAGCAGAGCCGTCTCATCCATCTCCATATCCTCGTCTCCATCATTCAGATTCAGCTCATTCATCTCTATTGCGGGCGTCGCAACTCTCTCCTCGTCGTTATCTCTCGGAGGATCCATTGTACTCGTAGTAGATCTGGAATATGCTTGTTCTACTCCAATCTATCACAATTTGTAATTTCCACTCCAATAAATCAATAATACACTTAAACCGATTTCAATTATTGATCCACTTATTCGAACCAGAGCTTGGCCCCCATGTAAAGATTACGCACCTTGATTGTATCGTAGAATATCCTCCAATGGATCTCCACTCGAATCTTGGGCACGAATCTCTATTTGTCCTTGGCGTCACTGTGGGGATGCCTCCGGTTGAGCGAGTCACTGTAATCGATCAATTGAGAAACTTTCGTGATATAGGCCACGTCAGCAATTCAATACACGGATTAGTGAAGACCTCGGTCAAGGCTTACCCTATACGAGCGACAATCAAGACTTTCCACGACGCACTAAAGCACCGGGACAAACTAGCGCACTTATAGCACCAGTACAGTTTACCTTCTCGTCACACTGATAGTAACGAGTCGGACCAGCGCACTTATAGCACCGGGATCCTTAGCGCAGCACCAAGTAGGAAACTGCAATACGTGTTATATATAGCACCAAGTAGGAAACTGCAATACGTGTTGGCGCACTGATAGCACCTTCACGTATCACAAGAAGACACGTGGAAACAAGACGAAGACCAAGAAGAATGCAGGAAAGACAAAAGACAAGGAACAAGAAGACAAGAAGGCAAGGAATCCGAAGGGACTTGGAGAACCCTTGAAATGCGAAGGCAACACGGAGAATTCAAATAAATAACCTTTACTAGCTCACAGGAGAGCAAGCACCGCTCGCGACGCGGGCTAATACAACAACTGGCAACTACAAGAGAACAACAACGATGATTCCATATGGAAATCTCAGCTAATCTTGATTTGTATTCAAATCTCTAAACACCGGATGGTGTACGGTACAAACAAACGGAACAATTTAATTGGATTGAGAAATGACTATTTACGATAAATGATTACGATACGTATACTTATTTATTTATTTAGTATGTAGGAGAGGGCGACTACTGTGTTTTCTACTACTACAACAACGGTATGAATGGGTTACTATATGTGTTGTATTGTGTAGTTTCCCTCCACTCCCCATAGTCAATTATCATAATCCTATCACGTGACTCGCCCCTTTTGTCTATGAGTCCATCTTAGCATAATTAGATACGTGACTATCCCTTCGCCCCTCTCCACTCTCGATCCGTGCAGTGGTGTCAACTGGTTGCTTGTAGATAAACTCTTACTCCTCTATGCTCTCAGAGTTGGGGTAGACAGCTACATAACAATATGAGTGCATTCACAGCATGCCGCATTTTTGAAATCGAGTATACGGAGTCGGAAAATTGGGAGCAGGTAAAACCTAGTTCAGTACTTGTCCTGCTACAGTATCCCTGGGTACGGCGGGATCGGTACGGTATTCCCCTCTGGCATTTCCTACTCGAAGTCTTGCTCCTGCAAAAATCCCGACACAAACAGATCAATTTTAAAAATTGGTCATACTGTATTTCCGCTACAGTAACCCTGTGTACGGCGGAATCGATACGGTATTCCCCTCTGGCATTTCCCGCTCGAGGTCGCGCTCATGCAAAAATCCCGACTCGAATAGATCAATTTTACAAATTGGTCATACTGTATTCCCGCTACAGTAACCCTGTGTACGGCGGAATCGATACGGTATTCCCCTCTGGTATTTCCCGCTCGAGGTCGCGCTCCTGCAAAAATCCCGACTCGAATAGATTAAATCTAAAAATTCGTCATTCTCTAACCCCGCTACAGTACGGTAGGGGAGAAACGGTAGACCATCCAAGCAATGGTTATTTGAAGTACACCTCCTGTAAAAATCCCGAGTCGATTTGATCAATTTGAAATTTCAGCATACTGTAGCCGGTTACGGTATTGGCAATGTCGTGCCGGGACCGCCGCATACCGCCCGATTAATTACTACTCGAGGCCTAGCTCATGCAACAAATACCGAGTGGATTTGATCAATTTGAATTTTCAGCATACTGTAGGCGGTTACGGTATCGGCAATGTCGTGTCGAGACCACCGTATGCAGTCCGATTAATTACTACTCGAGGCCTACCTCATGCAACGTATACCGGGTCAATATTCTCAATTTCGTATTTCCGGATTACGGTAGACCGGGTTACGGTACTTTGTTTTCGTTGCAGGACCCCGGTGGTGAAGTTACAGTACACCACTTTTACTTTGGTGGACCCAACCCAAAACCCATTTTGGACCATGATACCCCCATCATGAGTGCAAAGTGCCCCCCAAGATTCCATGATACCCCATCATGAGTGCAAAGTGCCCCCCAAGATTCCATGATACCCCCATCATGGGTGCAAAGTGCCCCCCAAGCGGGACTGCGGCTTGGACACGTATGAGCGTGACCCCAAGGAGTACACTCTTTGACAACTGGTCTGCTGACACCCATTCCCCGCCGACCACTCGCCTTCAGCGCCACACAGAGAGTGAAGACAATTTGTACCTAATTGCTACTGCATGATGTCGTCCAATCAACGGATAATGGGGGCCATTCCATTTCATTTAACGTTGAAACACATTTGAAAATGACGCGGTTTCCAGAAGATGGTGGTCCCTATTTTGCGACAAGATAAATATTCACAGGTTTGCGAATTTTTCTTTCGCAATGATACAAATCCGCGTTGTACATGTAATGAAATATTTCGATGAGTAGGATGAGTAAGAATGCACAGATTTATCGAACGAACTGTCTCAGCATTTATGCATCCAATAATCAATGCATTGTTGAGAGATCACGGGAGTACGGTAGTCTTCCGAGGTTCACTTCGATCCCTTGCTGCTTTTGCTCGTCGTGTCGTCGATCTTATACTAATATTAATATACAATTTGTTTTATTATAGTTGATTTCTAAAATTGCATCTCACCAAAGTCTCCTTGGGTGCCGCATACTTTTTCATGGCGTTCTCAGGCACGGGAGCTCCGGATAACTGAAAGTGTACTGTAAGTCACTCGTATCGACGTTAGAGTTGGCCATGTGAGAAAAGAACAAAGTAATTCAAATTTGGAGATTTCGAAATTCATTATTCATTTTCGATGAATTTCGAGGTCCAGAGATTCGTTCTCACAAGGCCACTCCTAATCGACGTGTGTTACCGTACCTTCTCAGCGGCTACCATAAGAGCATCACGTAAACCAGTAGGAAGATACGCAAGAGGTATGAATCTGGAACGGATCGTATTGATTGTTGATCTTTCTGAGGGGGTGGAGCTCACATGAACTTGGCGTCGTTTCCTATTTGATATCTTAGATGGGGGAAGCGGGCAGTGAGAGCGTGGAAATATGCATCGACCACGAGATGGACTTTGGAAGATCCAATCTTGTGAAGCATCGCTGATTCATGATCTCGACCTGAGCAAAAAGAGTAGTGATTGAAGGTGATCTCTTAATCTGAGAAAAAAGTCATTAGGATCAGAAAACAAAGTGAAAATGTTGACTTACCTGTAAGTGAAAGTCACTACACATATTTAACAGACATTTCACTTACGGGATAAGTGAGCATGTTCACTATGTGTCCTGATAGTGACTGTTATCTGCGTGTACAATTTCGCTTACTTTCTTTGAAGAACTTCTCTCCGTACTCTTCCTTCACATTCGCAGGCACCGATTTCCACATCTCGTTCAGGCGTGTCTGTGAATCGATTAGTCATGATACCGTATGACATTTATAAAATGATACAATCATTCCTAAAAGTCGTATTTCCGTAGTTTATCAGAGTGAAACGTTGTCGACTATCTCACTTTTGTGTCCCATCTCACCCTCACTAAACACAGGAAGTGACATTTTGGCGTTTTGTTTGATCGTAATGTTTTGTAAATGTAATACTTTCCGCTCAGATACGGTACCTGCACGATTTTCTCATCGATCAGCGGCGTTCTGAAGAATCCCGGCTCGAGAATATGCACGGAGACGTCAAAGTAACGCAATTCTTGTCTGAAAAAAGTGGTATGAAAATAAAGCAATGAATATAAATATCTGACCTACTATACACAAATCGACCCTGCGGAATTGACGAACGCATACTGTATTCATACAAAGGCAGATTAATTGTGATTTTCCCGCTCTTTTTTATTGCGTGCTTTTTAGACCAATTTTCTTCCTTAGTATCCACGATTTTTGAGTTTGTATCACCTTCATTTAGTTGCCCACTGCTTTATTTACACGAGTTCTCATCCGACTCACCTGATAACCTCGCAGTATCCAGTAACTGCATACTTGCTGACAGTGTAGGGACCGGAAGCCATTATGCCCACTCGTGCACAACTCGACGCCACTGTGACCACACGACCTCTGAATTGTCCTAATCTTTCTCTTGCAGATCTATTCACAAAGAACATAAGATTCATTGAATATTTTTCACTCGTTCTTTTACTGCTCTGCTCAGTGTACTAAACTGCTGACCAATAGTCATATATGTTAGCATAACGCAATACGAAATTTAAAAATAAGAATTTCCGCATTTCCCCCCTCACCTAAATATCATTATTACTCGTTCATTTTTATACATGGCACCGCACTCTTGTGGGATACGGTAAATAACGATAATTAAGATAAATAAAATTAAATAAATACCTGGTCTTCTTCACCAAATGTTTCACCGCTTGCGTCACTCGAATAACTCCGAATGTGTTCACTTCCACCACTCTCTTGTAGTCTCCCGTCGTGAGCATGTCATCGAAGAACGACGACCCCGCGATTCCCGCGTTGTTCACTACTCCGTGCAGTCCTGATACACTTTATTCCAAACCTACAGTCGGGGATGAGGGCGAGATGGTGTTTAAAAGTTAGAGAGTTCCTATCTTTTGCACTCTTACTCCAAAGCCCTTTCTGCATTGTTGGCCGGTCTGTGGAACGAAATGACCGTCCTTATCAATTGATTCGTTGCTGATTAATCTTCTCAGAGGGAAATAAGTCTACGACTTCAAAGTTTGGCGCAGCGGAGCGGGCCGTTTAGACTTTGAACGTCGTAAGCCACGGCAGCCCAGAAGTCTAGAGACTTGCATTTATATCCCTCTGATTGTGAGGTGTTTTTTGCAGTGTTTGTTTACCTCCGTATTGCTCCGTGGCTTTATCAAGATAGGCGGCAGCCTTGGCGACGCTCTCATCTGAGGCGACGTCTACGATGATCGTATCGAGTTTACCAGGAAGGAATTCGGCCGCTTGTCGTAGAGATTCCGCGCCCTGAATATGTTATGCCTTGTAATACAGTTCCCGCAATTGGGGAAGTGAACACGCAAAATAGAGGGAAGGATCTCACTGTCAGTAGCGTTGACCACTCGAAACTTCATTTGTTTGAAAGCGAAGGAAACTTTTCTTTTCTTACGACTTTTTTTGACTTTGATTTTTCGGGTAGTCTTTAGATCTCACGTGTTTGTTCACTAGGAATAAAGAGGTTTTTACTACGGATTACAAGCAGCAAATTGTGTGACCTTCTCTGTGAGACATCCTGCGAACACGGGCAGTCCTCGTGTGAGACACTTGATCACCAATAGATTGCCGAAACCTGGGAAGGGATGTGAGGTACTAAATAGCGCGGTGTTTGGGTACACCGATGTACAAATAATGGGGGAGCGCACCGGTACACTCCGTCATAATTCGTGCATCGGTGTACCCAAAAAAGCGAGAGTAATGGATTCTCTCTCGCCGCGTGCTCTCTCTTACACCGCGATGCACAGTTCACGAACGCTGCACGAGATGTTCAATTCTTCCCTTGTTGATTTGATAGGTGCTAAACTGAGCAAAGTTAAAGTCACAAACCTTTGCCTCACCATGTGGCAGCGGTTCATTTTCACGTAACGTTTTACTAGAGAAGAAAGTCGTGAGAGAGATAAGTGTTTCGTGCACCGACGATTGTGGTGAACCGCGGTACACGATGCTGGTGGGTGGGTGCACCACTCTCACATTTTGACGCGCACCAAGAATGCACCAATCATAGGTACTGCACCGTTTTCGACACCCTAGTACTGGCTGAGGTATAGCACGCCTCTCACGAGAGGCTCGGCTCAGAATAGCATTTTTCCGGCACAGAGCCTATTTTTGGATAGTTATTTTTTCACGTTTTTGGGTTCCACTAGGTCCAACTAAGATCCTCGTGAGGTAGTATGTCACAGAAATCATTTCCCGCTTAGATACAGCTACTGTAAGCTGCTGCCCTTGAACTTTGGAGCCGTTTTTCGATGTTCTAATGAAGTTTCTGAAAAAAATTTTCTCTTATGGCTAGGGCTACTTTTCCATGATCTTTCGACCTATTTCGTTTGTTTTTCGATAGGTCTGTGAATTTGCATAATAATTAACTTTTGTAAATTTACATAAATCTGTTCGAAAAACCCGCATTTTTATTTCACCATAGTCTCCAGCATGTCACAAGGATTCGATCGATATGTCTAAGCTCCCCCAACTCGGGAGATGATCGCATATTTCATGTGAAAATGTGTCCACGCTAGCGATTCTCGACATTTCACACCGAATCACTCGACTTTCAAGTGAGAAATGGCACGTCCTTCCATTGTTCTCGCACGATCTGAGCACTCATTTCGCACGAAAGAAGCGGTGCGATTGGCAACTAATGAGTGGAAACACTATAAATTATCTATTTTCATATGAAATGTGGCATCATCTCCCGAGGGGGAGCATAGACATATCATTCGAATCCTTGTGGCCTGCCGGAGGCAATTAGAAAATAATAATGCGGGTTTTTCGAACAGATTTTTAGAAATTCAAAAAAGTTAGCTTTTATGCAAATTCAAACACGAATCGAAAAATGAGCGGCATGGGTCGAAAGAGCATAGAAAAGTAGAACTAGCTCTAAGCGAAAAGTTTTCTCAGAAACCACTTTGAAACATCGAAAAACGGCTTCGAAGGTAGCAGACGGCACCTTACAGTAGCAGTAGCAACCCGAGGAATGACTTATGTGGCATAATAGCTCGCAGGGGTCTTAGTAGGACCTAATGGCACCCCAAAACGTGAAAATCTCAACATTGAAATTTACAACTGTGCCAAGTCCAGTCCGAGCCTCTCGTGAGAGGCGTGATAGAAACATACCGGTATCACAGCCAGTAATGAACACGGCCCGCTTGTCAAGATCTTTTAGTTCGAGTAGGCTGAGGATCTATGAGAATATCGATTGATTTAATGTTTTGGCAGTATGTATACCTTCTGGACGAGGATGTAGAATATCCATAGAAGTACAACTACTCCCAATCCAGAGAGAAAAGTTGCTTCTGAAAAGAATCACATTTTACTTCTCTTCATACCAAAAATGGTTAAAAATCTATTAATTTATTGGCCATATGAATAAGAGATCAGTAGTCTTTATACTATGTAGTCAATGCGCGTTGTATTTTAGTTATCTTTTCTTTCATTACTCCAGGGTTGGGGGAAACTTCTCTAACAGTGGCCAATTGCCGATGTCATCATGTGGTTGTTAGGGATGCGGGGTGATAGTGAAGGAACGCAACTCTAATGATCACCTTGCAGTCGATACACGAGATACGGTAGTCCAGGAACAAACGCTAACCAGAGTAGACCGAGATTGGAGGACATGGTTGACTGAGGGAAACGGCGATCGCAACAGTTACTCCTATTACCAAAGTGTAGTGTGAGGAGTAACAGGCTGTGTCTTCTAACACACCTTTTCTCCTCCCAGTACTATCTAGTAAACAAAAGAGAAGGGGAGTGGTAAATAGGAAAAAGTAGACTACAGACCGTAGTCTACTTTCTTACAAGAGTAGAGAATGGCACTATCCGTGGAGATAAAGATTGATTGGAGTGTAATAGGGACGAACTTGAGAGGTGGGAGCAATTTTTTGAGAACATCACGTGATAGCTGTTTTCGGTAAGAACTTGTGTTATTCTCAATATTTTCTTTTTTTTCGTTCACTGGGCCATTATTGAGAGACGATTACATGTTTGGGTGAAAAAAACATTTATTTTATTTAATTTTTTTAAGCGAATGCTATCAGAAATGTAATGGTCGCAACAAAGAGCAGGGCAGGTGAAGAACAAGTGAAACACATTCAGGGCAATTGGAGTATTCCTCATCTCACAACGGGTCCTACTGGTGAATAATTAAATTGCACTCGGATTAATCTTACAGTCATTGCAAGCACTAATGCTTCAATAAATATCAGTAGTGCACGCACGAAAGATCTCGCTTATTCTGTTGACAGCTTACACCCACAGAAGTGTGCGCAATTTGGCGAATATTGTGCGGGATCATGAAAGTAAAAACAAAATAAAAGTCATGATGACGAGTTGTAAATAACATGCAGATCATCGCAACACATGAATATATTCCTTTTTCTTGTAATCTATATCTTTGAATGCATGTTATAGCATTGCGCTCTCATAGACTCTGAATGTCTAGGCTTTGAACGATTAAAGAACCCTCTCTGGCTAGTGAGAAGAATGTATATAATCGAATCTTAAAAATGAATAAAAAACTAATTGAATGCCGCCCCATCATCATGATTAAGAAGCTTACGTGCGTCATGCAAACTATCCAACGCGTCTTTCTCCATTTTCCACAGCACATCTAATCATAATTCCCTCTCACACGCACTATTCTGTCATCATTCAGTGGCCGTTACAAAAGTTCTCACTACAATTCTCTGCTCAGCTGTAGTATCTCTCGTTTGCTCTTGGGGCATCGCAGAACTCATTCATTGCTAGTAATCATTTTATGTTTTTTCTATAATATGGTAAATGTGCGAAAGATAATGTTCTGTTTGAAGTTGAGGTCACTCTAAAACACATTGTCGGTTGACACTTATCATGCGATACATCGAAACTATTCCTGATTTCATTGTTCGTTATTTTCTATACCATCTCAGAAAATAAATTCAGAAATGTCGTTCTGGCCACTCTTTGCAATAATTTCCTCCTCTATAATCGATCTTATCGGAATAACGATCAACATTTTCGTCTTAATATGCCTGTATCACATGAAAACGGACGCGAATTGGCGAGTTTATCGCATATCGATTACTATCGGAGCAGTTGTCGGAATATCGACATGCATTCACTGGGAGCTCCTGATGATGGTGGGCTTGTCAATTGCTCTAATTCCTAAAGTTTTCTATTTATAGGGTTGGTAAGAAAGTAATGAACGTTTTGGGAAATGAACTTTGGGATTTCGCTTTTCTGTCAGTTCAAATTAGAATGTCTTGCACTCATGGTATGTTATAGATAGGCTGCTAAATAACAACTTTCATCTTTGGTTTTGTTCCACTCTTCCTTGTACTCCTTGATGTAGCACAGCTTAGCAATTCAAAAATCAGTGGAAAATTCAACAAATAAATATTTTGTTCTCGTGAATGCTGGGAATTTATTTAGAACCACAGCCTAGGAGCAATTACATTAACAACATCCCTCTTTCATATTGTGCCTAGTATGAGCCGCTGCGATATTCATTCAATAAGATGTGGTTCCCCATATTCGGTTTGTCCGAAAAAATTGGGTCCAAATGATTTCATATCACGATCACGAATGTGAAGCTGTCGAGATGTAATAGTGCGTGATTTACTCAATGGCAATATACCTCGCTTATACTACAGATGGTTTGAACTGTGCGCTTCCGCACTTTTCCAGAAACGGAAAAATCGAAAAATTCGAAATTCTCTCATTTTCTGTAAAATTTCAGTTTTGGGTGCCTTATTGGATGAAGTGTCCTGTCGAAATGAACGCAAATCAACTAAAGCCCGAATAAGGCGTATTACTATGAGGACACTTACTAGCGAATGAGCGGTCTAACGAATTGAAACGATGGTCAATAAAATTGTGACACTTTATTAATGCTCATTTTCGATCTCAATTTTGTGTCCCTATGTTTGTTATCCTTCAATTCATTATTGAGATCACCGAGTTCAAAGTGAGTGGTTATATTACAATCATAATAGATGTCTCTATAAAACAGAGTAATAATGGAATTCTATTCCATTGGGTGATTCTAAAAATCGCTAAATACTTCATAGTGTGATCCTTGGTGCGCGCCGTTGATATTTTGAGACGATTGTTCTCGCCAGCCCGATAAGGAAACTCGGTACCACTTCCTTTCCTGTATTCGCTACAGTCCACCCATCATGCACATAGCTTACATAGCCTCTGCCTCAATCCACTAAATAATTATATGGCAAATATAATGCCGAGTCGAAACCAACCCTGTCAACTTTCTCCCTTTCCAGCTCTTGTGAAAATGGGAAGACAGGCCTGAAGCAGTGGGCGAGAAAATGAGGAGACTAACTACATGTATTGTACCAACAGAGAATTTGATTGGGGGGATAGGACGGAAGAACGGAAGATTTTTCAAAAATGTCAAAAACGTTCATTACTTTCTTACCAGCCTGATATAACTGCTATAGAATCACTAAAAAAATATCTGAATGAAATACGATTAAAAAAAAAAGTACTCACTATGTACTAGAAATTCAACAACGAAGTTTCCAAAACACAAATCACAGCAGTAAAAAAAACTTTTTTTTACTTCGAAACTATCATACAAATGAGTGCCGATCTGGCCACGAATTCAGTTTTGGCATTTTGCCCAGGATGCCGTATAAAAGACACTGTTCGTTTCAGATTCAAGTCTTTGTCTCTAATACTTTCGCTCTGATTATGTACGGGCCGGTACTCCTGCTCCCAAAATGGGCGCAAGACGCCTTTGTTGTTCTTGGTACGGCCACTGATTAGTAGTGTTGCGAATTCAGCCAGAACCGAACATTCGTCGCGGCTCGGCCCAAAAAAAAATGACTGGGAATAAGACGAAATAGGCCGTGTTCGAACGTCGGCCGAAAAAATTAGCCGAAATCGGCCGCATTTCGGCCAGAGCTCTATGGAAAAGATCCTAGCAGACAAAGGGGGCGATTAAGAGATCAGTCCAATATTTTGCCTACGGCTTTCAATTTGCCTATACCCTCCCATTGTCTGGCCGATTTCGGCCAATTTCGGCCACTTCGTCCGACGGCCGGCCACTCAAAGAAAGTCGAATTCTATTAAACTGAGACAACCGAACTTGGCCGAAATATGGCCGAAATGGACGACCGAATTCGCAACACTACTAATTAGTATTATTTTCTACGAAACAACTTTTTTTTCAAATTTAAGGTTCCGCTCACATCTATCTCATGTGGCAACTCGTTCCCGCCCAGAGCATCTTGCAGTTTTGCTCGCTGTTCAGGTGTGTTTCATCGCTTTTGTATTAAGTGTCACCGCGGAGGCGACACAATGTTGTCCTGACCTTGCCATGAAATAAATTTTAAAAAAATGCTGGTCACGTTGAGCTGTGTTGCCGTTATACTTTTTATCGATTATCCGTTTTCATCTCAATTTTGTCGTTTTTCATGAAACAAATCTCACAGAAGCGATTATTCCGTGGCGAAACGCGTTCTTTTTGCCTACGCTTTTGTTCTCCTCCTGATCGCTTCATCATTCGTTAGTTTAATTTCACTATTTCAAAAAATTGATTTTGTCAATTTGAAATTCTGATATGACCACCATCTTAGATATTGCATATTCGTTCAGTTTTCTACCAGATTGCGTTCCCACAGTATTCATTTAATTCAGCACTCATGCTTACAATACATTCCCACCGTCGGTTATGAGGAACTGCGTGAAATCGGAAGGTGCGTGAGAATGCTTTCAAATTAATAAGAAATACTAGTAGTGATCACAAATAAAAACATAAACTACGCGAATCAATCATCATTAAAACAATGAAACAAGATAACATTCAGGATATACTTTGTTGTTTATTTTCTGCATCATTTAATTTTTAGAACAGCTCACAGCCTCTCAGACTCTGATTCATTCGAAGTTTACGGCCTTCCTCTTTTCTTCACCGGAAGTGACGTCAGTTGATTTGTGTGCTCAATTTTGGAACTTTCTTTTAAGAAAAGCCTTTTTTGAACCCTTCGAATATCGTCTGCAAAAGTTCTAAAACAACAAATTAATTTAGAACATATTGGTTGCTTAAGTCATTCTGTTTCAGGAAGGTCGTAGCATGCTCCGCACCATTGCATTCGAGATTTGTCCATCCTATGTCGCCTCTTATTTGCTGAGAATTAAAAAAAACATTATTTCAATGTTGTTTGCTATCATGTTTTTGTTTTCATTTATATTTTGTATTTTAAGTTCCTCGAAATCCCGTTTAGGTCTTCTTCTTCTGTTCTTATCGTGTCTACCGTATGGTCCATAATCTCCAAGAAGGGGTCCACATCAGTCCTCGATCAAAGAACATGCATAGCAGACTGCTAAGACTTCAATTTGCACAGGTAACACACACTAGCATTACCGCATAATAATATTATTCTACATCTCGGGCGTAGATAAACACTTCGCTCTGGCCAAAATGCCAAAAGGAATTCGTCGTGAGACAACCGCACATTGTTATATCATTTTCGCGCTCTCTTTGTCTCCCTCAATTTGAAAACACTAGTCAGAATGTCGGGGATAAATAATGTCAAAAATTCTGAATATTGCTCATAATTATTTGAAGAAGCAGTCTTGTAGCAGGTATAGCGAAAGTTCATCATTTCAATTAGTCACCTATCATGATTCACACTCGCTTTTAGGGTTCGATTCCACTCTTTTGCGGAGGCGTAATCATCACTATCTCACTTATTTGTGTCTTCTTCGGTCTGAATATCGGCGAATGGGCGGTGCTTCTCTCGCTGGGACTCTATAGCTCCTCGTCCATTCAAGTAAGACCGACTTTGTTAAATACCAGTCTCGAAATTATACATGCTAGGCCCACGAAATAGGAATAAGCATAAGCGCAATGAAATCTCTAGCAAACAGAGTGCAAAATCTGATACTGCGGTCTCTTCATTTCGCACATCGTTCCGTAAGCAGGTGGATGAGAGATATCGCGAAAAAAAAAGATCGGTCTCACTTTTCGCACTCCACTACCAACCATGTTGAAACGTTCCAGGGAACTCTCTGTCTCATTTATCTCCGACGAACTTATCGAAGCAGGGCATCGAAGGTCTCAAGAGTGCCAAGCACTTCCTCTGCAAGAAGTCATCATAGGATATGAACACAATGTACAAAAGTGCGAAATACGAAAAGTTGGCATTTCTTCATTTCGCTGGCTCTCTCATCCACACACAAGTGAAGAGAGTGAACGAAATACACTCCACAATTAGCCATCTGTCAAATTTCCTGGCCAATTCCGAGTGCTCCGTTATCTCTTTCAGTAGTAAAGGAAGGTTTTCAATTATAAGAAGCTAGAATACACAAATCGATAAATCATAAGTGCAAGCACATTTCCCGCACATTTTTTTCCAATATCTGCGATGTTCGACCTTTCTTGAGAAAGAGATAAGCGTTCACATGAGCTCACTGACCATCATCTATCTATTACAAAACATCGAAATCAGAAAGAAGCGAAATATCGAAAGAAAATATGTCACAACTGTTGGGGAATGGTACTCCTCAGGAAGAAATTCGAAATTCTTTATTGCAAGGCAAACAAACATGTTAGACGGGAAAGTAGTTGTTCTTATTACCGCGATCAAATACAAGTGAGCAACTAATCGATAACAATAAACGAGAAACATTGAATCAGGGGATTATTATGGATCGCACCCATAAACTACTAGGTGACAATTATAAATGTAGCGATGAAACTAGTTTAGCAATAGGGAAATCAACCGTTTTGTGGAGAGAGAGACCGCGAAAACTGAGGGGTGCTGAGAGCTAAACAACCACTTTCATCAATATATTTCAAATTCTATCGGAAACGCAGCTAGACGTTGCTTATTCGGGAGAGATTAGACTTGGCTCGATGCCAACTTAGACTTGATCGCAAACTGTTGATCAGCTCGATTGGCTGCGCGCTTCTTGAGTAAATCGACGTTGATGAACCGGAAACGATACTTCGAATTCGCTCCCTTCACCTGAAATACATTAATGATTACTATGCGATCCTGAAGCCACATAGTGCCTCAGTCCGGCCAAACCCAAATAGAGGGTCTCATTCACTTTTACGCACTTTTTTCTGATCTCTTTATGAACGTTTGGAATGATTTCTCTCTCTATTGTAATAGCACTAATTGCGTGCAACCAAAAAAGGAATGGAGTTTAAAAAGCATCGTCTTCATTTCCACTCACCTTCTCGAGTATTCCCTTCTTGTAGTAGAATCGCAGTCCTCTCATCATAGAATCACTCTTGACCACTCCTTTTCTGCCCTTCTTATCGTTCCAAAGAGCAGTGAACTCATCGGCGTCCACGAACTGCAATTTAAATAGTTTACAAACTATTAATGTTGCTTGTAACAAAGCAAACGAAAAAAATGAGCTATCCTATTAGTTATCCGTTTTTTTCATTGCTCGAGTAAATTATTTTCAAAGTAAATTATTGAAATAGTTTTCCAAGAAACTAAAAAAAGAATTATACCCAGAACTGCTAAAGGTATGACTTGTTTCATGCCCGAAACTGCTACTTCCTTCCCATTCCCTCATCAATCTCCATCATCTAAATCACTCACTCTGAATTCTCCGTTCCCCTCATCCGTCCACTCCACGAGATGCCTTTTGTCTCCGGCCGCCAACATCTCCAGAATGTACTGCCACAGCAGCAGGTCGGCGTTGCCGCTGCTGCACACTCCACACGATCCCTTGCTGCAGCTGCCGCAGACTGCGCCCACTTCCTTGCTGCTGCACGAGTCGTCGATGCTGGTCTTGCTGCAGGTGCTGAGAGGAGTGGAGGGGGCGGAGGGAAGCGATGGCTCCTCACTCAGACGACTGATGGGAGTGAAGGAGAAGGGAGAAGTGGACTGAAAATGGGAGGATTTGAATGGTTTTAAGAAGTTTTCTCTCTCTCACTCTGCCCCTATTCAAATCGATTTCGACTCAGAAAACGTCGGCTTTTCAATTCACAAGTAGATTGAATCGACAAAGGACGGCATAGCGCCACAGATAGCTTTCCGCAGCATTATAACGCGTACTCAAAGCGTTCAAAGGGTAAAACGCGCCTGTCGAGTCAGTGTTGAGGTAGAAGAAAGTCAGAAAGTACAGTACTTGACCCGCAGGCACACTCTCCTCTCTCTATACTTGTCATACCGTAATGTTTCATTGCCAGAGGGACTAGTACTTGATCTCGCAATCAAGTACTAGAATGAGTGATAGTAGCCAGGTCACAGTGGAATCAAGTATTCGATCTCTCTCTCAAGTTCTTGCATTTCTCTTCCCCGCGGAATTTACTTGACCCGCCGTGTGAAGAGAGACTACACTCTAGCTGGGAATTGAAATAGAGGGTCAACCAGAGGTGAAAGAGAAAGCATTACTTGATTCTTGATTTTATAACTCCACATCAGAGCGTTCTTTTGGACAAAAACAACAGAATACCGTACCAGACAGTGTTTGCCCTTTTGGACGCGTTTTAGAGTAGCTGGGTATGGTCGAGACAGTGTTTAGAACCGGAGGAAGCGACGCAGTGAATATCAGAGCGTTCTTTTGTACAATAATCTCTAAATACCGTACCAGATTGTGAGCGTCGTCGGGACTCGCGCTGGCAGGAGGACTGAGAGAGTCGAGTGAAGGAAGAGGAGGAGAGGGGAGAGAGGGGAGAGACGGCGGGTCGAAGGTTCCTGAAGTTAGCAAAAATATTCAAAGGATTTCACACACTAATTTCACTCAACCGAGATCTACTGACTGGCACATAAGGATACGAATAATGCCCTAATTTTACTTGTCGAAAGGCAAAATTCCTAACGCTCTACCGCAATCCGAGAAAGTAAGATTGAACAGAGTATATAGCGGAGAGGAAAACGTGTTTTCCACCTCCAGATAGGGGTTTTGAACGAGTAAGCTGATCCCTTTCTGGAGAGTAGACTTACCTAAGTAAGGCATGATATGGAAAAGAGGGACATACCGTTCTGATGGAAGTTCTCGAGCAGGCCGTTGGCGACCATTTGCTGGTAGAGATTCTGCAGTAGCAGAGCGGTGAATTGGGCGTCCATTGGAGAGGAAGGAGAGGAGAATGAACTGACTGAAGAGGGAGGAGGAAGAGGAAGGGAAGGGATAGGAAGCGACGCCGATACTCAGTGGAGAGAGAGTGTGGAGATCGGAGAGAGGGCGGGATGGGAAGGGACTTTATTGTGGATGTGCGGGTGCTGCCAGAGGGTACGCGGGTCCCTGTGGAAGTGGGGAGGGGACACTAGGGAAAAGAGCGGAAGGTGGGAAAGAGATAGTGCAAGGAGATTAGACTAGATTGCACCTCTATTGTTCCTTTGCTACAACCTGGAAAAGTGACTAAAGATGCAAATACTGTAAATTAAATGCCTAATGGGGAACAAAGGATTGTTTACGTGAGTGTTCCCACAACAAGCGTCTGCCGTTCTTTTGAGATAACTTTTCAGCAATATTGTTGGATCCTGTCCCAAGATTTTCGAAGGGAACTCTTCATTTGGTACTGCCTCTTTTCCATTGTGAATAAAACTTCTTTAACCAGTGTGCTTTGATGAGAACAATTACTGTATTAGACGCGAACAATTACGGCCTCTGGCATCAAATTTTACTCAAAACCGTAGTTCATTTCACCGAATGGTTTTATTGCAGACAACAAGGGGAGGGGACGCTAGAGAAAAGTGCGGAAGATGGGAGAGAGAGGAGAAATTGCAAGGATATTATACGAGTTGGCACCTCGTTTGTCCTATTACTCCAGCTTGGAAACAAACCGACAATGTAAAGTCTTCATTCGTTTTACCGAATGCTTCTATTGCAGAGAACAACTCGAAAATAAACCAACTCGAGTATAAATGCACTAGCAACAACAAAAATCGCGACTAAATAAGCGAAGAAGATTTGGGAGAATTGGTTTAGTGTCAGAGGGTTGACAATTCGTCCTGATTGCTCCTTGTGATAGATGGGATAGGGACTCTTGTATCGGATCATGATCCTCGGGTAAAAGGAGAAAGTCCAAGCGATAGCTCTGTTTATGGGCTCAACAAGATCCCGACGGTGTCTGAATAGAAGAATTTGTCTAGCGCAACACTATCATAAAAGAGTTTGAGTTTGAAAATTGTAAAAGATTGATCAAACTACTCACTTCGCAATGTGAAAAGTGAGTGGGTACTTGCTCAATTTGTCATCCGCAGCAAAGAGGAAATTTCGTTGTTTGTCGAGAACGACGACAATGTCTAATCTGTAAATGATCTGTATCTTTGCTAGCTTCTTCTTCCTTGGAAAGTGAAAAGAAGAATATGAATCGTCCATACTGCTTATGCGACTTGTTTTTTCATGAATCTCACTCTGTGCTTACATTCTTCGTCATGTTTTCTCTCCGAGAAAATTAAAGTAAAAAACCCTACAACAACTCGTCTCCAATAATATCGAATGCTATGTGGGAATGTGTTCCGTTCTCATCGAGCCATTCAAGGTAAGGAACGGAAGACATATTCAGGAAATGCTGCCTGAAAAGCGAATTTCAATCTACAGACAATACAACCCAAAGAAAAAAGCTGAATTTTGAAACCTTACTGTGTTTTTAGTTCTGCGAATTCGGCGCATTCGCTTCCCGAGCAATAAACAGCGATGCGAAATGTGGGGTAGGTCATGGCAAACCAACCCCTTTCGGACATGACCCCGAGAAGCTGAAAACTGTCTATGCTAGTACATCATTCCTGCCACTTTTTTGTTAGCATTGAACGAATAAACTCACTTTTCCGAAGTTGGTTACGGTATATCCGACGACGTCGGTAAACATCAAAATAGAAGTGATCCACGGTTGTAAAAGAGTTACGAATATTAGAGAAGCGAACAGAAATACGATACTTGTAAAATCCGGGAAATAGCGATTACTGTAATAACTGTTGAACAAAAGGAATCCCAATTTGGAAGGAACATTCTCAGGCGTTGGTAGATTACTCTGAAGAGTTGGGTGAGAATTGAAGTTGCTGCGATTACTCCGACGATTAACAGAATTGTTGGCTGAGTGAAGAGACTTGCGAACAGCATCTGACAATGAGAAATTTACCACTTTTCAAATAAGTTTGATTATATAGTGAGAGCAAAGTTAGCTTGGGACTAGTTCAGCAAGGTTTCGCATTTTGTTAGAAGGGTTCTCCGGTATCATTATTCCACACACACTCTCGTTTGAATGATCAATGACGGGGTAGAATCATTTTCCAATCAATAAAATATTGGAGGCATATTCCCCTCCTATCAACACTTCAAAGTTCGTACTGATCTCTCCTCAGTTGTGTCCTCTTTGTATGTGTATCCATATGCAGCCAAAGTAGCAGGGAGAGTGAGAAGAGACCCGAATCTGCGACTTCGCGCGGGGTCAAAACGTTGTAGAGTCCAACTGAGATCAATAGAACCTGAAAATGGTTACCAATTATTTCGTGAAATGTAAACACTAGTTTTGGCCTGAAATGTGAGATATTTGGGAGGGGTAGCAACTTAACATTTCTCAATAAATCGGCAACATCGGGTTCCATTGATTTGACAGGAAAAGGTGCTGCAACGGCGAAAAGACCGGCTGCCCGCATGATAAGAGTGAAGTAGTCGCCATTAACTCCTGATTGAGATAATTAACATTCTCATAAATATTGGTTTAAAAAAAACTTGAATATCCCCGTTCTGCAAAATGTTTGAATTTAGAATGGATGTTGCGTGAAATGGGATAGGAATACCTGCTCTTTCACACTTCATCAGTTCACAATTCGGCCCAAACATGCTGTACCACAGTCCTGTAGCGATGACTTCTCTGTGATGGACGATTTAACAAGGAAAACCATTCACAGATCGTATAATACGTAAATAATGGAGAAACTCACTTCATTTAGATTTGGGAGTCTTCTCTCGGGTCTCTTCCCCAAATGATGTGTTTGTGCAATGCATTTCGCTTCATTTCCCAGTCCAATTGATGATCAAAGTACGCGTAGATAATAGGGTAAAGATGCGCGTTCCCAGACAAACCTTTTGCCGCATTTTTCGAAAGTGCCAGAAGTGGTCCTAACATGTTTTTGAACAACGTGAAACACGTTTCCACCTGTTTTTCCGAGTTTTAAAGTAAAAAATCGAAAATTTCGAAGTGTCCAATTGATGCACAGAGCGTAGGGGATCACAGGAAAAGTGTTTTGCGATGTCAGAAACGTGTCCGAACGTGTTCTAACATGTTTTAACGTGAAAAATCGAAAATTTCGAAAAGTTTCCAATTGATGCGCAGAGCGTAGGGGATCACAGGAAAAGTGTTTTGCGATGACAGAAACGTGTCTGAACGTGTTCTAACACGTTTTAACGTAAAAAAAATGGTAAATCTCGAAAAGTTTCCAATCGATGCGCAGAGCGTAGGGGATCGCAGGAAAAGTGTTTTGCGATGTCAGAAACGTGTCTGAACGTGTTCTAACATGTTTTAACGTGAGAAAAAAAACAAAAAAGAAATCCATGACTATGCCCGACCTCTCGTGGATGCTCTCCTAAATACTCATTTGTCGCGTTTCCAATAAGAAAAAAATAAAGCGACATTTCAAGGAAAGGAGAGTGACATATATTTATCTCTGAGATATTTGGGAACAACTTCTTATTACAACCGATCAATTATCCATTTATCCAAGTTCTTGAGTTCGCCGACGTCTGGTAATCTATCAAAGGAGTCGCTCACTACACTCCACGAGACACACAGTTCATCCCGGACGCGACGGTCGAAGTTAGGCGACTGGACAGAATTAGTGGTGCATTTAGTTAGTCTACACGAGGCCGCCCTCTCAGAATGAGATGATCTCTCGCCTACCCTCAAAACGAGGGATAATTTCATTCGGAGAGGGCGGTCTTGTCTAGACTAGTGACACTGAATACACCATAACAAACGTCAGAGTGGATTACGAAAACCAAGATTTCTTCATTTCACCCACTCACTCCTTCCCAGACCGGTGAAGAGCGGGTGTGAAATGATGAGACCGGCGTCTCACAATTCACACTCTGCTACAGAGTCAAAAAATTTTATGTGGAAGAAACGCCGCTTTAAAACAATAAAGAAAAAGAAATCACTCACTTCTCTCAACAATTCATCGAATTTCGTAAGCGAGTCCCAAATGTCGTAGAGTATTTTCTGAAACAAGATCAATTTGGAATATTTCTTTAGTCGTCTCCACTAACATTGAGGACATGAAGGAATTTTGTTTTCGGATGCATTAGTTGCATGTCCATGACTGAATTGAACTCACTCTTGACGAAACTTATGCAATGTTCGATGGCTTTCAAGAGTTGCTCACGTTTTTGCTGTAAAATGCGCAATTCAGAAACTCGAGCGACATAAGCAGAGCAAATCATCGATCGACAGCTCATTTAAACTTTTTGCGAAATCAAACTGAAAAATGGCTCATCTCTTAGAGCGGAATTGTCTTCTCCGTGCAGTGAAATGTCGTGAGATGTGATGAATTCAATCCATTCCCGAGTAGGAATTGAGTGGCTGCAAAACCAGTTATTCCTCGAAAAAAGTCGTCCAAACCATAAGTCTCTCTCACAGCATCTAGTTGGTACCATGCCAAGCTAGTCTTTCGTTGTCTGACTCTCTCTCTCTTTTCGCGCACTCTCTCTCTTTCTCTTAACTTGCTCTCGCCGGTACTCATTCGGATGCTGTGTCTCGTGCACACGACGAGAAAATAGACAAACAACAGATGCTGATTATCCCAGATATCGTGGCTTTTCTCCAGGGTTCCTTAATGATACACGATAATCTATGAATAGTGAAGCAAAATAATTGCTATTGTTCCACTTTTTATAATTGGCTTTTCGTGTATCATTAATGAACCCTACTACTCAGTAGAGTGCGAAATGTCCTAAAGTGCCGGGACTTGTTCGGAATAGGACTGACCAATGTGTGCACAATTTCGTTGTGTTTTCGGAATCGTCGCCGTCCACACCAAAAAATCAATAGTCACGGTTTTTTCTTATATTCGGACTGAAGATACCTTAGACCTTACCCTGTCTAACTACGTCGCCACAATTTCGATATCGCAATTTTTCGCAGAGAACCAGTTGAAAATGCCTTGGTGAAATTCCCGGGTCGGATTTGTAGTGTTGGAAATAACCGATAAAACGAGATTTCACAATTCTAAAAACGCAGGTCAATCCTATTCCGAACAAGTCCCGGCCCTTTAGGCATTGCATAGAGACAACATTGCAATATTCCTGTTGTGCCTGGTCATGTTCCTCTTTTTCCCGGGAAAAGCCTGAAAGCAAGAACAAAAGGAGATACAAAATTCTTGAGTTATTACTCCGAAAAAAATCGTCCAAACCAGGGGTCTCTCGCAGTTGGCAGTCAAGTCAAGACAGTCTTTCGTTGTCTGACTCTCTCGTTTCGCGCAATCTCTCGATGATTCCCTCTTTCTCTAACTTTTTCTCGCTTCGGATCGTTCTCGTTCGTATGCTGTGTCTCGTGCACACGACCCGAGAATAACCACACGACGAATAGCTGATTATCCCAAATATCGTTGCTGCTCAGTAGAGTGCGAAATGCCAGACCACGATCTCTTCATTTCCTCACTCTCTACTCCGGTCGATGGATGAGAGAGTGCGCGAAATGAAGACACCCTTCTCCGGTTCAAAAATGCTACTAGGATTCTACTGTAGAATCCTACTAGGAAAATGAGTAGGATTCCACTAGGATTCTACTAGGAAACCACTAGGAAAATGCACAAAGACGCAAACACACACACTCCTTGTTGTTGACAAACAAGGAGCGTAAACAAGAAATGTGTGTGTTTGCGTCTTTGTGCATTTTCCTAGCGGTGTCCTAGTAGGATCCTAGTGGAATCCTACTCATTTTCCTAGTACGATTCTACAGTAGAATCCTACTAGGAAAAGGACTAGGATTCCACTAGGATTTCTGAACCGGAGTTGCGTCACATTTCACACTCTACTACTCAGCCATAGTGGTTGTCGAGAGCGTCTTTCAACAACTTCGTATCCCATTTTTAACCAAGATGACACGTAAATCTCACCGTTTAATCGTCGCGTAGTATTGTTCGATCGATAACTGTTCGCCTCCATTAGATATTAATTCCTTGAGTTCGCCGATGTCTGGTAATCGTTCGAAGCAGTCGCTCACTGCACTCCAAGAGTCGCACAATTGGTCCCGCACTTGGAGATTAAATTCAGGAGACTGAACATGATGTTATTTTAAAAATACTGTAAGAAAAATGCTCTAATTTATAACAAAGATAATTATCCATGCAACTAACGGCTTCCAATAAGATATCGAATGTCGTGAGTAAGTTGATAATGCGATAGAGCGTGTTCTAAAACAATACCAACTGGAACATTAATGCAAATGTTGCAAGTAACCTTGAGTAAGTGCAGGAATTGAAATTTCGGATACATTAACACTAAGGAGATGACAGAATCGAGCTCATTCTTGACGAAACTTGTGCAATGCTCAACTGCTTTCAATAATTGTTGACGTTTCGGCTGTAAACTTTTCAAGCATTTGGGAAATTTACGCGACATAAATAAAACGAATAAATCAGTTGTGTGGTCAATTTTCAACTTTCATTTAGTCTAAGAAATAAAAAAAAAGACTCATCTCGTCGAGTGACATAAGCTTCTCGATGTAGAGAAATGTCATGCGTTGTGATAAATTCGATCCATTCCTGGGAGAGATTTGAATGGCTGCAATGCTCATTCCGTCCAGAGAAAAAAAATTAAAAAGAAAAAAATGTGACCGTATGATTAGCATTCGCAGTGCACGGTATACTTCTTGCTCCAATAATGAAAAATCACTCTTTTTCTTCTCCGGGATTTCGACAGTTCGAACTGGAGTTTGCGATGCTGAACAATCAGATGATATTTACTAGAGTGCGAGAAGTCAGACCAGTCTCTTCATTTCACACACTCTCTCATCCGGTGAAGAGGGTGCGCGAAATTAGGAGATCGATCGCATTTCACATTTGTGTGAGCGATATTGCATACACTCACTTAATTTTCGTAGCCAATCGCTGACACACAATGAGAATAATCTATTCCTGCAGTCATTTAATTTTTTAATTTTTTTGAAAGGAAAACACTCACATCCTATCGGCCACTCCAGTTGATAGTTTTCCGCTATCAGTATGCTATTTACTGGGGCCGCAGAGCAACGAAAGGTGTCGAAAGACTACAGTATGCCTTCTGTTTGTGCGTTGTTGTTTGCGAACCAGATTTGTTTACTGAATTCCAATAGTGATAGCGATATTATCCATACATACATGCGATATTACACCAATCCTTTTCGAAACCACTCCGTCAAAATTGGAGTGATACGCACAAAAAAAATTCCTCTACCAGTATGGTAAAGACACGGCAGAGTGAGAGTGACAGGTGTCGAAAGACAACAGTATTCTTCCTGTTATTGCGATTCTATTTTCGATTCGGATTTGTTTACGGAATTCCAATAGGGCTGGCAATATCTATGATAACAATAGTCGATTTCGAAACTTCCTTTAATGTAACGAAAAAAAATATTCTGAGGAAATCATTATAATAGTATAATAGTATAGTATCTTCGCCAAGTCGAGTACACCTTTTTTATATAAAGAAAAACATTAAAAAAAACTCCTTCCTATCAAAATGCACTTGTTTACTGTTATTCTTACAGGCCATATCTGTTCCAACATTCGTTATGGAAGGAATACAGAGACTTCAGTAAATGAGTAGAATACGATTTTTCCAGTTTACCATTATCATAAGACGAGAAAGAACTCGTTTTATTAAAAATTGAGAGAGAAACAAAAATTGAGAGAGAAAAAATTGAGAGAGAAAAATACAATCAAATATCTCCATGAAGCGACATAAATTTGACAATTATTATCTCCGAGACATTTTAGCGATTAATAGTGATTTTAAAACAACACAGGGGGTACGGTAAGTATGCTAGTGGTATATTCATGTTCGATCGTTAACTGTTCGCTTCCGGCTGATTTCAAGTAGTTCTTCAATTCGCCGACGTCTGGTAATCGATCGAAGCAATCGCTAACTACGCGCCAAGAGTCGCATAATTGGTCCCGGACTTGGAGATTAAATTGAGGGGACTGAAAATGATTTTGTATTTTAAAAATACAAATTGAATAAATTTCACAATTTCTGAAATAGAGAATGATCGAAAATACTCACGGATTTCAATAAGTCATCGATTTGCGTAAGTGAGAGAACTATGCGAAAAAGCGCGTTCTGAAACGATATCATCTCTCGAAAATCTATGAAACCATTCAAACGCATCTTTAGAAACTGCATGAATTTCATTTTCGGATACATTAATTCCAAGCTGATTACAGAATCGAGCTCATTCTTGACGAAACTCGTGCAGTTTTTGACGGCATTTAAGAGTTGGAGAAGTTTCTGCTGTAAATTTTCCAATCATATGGTTGATTACAGCGACATGGAGAAATCCATTAATAGACAGTGATTTGTACTTTAGTCTTTCTTGTTTTATGAAAATTCAAATATGAAAAGGCCTATCTTTTCGAGTTGAATCAGCTTCTCCGTGAAGAGACATGTCATGCGTTGTGATAAATTCGATCCATTCCCGAGACGGAATTGAATGGCTGCAATGCTCATTTCGTTCAGAGAAAAAGAAATGTGTGTGTTTGCGTCTTTGTGCATTTTCCTAGTGGTTTCCTAGTAGGATCCTAGTGGAATCCTACTCATTTTCCTAGTAAGATTCTACAGTAGAATCCTACTAGGAAAAGGACTAGGATTCCACTAGGATTTCTGAACCGGAGTTGCGTCACATTTCGCACTCTACTACCCAGCCATAGTGGTTGTCGAAAGCGTCTTTCAACAACTTCGTATCCCATTTTTAACCAAGATGACACGTAAATATCACCGTATAATCGTCGTGTAGTATTGTTCGATCGAAAACTGTTCGCCTCCATAAGATATTAATTCCTTGAGTTCGCCGATGTCTGGTAATCGTTCGAAGCAGTCGCTCACTTCACTCCAAGAGTCGCACAATTGGTCCCGCACTTGGAGATTAAATTCAGGAGACTGAACATGATGTTATTTTAAAAATACTGTAAGAAAAATGCTCTAATTTATAACAAAGATAATTATCCATGCAACTAACGGCTTTCAATAAGATATCGAATGTCGTGAGTAAGTTGATCATGCGATAGAGCGTGTACTAAAACAAGATCAACTGGAACATTAATGCAAATGTTGCAAGTAACCTTGAGTAAGTGCAGGAATTGAAATTTCGGATACATTAACACTAAGGAGATGACAGAATCGAGCTCATTCTTGACGAAACTTGTGCAATGCTCAACTGCTTTCAATAATTGTTGACGTTTCGGCTGTAAACTTTTCAAGCATTTGGGAAATTTACGCGACATAAATAAAACGAATAAATCAGTTGTGTGGTCAATTTTCAACTTTCACTTAGTCTAAGAAATAAAAAAAAGACTCATCTCGTCGAGTGACATAAGCTTCTCGATGTAGAGAAATGTCATGCGTTGTGATAAATTCGATCCATTCCTGGGAGAGATTTGAATGGCTGCAATGCTCATTCCGTCCAGAGAAAAACAATTAAAAAGAAAAAAATGTGACCGTATGATTAGCATTCGCAGTGCACGGTATACTTCTTGCTCCAATAATGAAAAATCACTCTTTTTCTTCTCCGGGATTTCGACAGTTCGAACTGGAGTTTGCGATGCTGAACAATCAGATGATATTTACTAGAGTGCGAGAAGTCAGACCAGTCTCTTCATTTCACACACTCTCTCATCCGGTGAAGAGGGTGCGCGAAATTAGGAGATCGATCGCATTTCACACTCCGGTTTTTCAGCGCAGCTTGTGCGCGCGATTCCAATTGCACTAGCTGCGCGCGGAATTGTACAAGACGCGCGCCGGACTTTTTGCCGGACCTGGCTTGTTCCGTTCGAGACCTTTCAAGAGAACGCGCGATTTGTGTAAGGTGCGGCGCATGCCGCGTCTTACCCTACACAAATCGCGCGCGCAAGCTGCGGTGAAAAACCGGAGCATTTGTGTGAGCGATATTGCATACACTCACTTAATTTTCGTAGCCAATCGCTGACACACAATGAGAATAATCTATTCCTGCAGTCATTTAATTTTTTAATTTTTTTGAAAGGAAAACACTCACATCCTATCGGCCACTCCAGTTGATAGTTTTCCGCTATCAGTATGCTATTTACTGGGGCCGCAGAGCAACGAAAGGTGTCGAAAGACTACAGTATGCCTTCTGTTTGTGCGTTGTTGTTTGCGAACCAGATTTGTTTACTGAATTCCAATAGTGATAGCGATATTATCCATACATACATGCGATATTACACCAATCCTTTTCGAAACCACTCCGTCAAAATTGGAGTGATACGCACAAAAAAAATTCCTCTACCAGTATGGTAAAGACACGGCAGAGTGAGAGTGACAGGTGTCGAAAGACAACAGTATTCTTCCTGTTATTGCGATTCTATTTTCGATTCGGATTTGTTTACGGAATTCCAATAGGGCTGGCAATATCTATGATAACAATAGTCGATTTCGAAACTTCCTTTAATGTAACGAAAAAAAATATTCTGAGGAAATCATTATAATAGTATAATAGTATAGTATCTTCGCCAAGTCGAGTACACCTTTTTTATATAAAGAAAAACATTAAAAAAAACTCCTTCCTATCAAAATGCACTTGTTTACTGGTATTCTTACAGGTCATGTCTTTTCCAACATTCGTTATGGAAGGAATACAGAGACTTCAGCAAATGAGTAAAATACGCTTTTCCAGTTTACCATTATCATAAGACGAGAAAAAAATAACTCGTTTTATTAGAAATTGAGAGAGAAACTTGAAACAAACAAATACCTCCATTAAGTGACCTGAATTGGACAATTATCTCTGAGACATTTTAGCGATTAATAGTGATTGGAAAACAACACAGGGTGGACGGTAAGGGCGCTAGTAGTATGTTCATGGGTGATCGATAACTGATCGCTCCGATTGATTTCAAGTAGTTCTTCAGTTCGCCGATGTTTGGTAATCGATCGAAACACTCGCTCACTTCGCTCCATGAATCACACAATTGGTCCCGGACAGAAAGATCAAATTGAGGAGACTGCAATACTCTGTTATTAAAAAAACTATTTTTAAAATGGATAAACTCTGAAAATTTATGACTCACGGCTTTCAATAATATATCGAATTGAGTGAGTGATTTGTAAATTTGATAAGCGTGTTCTGAAACAGTATCAACTCAAAGGTTAATGCAAATGTTGCAAGTAACCTTGAGTAAGCGCATGAATTTCATTTTCGGATACATTAGCTCTAAGTAGATGACAGAATCGAGCTCATTCTTGACGAAACTCGTGCAATGCTCGACTGCTTTCAACAATTGTTGACGTTTCGGCTGTAAAGTTTTCAAGCATTTTGAGAATTGACGCGACAATATCAAAACGAGTAATAAAGAAATATTCGTAGTCTTTAGCGTACCTTCTAGGTTAATGAAGGTCAAATCATAAAAAAAGACAAATTCCTATCTGTTTGAGTGAAATCAGGTTTTCCGTGAAGAGATATGTCATTAGTTGTGATGAATTCGATCCATTCCCGGGAGGGAATTGAGTGGCTGCAATGCTCTTTTCTTCAAGTGAAAAAAAAAAGATTTTGTGGCATGCCAAGAATGTCCCTCGTTGTCTGACTCTCTCTCTCTTTTCGTACACCCTCTCGGACATTCCCTCTTTATCTAATTTGATCTCGCTGTTACTGTTTCGGACGCTTAATCATCTGACCGAATGATCAACAGCCGTTGTTCGCTTTGCCTTTCAAATTCTTTCATTTGTATGCCTCGAAGAAATGCCGAAGAAACGTCGGGTAGGTCCTGAGTGTAAATGACATACTTCGTGCTCCAATATACTAAATGAAACCGAAAAATCACGCCTTTTCTTCTCTGGGATCTCGATGGTTCGAACTGCAGTTCGCGATGCTGAACAATAATATAATATTTACTAAAGTGATAAAAGGGAGACCAGCGTCTCTTCATTTCGCACACTCTCTCATCCACAGGCCGTTGAAGAGAGCGCGCGAAATGTGGTCTCACATTTCGTACTTCAGTGAACTGTAATAACCACTGCCTGTGTTATTACAGTTCTTCGCCGAGTATAGTACAGTTTTTTTAGATATCAAAACTCTTGTGCTAATTCACCTATTTACGTCAGCAAAATTGAATAAACTCACTAAATTTGCGTAGCCAATTTTGGGCTGCTTTCAAGGAAGGCCCGACGAAAAGTAAGATCACAACCATAAATCTATTCCTGCACACAACCATATTTTTAATTTTTTTAAGGAAAAAGTACTCACATTATTTTGGCCATTCCAGTTGATAATTTGCCTCTGCTAGTATGATATTGGCAGGGCGGCAGAGTGATAAAAGGTGTCGAAAGACTAAAGTACTCTTCCATTCGGTTCTATTTTCGATTCTGATTTGTTTACTGAATTCCAATAGCGATGGCAAAATGACAACGGCGATCGATTTCGAAACCACTCCGTCAATATTGGAAGGATGCATTTGTATTGTGAGCACCACTGCCAGTGTTATTACAGTTCTTCGCCGAGTATAGTGCAGTTTTTTAACTATCAAAACTCTTGTGCTAATTCACCTATCTACTATCTATTGAGCAATGGAATTCTTACAGGCCATGTCAGTTCCAAAATTCGTTATGGAAGGATTACAGAGGCTCCAGCAAATGATTATAGTACGCTTCTTCCAGTTTACGAATTGCGTAATGAGAGAAGGAATTTTTTTTTTATTAAAAAAATTTTCAACCCTTTTTATTGCTCCACTCCACTTATCTGAAAGCAAACTTCTTTGTCACTCCATGCGATACCGTATTTCACGTTTACCGTTTCTCATACCTTGCCTCAAATTTTTTTATAACGTTATCTGTAAACTGCATTATAAAACAATTATTACATTATAATAATTGTAAAATGTTTTTTTTACATTTTCAGCCTTATCTCTACAAACTGTTTCTGAAATGGAAAGGAACAATAAAACCGATTGAGGTAGGTCGGCAAAGTTCTTCAAAAAATAATTTGAAGAACAAATGTAAAATTAGGAAGTCTCTTTCAGGGGCAAGACTCGGCACTGACACAGTCAAAAGCAATTGCTAATTCCTTTGAAAGCGAATGCTCTAAACAATTTGAGGTATTGCGCAGTTATATTTTAATTTTAAACAGACTTTTTCAGAAGATCAGCAAAGATATTTCAAAGCTCGGAACCGACGCATCAATCGAAGTTGGCAACATAGAACTCACTCAATGTCGAAACAAACGCGATTAATAATAACATTTACAAATTACCTTACACTTTGAGCTCGGTCGGATTCATGAAGATATGCAATCATCAAATAAACAGAACGAGAAGATGTTCGACGCCTTACGGGACTCATACGACACGTTAGTCTACCATTCCTAAGAACTTTTTGTTCCCATTTTTGTTCCTGTTGTTCCTAGGAACGCTCGGCGGATCGTTCCCAGGAACAACAAGAAAATTTTCAGGAACAAAAATTGGCACTAGGTCGGATTATCACCGTCGGATGAGAACTAATTTTTTTCGAAAAGAAATTGGCTATCTCAAAGACTGATTCTGATTGAAAGATATCTTTTGAGATAGCAAATATTTTTTCGAAAAAAATTAGCTCTCATCCGACGGTGATCATCCGACCTTTTTTTTATTTCTTGAGCTAATTATCTTAAATCGCATTTTCTAGTTCTTTTACAGACATTTGACAGTCGCGGAGGATAAATTGACGGCTATGAATGATGCAATAGCCAACGATTTGATCAGGCAAATTGGCGTGAGCTACAAAGAACTCACAATCGGAAATGGGAAAATAATCAGTATTGTAAGTCCGACAAATTTATTATTATTTTATATTCGCGTGAACACAAACGATGCTATTTATATCTAATTTTGAATAAACTACATTTTAAGATGAAGAGCTCCCTTGAGAAGGACAAACTCAGCTCAGTGGAGTTTGTAACGATGGCGGTAATTTGTTACTTACTATATTTTATTCTAATAGGGTGTCCTGAAAGTTCGTGCACTTTTTCAGGCTTTTTTGGTATTTCGCTTCGCATCCAATTTCGATGTGTCTTCATTATAGCTTAATCGTTAGAGTAAGACCTCTTCGTTATTTTTCAGTTTTAATTTCGAGTGTAGATCACACCATACGAAATCGCTATTACTGTAAACAAGTATTTTCTGAAATTTCACTGGTGAGTAGTCTTAAAATTCCCTTTTTTTGCTGCAAATGTGTGATAATTGTCCGGTACAATATTTAAAAGTAGTCTTAGCAGGTTTCCAGAAATCTCGAAAAAACGAAAAGTGCACGAACTTTCGGGACACCCTAATAATTTATTGCAAAATCGAAAAAATGTTAACCAATTTCCTTTGAGCTCGCAATCTCTACTTCATCTAGAGATATCTACTCATTTAAAGCGGTCATAAGATGTCTCGAGGATCGTATTACTCAAACCTGCTTCCCCCCTCAGCACAAACAGCTTTTTAAGGTGTGAATTACTATTGCAAATTTAAAATAATATTTTCATGAAATGGACTTCTGGTGGTGTACTCTCTTTCTGTAACTCGGCGTGTCTCTTGCTTTATCATGCTCTCTCGCAGCCCAATCTGCTGTTAGGCGCGGAACGTTTTATTATTTTGGACAAGTACTTGTGAATTGATAATATTAGCATCAGGATATATAAGATTTTTATTTTTTCAGATGTTCTTTGGCAATGTCAGCAATAAATTGTCAAAGTATTTGAACGACAAAGGGGGCAAGGTACGATTGGCTGTTGTTCGGTTGACCCAAATGTTTAGGAATATGATATGAATACTAAATGTAATCATTTTAGAGAGATCGACCACAGCCTGAAGAGAACAACAACGAGTCTTCCAAGAATCTGTCTCAAATAACACCTTTTCATCCTTTCCTTTTCAGAGTAACTCTCCCCATTATGCAGGTACTTTCATCGATCAGACAGCTCGCGAGAGAGCGTGTAGAATTAAAAGGGCCAGATCATTATTCCGGTTTCACTTGATAAAACTTAAATATTATGTCTGTCATTTAATGGACTGTTTACGATAACATACATTCCACAGACCGACTCTGGAGATACTCCTTTTACATCCGTCAAAACAACGTTTTATCTTATCAACAGAACGCTCAAACAAACAAGGATTTTGAAATCAAAAACGGCTATATATTTAGCCGATAGAATGATTAGCGCACTCGACATCGGACAGCGACGAAGTCTGCAAATGGGAAATCGAGTTTCATCGGCCGAATACAGGGAACAGCGAGAAGAGCTCATCGAACTGAGAATTGAGTACGTTTATATTCATTCCCTTTCAACGCTGCAAAATAACTTCACCATGCATGCGAGTTAATGATTGAATTACTTAAGCTCTCCAAGACTTTTCACTCTCTGTGTAGACATTAAGTAATTTATTTGCATTGCGTATTATTGTATTTAAATAAATGAGTGAACCAGGAGAAGAAACATGTACACCGAAATGTATGAAGCACAATACAATTTAGAAGATGGCTGCTATCTTCGCCTTTAATAAAAGTAGTTTCGATATTTTCTTTGTGTATGTTGATATGTCGATTTCAGGAATAGAGAGCAAAGGGTAGAAATCGGCAAACTGAGAAATGTTAATCAACAACAAGGCGACGTTATTCAAGAAACAGTGCACAGAGGTTTGTAAACCATTTCATTTGATTTGGTAGCTGTTATTCATTATATGGTGGGCAAATTGCTTAAGAATAATAACTCTCTTGCGATCTACCAGCGCAAAATAATATTTAAAAACGAATTTTGGAGTCTCTTAGGAGCATAGATAAATACTGTTAATTTACCTTGTGATCAGGTAACTAGTCAATTGCGATACGAGGCCGGTTGCCTAAGAGTCGAACAATCACTTGAACAGTGAAATTGAAACCTCTACTCATTTTAATTGGAAAGAGGTTGTCGAATGTGCTGATCATGATGGTATACTCATGATGGTTTTGTAGATATGAAATGATACGATAGCCCCAGGCTACAAATTTGGATTTTTATCGATTTTTCCGATTTTCTCAGGAACCGATGTTTCGATTCCCTTCAAACTTGGATAGGCACTGAATATATCAGCTCTCGACATGATCTCACAAAAATTGCACGAATATGGAAATGTGTTCATGAGATAACTAGCATCTCAAGCAGCACTGAATTCCGACTCACAAGTACCACGTAGAAAGATCGGGCTCGTCGAGACGATAATTTTGCTACCACATTTACGTTTTTCTAGCTGTGCCCTCACATACATTTTCTCGTTTTAGTTTTTTTAACCCTCGTTTTTCAGGTGAATACCGCTCAAAATGACTTTCGCCCGGTTTCACTATTTGAGAATTAGAAAGTGAAAGCTGAAAAGTGAGAATTTGACGGGCGAAAGTCATTTTGAGCGGAACTTACCTGCGCGGTCTGCTTGGGTTGGAATGAAATGAAAAACGAGGGTTGAAAAAAACTAAAACGAGAAAATTATATGAGCGTACAGCCAGAAATACGCAAATGTGGTAGCAAAAATGATAGCCTCGTCGAGCCCGATCTTTCTACGTGGTGCTTGTGAGTCGGAATTCAGTGCTGCATGAGATGTTAATGATCTCATGAACACATTTGCATCTTCATGTAATTTTTGTGTGATCATGTCGAGAGCTGATATATTTAGTGCCTCTTCAATTTTAAAGGAAATCGAAACATCGGATTTTGAAGGAAATCAAAATCAATAAAATGCAAATTTGTAGCCTGGGGCTACCGTATCATTTCATGCAAAATTAAGTATACCATCATGATCAGCAAATTCGATTATCTTAGTTCCATTTTTTTCTAGAAAATCTATGTCCGGACCCCTGTACACGATTGTTCGATTCTTAGGCAACCGGCCTCATATAATTGGGAAAGAGCAATTTCCAAACAATGTATTCTAGACATCAACAAGATTGATATGAAGGCACAACAGCTCGATAATTACTACCAATCTTTCGTAATTGACGCCGAATTCTTACATCAAATTGTGAGTTCATTATTTTAAATAATAAAAAGAAATTCAGCATATTGTCTTGCCGCAGTGGCTATAAATACATTAGGCATAAAGTGGTTTAATTGTCTTGTTGCAGGTCCCTGATGAGAGTGTCCTGGAGGATTTTCCTAAGGCAATTGTAAGCATCATGGCTCAGACCAGATAGCCTCTTCCTTTGACGTGGAAAAGAAATCAAATTCATTTCGAAATCTCGAGGGATACTGTATCGGGTACACTTTATGGGGATAATATTGTATCGGGTACAGTTTCTGAAGAGCAAGGACAATTTCGTTGAGGAACGAGCTGCTAACGCTTCTACGTCCTTGGGAGAATTCTGTGGTTGCGCAACTGCAATCTCCATTCAACTAAACGACTGCTCGCTCGCGACTGATGTGGATCAAGCTAAGGTCGTCCACCTTTCGTCACTCACTTCCTTCCAACCTGTTCCGTATGCATCGAACTCTTTTTTTAAAATTATTAATGCATTTTTTTCAATTTAGGAGAAGCTGAAGGCTCTGACTGAATTGAAAAAAGAGGTGAAAAAGCATTTGGCAGCGATCAGCAAGGAGTTGGTCAGTTTGGAGAGTGTCTTCTCTTACATTTTTTGAGTTAGTGTGATGGTTAGACGAAGTGTTTGTCAAGATTGTTTAAAAGCTAGATTTACTTGCAGGCCCATAAACAAACGCCGGGCAGTAAGTTGATGTCCGACTTTGTCGCTTCGATCGAAGGTCTTATGCCGCTCCTCGATGAGCTTCTGTCCCATGCCAAGTCAATGAGGAAACTGGAATATCACGCTCAGATACTTCGGAGAACCATCCCCTCTAAACTCTCCCTTCCTCCTGATCCTTCATAATTTAATTGTTTTTTTATTATTTAAACATCACACAAATATAACAACAGCAAAGAAAAAGAATCGGAATTTGAAACACAATGAATCTTTTGTTGTTCGCACCTCTTTTGTTCTATTACTCCAACTTATAAACAAACCGACAATGTACAGTCCTCATTAGTTTTACCGAATGCTTCTATTGCAGAGAACAACTCGAAAATAAACCAACTCGAGTATAAATGCACTAGCAGCAACAAAAATCGCTACCAAATAAGCAAAGAATATCTGTGAGATTTGATTTAATGTCAGTGGGTTGACAATTCTTCCCGCTTGGTCTCGATGATAGATCGGATAGGGACTCTTGTATCGACTCATGATCCTCGGGTAAAAGGAGAAAGTCCAAGCGATAGCTCTGTTTATGGGTTCAACAAGATCCCGACGGTGTCTGAAAAGAAGAATTTGTCTAGCGCAACACTATCATGAAAGAGTTTGAGTTTGAAAATTGTAAAAGATTGATCAAACTACTCACTTCACAATGTGAAAAGTGAGTGGGTACTTGCTCAATTTGTCATCCGCAGCAAAGAGGAAATTTCGTTGTTTGTCGAGAACGACGACAATGTCTAATCTGTAAATGATCTGTATCTTTGCATCCAGGTAAAGCCATGCAATTTACTATTTTCCAAACACGCTTTCCGTCTTATTCTTCATCCTTTTTACTTGGTGAGCGGTCGAAAAGGCTTAAAAAAAGTGAAAATCCCTCTATCATTTCCCTCTCGCGGGGTGGATAACTCAATTATAGGGCTCATTCCGACCGCTCACCGCCTCAAAACGGTGCAGAATAAGGGGGATGAAATGTTACAAAACAGTAAATTGCATGACTTTACCTGGATGGAAACTTCAATTTGATTAGAGAATCGGATTCTACGTCATCGATTACATAACATATAAATTTTCTAAAAGTAGTATATTTCTAGTATTCCAGATATGAATTTTCAAAAATTTGCATATTTTAAAATTCGTCAAATTTGAAAATTCTAAAAACACACGTTTATTCGTTTTGACAAACTGAGCATATTTTGTTCAGGGCATAATGCCAAATTTCGAAAAAGAACAGAGATACTGAGGCCCAAAGTAAAAAATGAGGAATCTTCAGAGCTAATTATCTATGCAAATTTGATGCAGAAAAATGTTTTGAAATGCGCGATCGGAAGAGGAGAACAGGGGCTATCGATCCATGTCAAAATCAGAAAGACTCAAAATTTGATGTACGGCGAAGGTCTACTTTTTACGCGAACGCACTGATATGCTTGATTATATAGTGAGAGCAAAGGTAGCTTGCAGACTAGTTCAGCAAGATTTCGCATTTTCGAACGGTTCTCACACACACTCTCACTTGAATGATCAATGACGGGGTAGAATCCTCTTCCAATCAATAAAACATTGGAGGCATATCAGACACTATCTGATAGGCTCGAGATATGGCCGTACAAGGAGACCTAACCTATGCTGAAAAAATGACCCTAGAGTAAACTTTGTGCGTAGAAACCGAAAATCGAGCTTAGAACTGCTGATTCTCAAACCCGGCTGAGATATGTTTCATCACATGTACTAAAGTGGAAAAATGAAAATTCTTCCAACGCAAACTAGACCCCAAATTAGATAGTAATTCTTAAAGAACATCTCGTATGCATGATTTTCACTGTTTAAAGTAAGTTTATAACTTATCTGTGAAAAAAGTTATGAAATTTTGAAAGATCAAAATAATTTTCAAAAAAATAGTTTTCGCGGAGGGGGAATTTTGACATTCGCATTCGATTCCTCGTGGAAAGTTACACCGGGTACCATATTTTTGGTTCGATCGATGGGGCTAATTTATTTTTAAATATTTTTTGAAAAACACATTCTTCTATTTTTGACGATTTTCGATAAAATTCAAGTTTCGAAAAAAGTCAGATTTATATCTCAAATGAGTCCTAGTTATCAGAAATCCATATTAGAATTATTATTATTAATTTTCATAATGTTTTCGTTTGAACTGACGTGCCATGTATCAGTGAAATACGACCTCGAACTCCATACTTGTGTTTTAAGAGACCGGCTCAGTAAGAATTGAGCACTGCCGGGCATTCGCGCCTGGACTTTCGTCTTGGCACATCATACTCATACCATGGAAGTGTTTCAGCACCCTATTTATAAAAGTATTCGAATTTGTGCCCTGAGTCTCAAACCCGGCTCGCATATGTCGCAGTGGTTTCGAAAAAAGTGATTGTTTTTAATTTTTGAAGTACATGAGCTGGGATTAATTTTTCTTCTGCAATATTTTAAGTATGCCTAGTGTTCAACATAAATTATTTTTAACGACTATTATTTCAGAACGCCTGTCTGTCTGTCCGTTTGTCTGTATGTCAGTGTGTTCAACTTTGCCACTAAATAATTCGGGAACGAAGAAAGATTTCGACACACTTTTTCACTATCTTATATATATCGACAAAAGTAAAATTTTCAATGAAAAATATTTTAACAAAAACCCTGGCCAGGTGGCTAAAGCGCTTGCTTTCAATTCCGAGAGTCCCAAGTTCGAACCCGCCGCGGGCAAACGCTTTGCCGCATTTTGGTAATATTAGAAATTATATATTATTTCTTCATCTGCTGGCCAAATTATGAATTTTCACATCAACATTTCGAACAATAAAAATCCATGAATCCCGGGTGATTGTCAAAATGGGAAAATATTGTTTTCGTTTCGTGGTGCGCTAACGGCATGGGGTTGAGGCATGAGCGGGTTGAAGACACTAACGGTTCATTAGAAAAAAATATGCAAGGATAAGATAACGGAGGCATTGTAGGCATTGATCGACGATAGGCGAACAACATTTTTTAAAGATTTTGGACCATTTTGGAGGTCACGGAATTATAAAAAAAATTTTCGTTCTTTATGAATAAATTTCATACTTCTTCAGTAAATGTGGTACTTTGAATGCAGTTTAATTCTATAAGATGATGACATTCTAGAATTCGAGTTTTTTTCAGGATGATTTTTTGAAATGTAAAATCGAATTTTTCGTTTCATGCGAAATTATGGCACACAATATTGCATCCACCATCAAATTATTATGAGAGGTTTCCTGAGTGGATCGACATATTTCTTCAGGATACCTGGCACTAGGCACCTTTTTCGTTATGAGACTAGCAACGCTATGTTGTAGTACATTGGGTGAGGGTTGTGATTACAGCGTTCCCGAATCTTGGAAACGCTTCCTCGCCTCAGGGCATAATTAATTGTATTTGTGACGTCACCAATAATTTTCCCCATTTCGAATCCAATCCCTTCCTACTATACTTTAATCGATTCCTTACCAAAATAGAAATGTTTCTTAGTCTCGGAAGGTTTTCGATTGGAGCTCATGCAGCAGAGTTATTCGACGAAATACGTTTCACGTGCAATTTGAGCGCGAAGTTTCTCAACAGCGGTACTTTTTTATTTCATTTTCTGAACCGCTGTATGGATGTGCTCATTCTATTTTAATATTGAAATTTAAAATTTTCTGAAAGGATTCTAAATTCGGCTATTTGTGAATAAAATCAATTCGTGATTGCAATTTTTTGCTAAGCTACGGTAATTACTCGCATCATACGATTTGACATCTGAGAAAACCTTGTATATTTCTACTTTTTTTGCTCGTGAATTACTCTTTTAAGACCACGCACGTCGGAAATAGGCTCAAAAATCAAATTTAATAAAAAATTAAAGCGGTTAGAACGGATCGAGAACAAATAGCATACTGTAATTTCAGCAAACAAATTGCAATCACGAATTGATTTTATTCACAAATTGCCGTATTTAGCTTCCTTTCAGAAAATTTTAAATTTCAATATTAAAAAAGAATGAGCACATCCATACAGCGGTTCAGAAAATGAAATAAAAAAATACCGCTGTTGAGAAACTTCACGCTCAAATTGCACGTGAAACGTATTTCGTCGAATAACTCTGCTGCATGAGCTCCAATCGAAAACCTTCCGAGACTGAGAAACATTTCTATTTTGGTAAGGAATCGATTAATGTATAGTAGGAAGGGATTGGATTCGAAATGTGGAAAATTATTGGTGACGTCACAAACACAATTAATTATGCCCTGAGGCGAGGAAGCGTTTCCAAGATTCGGGAACGCTGTAATCACAACCCTCACCCAACGTGCTACAATATAGCGTTGCTAGTCTCATAACGAAAAAAGTGCCTAGTGCCAAATGTATGTCCTCCCTATCGGATAGTCTCTCTTATGTGCTACAATGTGCAGCGTAAAGTTATTTGCTGTCTCTCTATATTTGAGGATAAATTTCAAAAATGAGACAAAATCGATTCGGATGAAATATTTCCAATCGCTCCAAAATATTTCATTTTGATTTTCGGTGCACACTGAGCATGCTTAAATTATTGCAGAAGAAAAATTAATCCTAGATCATGTACTTCATGTACAACTCCAGATTCGATCCAGGGAGAGCTCGGTGGCCGGCTCCAGGTTCGGTTCAGGACACGTCTCTGACATCGCAAAACACTTTTCCTATGATCCCCATCACTCCTCAAATCATTATGGAAAATATCGAAAATTTCGATTTTTCACGAAAAAAAAATCGGCAAACAGGTTAAAACATGTTTCACGCTACTCAAAAACGTGCTACGGCAGCTTCTGGCGCTTGCAAAAAATGCGGCAAAACGTTTGCCCGCGGTGGGGTCCGAACTTGTGACTCTCGGAATCGAAGGCAAGCGCTTTAGCCACTTGGCCAGGGTTTTTGTTTCAATATTTTTTATTGAAAAGTTTACTTTTGTCGATATGTATAAGATAGTGAAGAGAGTGTGTCGAAATCTTTCTTCGTTCCCGAGTTATTTAGTGGCAAAGTTGAACACACGCACGTACAGACAAACTGGCAGACAGACTGGCCTTGGTGAAATAAATGTCTTTAGAAATAATTCATGTTGTTTTTCAGTGCACACTAGGCATGCTTAAAATATTGCCGAAGAAAAATTAATCCTAGCTCATGAACTTCAAAAGTTGAAAAAATCACTTTTTTCGACACTTCTGCGACATATGCGAGAATACTTTTTGTAAATTGGGTACTGAAACACTTCCATGGTATGAGTATGATGTGCCAAATCGAAAGTCCTGGCGCGAATGCCTGGCAGTGCTCAATTCTTACCGAGCCGGTCTCTTAAAACACAAGTATGGAGTTCGAGGTCGTATTTCACTGATACATGGCACGTCAGTTCAAACGAAAACATTATGAAAATTAATAATAATAATTCTAATATGGATTTCTGATAACTAGGACTCATTTGAGATATAAATCTGACTTTTTTCGAAACTTGAATTTTATCGAAAATCGTCAAAAATAGAAGAATGTGTTTTTCAAAAAATATTTAAAAATAGATTAGCCCTATCGATCGAACCGAAAATATGGTACCCGGTGTAACTTTCCACGAGGAATCGAATGCGAATGTCAAAATTCCCCCTCCGCGAAAACTATTTTTTTGAAAATTATTTAGATCAAAATTTCATAACTTTTTTCACAGATAAGTTATAAACTTACTTTAAACAGTGAAAATCATGCATACGAGATGTTCTTTAAGAATTACTATCTAATTTGGGGTCTAGTTTGCGTTGGAAGAATTTGCATTTTTCCACTTTAGTACATGTGATGAAACATATCTCAGCCGTGTTTGAGAATCAGCAGTTCTAAGGTCGATTTTCGGTTTCTACGCACAAAGTTTACTCTAGGGTCATCGTTTCAGCATGGGTTAGGTCTCCTTGTACGGCCACTGTTGACAGAAACTCGATCCTCTCATATAGTTTCTGATATTCCCCTCCTATCAAAACTGCAAAGTTCGTACCGATCTCTCCTCAGTAGTGTTCTCTTTGTATGTGTATCCATAAGCAGCCAGGGTGGCTGGGAGAGTGAGAAGAGACCCGAATCTTCGACTTCGCGCAGGTTCAAACCGCTGTAGAGTCCAACTAAGATCGACCGAACCTGAAAATGGTTCACATCACATTTTTATATGAAATTTCAAACATTTTTTCTGTAATATTCGAATATAAATATTGATTATGAACGTATCATTTCTTAGTAAATCCGCGACATTGCTTTGACAGGAAAAGGGGATGGAACGGCGAAAAGACCTGCCGCACGCATCACAACAGTGAAGTAGTCGCCATTCACTCCTGATCGAGATAAGCAACATGCACTTTAATATTGATTTTTTTCAAATTTTAACCTTCCAGTTCTGGAAATTGTTCGAACGTAAAATGGATGCAGGGTGAAATCGAATACGAATACCTGCTCTTTGGCATTTCATCGGTTCGCAATTAGGTCCGAACATGCTGTAGTGGCCATTTTTCCATAGTCCTGATGCTATGACCTCCCTGCGACGATGGATTTAACAAGGAAAACCAATTTGAGGATCAAAAAATACGTAAATAATAGAGAATCTCACTTCATTTAGTCGAAAGTCTCTTCCTCTTCTTCCAATGATGTGTTTGAGCAATGCATTTCCCTTCTTTTCCAGTCCAATTGATGATCAAAGTACGCGTAGATAATTGGGAAAAGATGCGCGTCTTTGTGGGATGAAACTAAATACTCATTTCCCGCTCGTCTAGCGAGAACAAACAAAGCGAAATTTGAAAGTTGCCGAGTTTCTTTGAAAGATCAATTGGTTTAGTGAATTGCCTCAGATTGTCGACGAAGTGGTTCTTATCTCTCGAAAACAGAAAACAAGAAAACAGCGAAAAATTACATTACAATTACAATTACAATTACATTTGAACAACTTTATCAGCTGATTTGGATGTTAGGTCAACTGGGTCGCCATTAGAGTTCTCCACTGAGTTTGATCGTTCCTTGCGATTTGTATGAAGAGAGGTCTAGCTGCCTTTACGAAATCGTCCCTCCATCTCTTAATCCACTGATGAAACTAATTAACTAATGAATTAATTCCCACTAATGAGAGTATAATTAGTATTTCACCCATCTCGGATGTTGCGAATGAAACCGCTTGGGATCTCTGGAAGCGGATCGGGCGTCGGCAAGCCTTCTTTATTCCTACAAATTGAAAAAAAAGCAAACAAATGCATATCAATGAAGTGGATATTTTTCTCCGAGACATATCGGAAAAACTTCTGATTACAACCGATCAATATTTTTTTTGAGAATTACACAGGGTATCCGGTACCCACAGCTATCGATAACTGCTCGTTTCCGGTTGATTTCAAGAAGTTCTTGAGTTGGCCGATGTCTGGCACACGTTCGAAGCAGTCGCTCACTACGCTCCACGATACACACAATTCATCCCGAATGCGAAGATCGAAGTTAGGATACTGAACAATATTAATGGTGCTTTTAGTTAGTCTACACGAGGCCACCCTCTCAGAATGAGATGATCTACCCTCAAAACGAGGGATAATTTCATTCGGAGAGGGCGGTCTCGTCTAGACTGGCCACACTGAATGCACCATAACAAACTTCAGAATGGATTTCGAAAACCAAGATCTCTTCATTCCACCCACTCACTCCTTCCCAGACCGGTGAAGAGCGGGTGTGAAATGATGAGACCGGCGTCTCACAATTCACACTCTGCTACAGAGTCAAAAAATTTTATGTGGAAGAAACGCCGCTTTAAAACAATAAAGAAAAAGAAATCACTCACTTCTCTCAACAATTCATCGAATTTCGTAATCGAGTCCCAAATGTCGTAGAGTATTTTCTGAAACAAGATCAATTTGGAATATTTCTTTAGTCGTCTCCACTAACATTGAGGACTTGAAGGAATTTTGTTTTCGGATGCATTAGTTGCATGTCCATGACTGAATTGAACTCACTCTTGACGAAACTTATGCAATGTTCGATGGCTTTCAAGAGTTGCTCACGTTTTTGCTGTAAAATGCGCAATTCAGAAACTCGAGCGACATAAACAGAGCAAATCATCGATCGACAGCTCATTTAAACTTTTTGCGAAATCAAACTGAAAAATGGCTCATCTCTTAGAGCGGAATTGTCTTCTCCGTGCAGTGAAATGTCGTGAGATGTGATGAATTCAATCCATTCCCGAGTAGGAATTGAGTGGCTGCAAAACCAGTTATTCCTCGAAAAAAGTCGTCCAAACCATAAGTCTCTCTCACAGCATCTAGTTGGTACCATGCCAAGCTAGTCTTTCGTTGTCTGACTCTCTCTCTCTTTTCGCGCACTCTCTCTCTTTCTCTTAACTTGCTCTCGCCGGTACTCATTCGGATGCTGTGTCTCGTGCACACGACGAGAAAATAGACAAACAACAGATGCTGATTATCCCAGATATCGTGGCTTTTCTCCAGGGTTCCTTAATGATACACGATAATCTATGAATAGTGAAGCAAAATAATTGCTATTGTTCCACTTTTTATAATTGGCTTTTCGTGTATCATTAATGAACCCTACTACTCAGTAGAGTGCGAAATGTCAGAGCACGATCTCTTCATTTCGCGCTCCCTCTACAACGCTCGGCGTTTTGGCGCCATTTATTTTGAATGTTTCCGTGTGAGAACTCGGGTTCGCCCTGTTACGAGTGGCAAACTGCTAGCATGCAAACCCTCTCATTCCCTCCCGTTTCTCGCTCTATCGATTAGATCTGACGAGAGGCACTCTCTCACTGATCTATCTCTCTCCCTCACCCCCTGTAAAATGCCGTGCAACGTTGTAGAGAGAGAGAGAGTGTGTGCGAAATGAAGAGACCGTGGTCTCACATTTCGCACTCTACTACTCCGCCATATTGGTGGACGAGACCGCCTTGCCACCACCTCGAACCCATTTTCTCAACAAAGATGGCATGAAGAAGCTTACCGTATAGTCAAGAGTCGCAGTTCGCTTTGCCTTTCGAATTCTCTCATTTGTATGGCTCGAACGAATTCGGGAGAAACGTTCGGCGGCTCCTGTGGGTTTGTGTATTTTTTCTGTTCAAATATAAGAAGTGGAACCGGAACATCACTGCTTTGCGTTGCTGAATTTCGTGCACTTGAGACACGTTCGACCGAGCCATTAGGTGATTCTTAACACACTTAAATGAATATGTAAAATAGAATTAACTCACTGAGGTTGCGCAGGACTTTTAATATTCTATTCAAGCATCGCACAAAGAAACGTGAGATCACACACATCAATAGCTGAACATAACATTTTTTAGAAAAAAATATAATTTCACCATACCAGTTTGCTATTGACAGAACGGTAGAGTGATAACAGGTGTCGAAAGATCCTGTTATTGTGTTATTGTTTGCGAGCCAGAATTATTATTCTGATTGCACACATGATAGTACTATCATAACGCCAGAGATTTCAAAACTACTACGTTATATTGGGACGATACACATGAATTGTGAGGAAAGCATACCACTACCACTGTTATCATAGTTCTCCATGTGTAGCTCACGTTTTTAATTATTTAAAAAAGGAGTTTCACGAATTTCCTGCTCTGTCATTCCTCATCTCCTATGTTTGATTGGCGCGGTCGCGTTCTCTCGATCCCCCTTTTCTCTCCCTATTATCATTTTGTTGAATCCCTGCGCGTCAGGGTCAGTTTGGCACAGACCCAAACGAGAAAAAAACTGTGTTCAAACTTATCGGCTGAACATGCGGTTTGCGGGAATCTTATTGGGGAGCCGATTTACATAACCCGATAGTGAGAACTCAATTGACCAAAAGTTCGTGGGACACCACCTTTAAACACATAAGCTATTTTACCTATCTAGATTTACTTGATGAGTGGTATTCTTACAGGCTAGGTCAGTTCCCGAATTTGTGCTGCAATGAATGCAGAGACTCCAGCAGATGATGTTTTCTAGTCTAGAATTTACATGCGACGAGAAGGAAAACCTGTAAAATATTTCCACCATGCTTCCATCAAAGTCGGCAACTAAGAGTTTTCCTTATACTTTGAGTTCGGCAGAATGCACGAAGATTTACTATCAACACATATCGTGGTCCGAGTTCACAAAGCACATTTGTGAAAACTGTTTACAACTGTGACCATAAAAGTTCACTTTGGATTTGCTCGAAATTTTTAATTTTTTTCTAAGGTTTTTGTTCCTCATTTGGTTACTTACCAAATGAGGAGAGAGGAAACCGACAAGGAGAGAACAAGAATGAGAAATGAGAGAGATGTCGCATGCAAATTACCCTCTTTCTTGGAGTGATTGGCGTTTTGACGTGAACTACAACTCAGTTGAAAAATCATAACTTGGTTGGGCAGACTTTAAATTCATCAACAATTATTTTGGGGGTTAAAGGTGGTGTCCCACGAACTTTTGGCCAACTGAGTTCTCACTGTGGGGTTATCACGCTCGGTTCCCCGGTAAGTGCCCCGCAAACCGCACGTTGAACCGATTAGTTTGGACAGAGTTATTCGTGTTTGGCTCTGTGCCAAACTGACCCTGACGCGCAGCGATTCAAAAATGAGAGGGAGGGATAATTGGAAAAGAGGAGAGAGCGACCGCGCCATTGGCACATAGGAGATGAGGAATGAGGGAGCGCGAGATCGAAATACTCCTTTTTAACGACAATTCTCCCTCCTTCGTGAAATGATTAGTGCAGTACACTTTCTCTAGAATTGAGATAATAATTATCTCTTGGTTGAAATTGTCATTTACAGCAGACTAGTGACTGATTAATTTTCGCCATGAAAAATAATATTAAAAAAGTCTCTTTTGGAATTTTCTCGTTTGGTAAACTAGTTATCGAGTTATGGTCCAAAAACCACGAAAACACCCGAACTTCATCGGGTCGTAGTGACCTACCATCAAATTTGCATACCACCACATTTGGCCATTGTCTCTCATCTATCAAAAACTCTTAAAAACAGTTGTTATTTTAGATTTATTAAAATCACTGTACGGAGGCTGTCTGACTCTTACGCAGACGGGCGCTTATACAAATATATCTGACACTACATGCTATAGTTTGGACCGGAAGATGTCCTGGCGCCCATAACAACATTATCATCTTATCATAATCATCAGAGATGCATGTTTGGAAAAATTTCGAAAGTCTTTCGAAAGAATCGATCGTCAGCGGGTGGGGTTCTTATACTGTCGACTATAGACGACAGAGTCATAACCCCACCCGCTGGTTCTCCGTCACTTTCGTAATGGGAAATCGGGTGTCGTTGGCGGATCACAGGCAACTGCAGGAGAAGTGCCAGCAGCTACAGGCGGAGAACGTTGATTGTTACCCCTTGAAAGATAATTTCATATTTTTTCTACAGGAATCAAGAACAACTGGTGGAAATCGGCGAGCTGAAATGTGTTATTCAAGAGCACGTACACAGAGGTTTCGGAATATTTTTGTTGCGTTCGTACGACCAGAAAATATTCGTTGACATCGAATCATCTTGAAGGAGCCTGACACTTCGGATAATTTCCAGTTGGTCAGAAATTAGAAAAGCCGAAAATTTGTAGATCAAATATTTGATTTACTTTTATTTCGCTTGTTTACTTGAAGACATCATCAAGACTGAGATCGAGGCAAGAAAGATCGTCACATGCACGATCTATTTACAACAGAGGTCGGAAGGTTACGTCAAATTGTGAGTTATGCATTACAAAAAACCTTATTTTCATGAATATTATATTTTTGCAGGTGCCGATAGAGGGTATTCTGGGCGAGAAGCAATTTCCAGTGGCGTCAGTAAGGGCCCATTTAGTGTCATTGGTAGAGACCGCCCTCTCAATGTGAAATGATCTGCAGTAGTACTAATTCCCTTGGATTCAATTGTCGGTCACATACGACTATAACGAAGAGACGACTAGAAAACGAGAGATCATTGCATTCTGAGCGTGCGGTTTCGGCTGGTCACTACACCATTTATGTAATAAAGCATATTAGAGTTGAATTCGTAGGCAAAGGAAAACTAGAAATTGAAATTTAACGAATTTGAAAGAGCAAAAATCAAGAGGTCAGCTCAACACAAGGAAAGTGAACTATGATATTTTTAACCATTACAACGCCGAATTTAGTTTCACTGAATACGTGTAGAGTAATGGAAAGTAATAGGATTGACCGTTTCGGTGGTACATACTCTCCTCTTACTAGTTCTCTCCGTTTTACGGGAAATGCCGTGTTGGAGTGAATTTTCAAAATGAACTCGCCGTAATACGGTGACAGGCTGGCGGGGGAAAAGCGGTAGACTGTTCTACGAAAACCAATTCAGCAAACCAGGAAATCTCAAGGAATTCCTTGACAGAAGGTATTATCTTTGAGGAACGGGTGAGCAACGTTCGCACCTCGTTGACGACTCTCTGTGACTGCGCCACTGCAATGGAGATACAACTTCTCGATTGTTCTCTCAAGACGGAAACGGACAAGGCTAAGGTTATCGAGCTTTTCATTTCCTCTCAATCTTTCTCAATCATCAAGCGCAGACAGATTTTAGGGATGTGAAAGTGTGTAATGCGATTTTGCAGTCGTAAGCTACCACACGATTGGGCATAATTCATAAATTCATTTAGGATAATGCAATTAAAGTTACAGTTTACAGTACGGTTCAGATGCTAGTGATGGTTTTCAAGCGAAAGGCACGATTGGTACAAAATTATTCGGCCGACATCGCGGATGAATTGGTAAGTGAGGGTTTTCACATCAGGGGCGGTATTCTTTTTCATTTTCACATCAGGGGCGGTATTCTTTTTCATTTTCACATCAGTGGCGGTATTCTTTTTCATTATGCCGAATATATTTTGGGCATCCCGAAATCATTTTCGCAAGCCGGGAAATCCATTGTGCGGTTGTCGAAATCCATTCTCATTTGCCGAAATCGAAAAATCGACCTCGTGAGAGAGCGGTCTCACGTTGAAATATTTCGGCACTCTATTTCTAATGCCGCAATGAGAACAAAGGAATTTCACAAATTTCAGGGAGATTTTCGGCCGGAATTGGTGAGAATTCGGCAATTCGGCAGATTGGGAGAATTGGGAAGACGCCTATTTTGATAGTATCTTCAATCATAAATACAGTATTGTTTCTACCGTATCCAGGGTTACTGCAGCGTGTTTACACGAGACCGAAAATTCTAAATTCAGCCTCTAATAAATAATAGGCTCGGGATTTTTACAGAAAGCAGACCTCGAGAGGAATACAGTAGAATCGGTACGATATACTCCCAGTGGCATTGCCTACTCGAGGACCACCTCCTGCCAAAATCCCGAATGAATTAAAGCAATTTCATAAATTCGTCATACGTCAACGCAAATGCAATAACCGTAGAAATAATAGGTATACCTCTAAGATCTAGCTCAAGGTCTACATCGAGTAACAACCCGAGGCGATCTGAATTTTACAAAGTGGTCATATTGTAACCTCGCTACCGTAACCCCGGTATGGTAAAAACGGTATGGTTCATCCCTGTGATATTTTTACTCGCCTTTCTCGACTCGATTAGCTCAATTTCAAATTTCAGAATGCATATTGTAGAACCGGCGATACCGTACCGTAACAACCGTATACCATCAATAACTACGTTTTAAATTCTCCCGGTTTACGGTAGAACGGGTTACGGTACTTTGTTGTCGTTGCGGGATCTCCACAGGTATGCTACAGTATACCACTTTGCTTTTGGTCGAACCAACACCCAACCCATTTTGGACCATGACTTTTAAACGGCCATAGTGAATATTTTGATTGATTTGACATTAGAGAGTCAAATCAATCTTGGGAAGCCTTATTAGAGGTTATTGAGGCGTTCTCTGACGAAGAATGGCGACCACTCAATACATAGAAGAGATTGAGAAATGAAATGAAATTTTCGGCAGACTGCCGAATTTTTCGGGACGCAGAAAAATTCGGGATTGCCGAAAAATGAGAAAGAATACCGCCCCAGTTCATACTAAATGATAATAGTATATCTAAAATAGCTTGATAAAGAAGCTGCCATAATAACGTCATTAACTAAGGGGGTTAAATAACTAGTTGCAATTGGTATCTTTATGTTAAGTCGCGGAATGAAACGCCGATCTCTCAATTGATGAATGACTTCATCACATCGGTCGAAGATCTTACGTCATCCCTCGATGAGCTCCAGGTCCATTCCACGTCAATGAGGAAACTGGAACATCTCTCTAAGATGCAGCCGAGGTCTAACTCTGTCCTCCCTGCTCCTCCCGTTCTCCCTGATCAGAAGAATCCACTCTCAATTTGTTGAATAAAGATCACACTGACTTTTTTAAATCACACGAAGGAAGAGATTGACTCTAACATGTAAGCAGAGAAAGTGCGAAATCGCGTTGTATCTTTTTATTTCATCCATTTTGATGGGGCAAATAAACCAGTTGGGAGATTAAGATGTAATAATTGCGTCGATGAGCCTTCTTTATTGTCCTACAAGCTGAGGAAAAAATAATCAACAAAAACTTAAATGAAATGAGTGTGATCTGAGACATTTCAGCGATTAATAGTGATTTGAAATCAACAAGGGTGTACGGTAAAAGCGCTAGTAGCGTATTCATGTTCGATCGATAATTGTTCGCTTCCGGCTGATTTCAAGTAGTTCTTCAATTCGCCGACGTCTGGTAATCGATCGAAACAATCGCTCACTTCGCTCCATGACTCGCACAATTTGTCCCGGACTTGGAGATTAAATTGAGGAGACTGAAAATACTCTAGTCTTCAAAAAATTCAATTTGAATAAATTCAGAAATTTCTGAATTAGAGAATGATCAATAATACTCACGTCTTTCAATAAGCTATCAAATTGCGAAAGTGAGCGAATAATGTTGAAGAGTGTCTTCTAAAACAATCAACTCTCTCGGAAATTCGCGCAATCATTTAAAAATACCTTGAGAAACTGCAGGAATTCCATTTTTGGATACTTTTGCTCTAAACTATGGACGGAATCGACCTCATTCTTGACGAAACTCGTGCAGTGTTCGACGGCTTTCAACAGTTGGAGACGTTTCTGCTGTAAACTTTTGAAGTATATGGGCAAATGACTCGAACCCGTGTTCTTCCTTTATGAGAAGACAAATCAAGGAAAGACCAATTCTTATCTCTTCGAGTTAAATCAGCGTCTCCATGTAGAGACATGTCATGTGTTGTGATAAATTCGATCCATTCCCGGGAAGGAATTGAATAGCTGCAATGCTCATATCGTCCAGAGAAAAAAAACCACAGCATCGATATGGCGGCATGCCAAGAAAGTCTCTCGTTGTCTGACTCTCTCCTTTCGTACGCTCTCTCCGTCATTCTCTCTTTCTCTAACGCGATCTCGCTGTTACTCTTTCGAATGCTGTGAAAACATCTGACCGTATGATAAGCAATCGCAGTTCGCTTTGCCTTTCGAATTCCCTCGTTTGAATGGCTCGAACAAATTCGGAAGAAACGTTCGGAGGCTCCTGAGGTTGCATGGTATACTTCTTGATCCAATATTGAAATGAAACCGAAAAATCACGCTTTTTCTTCTCCGGGATTTCGACTGTTCGCGTTGAAGGTCGCGATGCTGAAGAATCAAATGATATTTATTAGAGTGCGAAAAATGAGAATAGCGTCTCTTCATTTAGCACACTCTCTCATCCACACACCGGTGAAAAGAGTGCGCGAAATGGAAATCGTGGTCTCACATTTCGCAATTACATAATCTTTACGTGATATTTACAACTCACTCAATGCGCGTAGCCTATTCTGGGTTACTTCCCAGTCAGGGAAGGCAAAGAGTATGATCCCAACCATCCATTTATTCCTGCACACAACCTTATTTTTAATTTTTTAAAGAAAAAAACTCACATTCTGTCTTCCATCCCAGTTGATAATTTCCCTGTGCGAGTATTTTATGGACAGGGCGGCATACTGGTCAAAGGTGTTGAAATATTACCGTATTCTTTCTGTTATTGCGGCGCTATTAGCGATCCAGATTTGTTTACTGAATTCCAATAGTGATAGTGGTATGATAACGGTATTCGATTTCGAAACCACCGTTTATGGAACGATAAAAAGGTATTGGGAGGAAATCATACCATTACCTATAATATTATAGATCTCCGCCAAGTCAAGTACACCTTTTTTATATTAAACAAATATTTTTTAAAAAAACTCCTTCCTATCTAAATTCACTTGTTTACTGGTATTCTTACAGGCCATGTCTGTTCCAGCATTCGTTATGGAAGGAATACAGAGACTTCAGCAAATGATCATAGTACGCTTCTTCCTGCTTACGAATTGCATAAAATGAGAATGAATTAGCTCATTTTGCTACTCCTCTCAGCTTATCAGAGAGCAGTCTTCTTTGTCACTCCATATGGCTGCGTGTTTCATGTTTGCCGTTACTCACCTAGGCTTAAATTTCCATTATAATTTTATCTGTACATTTTTGCAAAACATTATTGCATTGATAGGTATAAATGCAATTTTTTTTACATTTTCAGCCCTATCTCTACAAATTATTTCTGAAATGGAAAGGAACAGTAAAACCGATCGAGGTAGGTCAGAAAAGATGTTACCCATCCCTAGAAGAAGTTATTAAATTAGGTAATCTCTTTCAGGGACAAGACTCGGCACTGACACAATCAAAAGCAATTGCTAATTCCTTCGAAAGCGAATGCGCCAAACAATTTGCGGTACTGTGCAGTTATATTTTAATTGTGATCAAAACTTTTCAGATGATCAGCAAAGATATTTCAAAGCTCGGAACCGACGCATCAATTGAAGTTCGTAACCTCTAGCTCATTGAATTTCGTTTAAAAATACGATTAAATTTAAAAATTTAAAAAAAAAACTTTTTAGTTCGGTCGGATTCATGAAGATATGCAATCATCAAATAAAATGCACGAGAAGACCTTCGACGTCTTACGGGACTCATACGAAACGTTAGTCTTTAATAATTACACAAAAAAAAATACAATTTAAAAAATCGTCTATTTTCTAGTGGATAATTGCAGACAATTGACCAGCGCAGCGGATGAGTTAACTACTAAGAATGATGCAATAGCCGACGATTTGATCAGCCAAATTGTCGTGAGCTACAAAGAACTTTCAACCGCGAATCAGAAGATAATCAGTATTGTATGTTCGAATAGTTTATTACTATTATATATTTGCATAAACACAAACGATTCAATCTTATAACTATCTAGCAATAATACGGACAAGGGGTGCATTTTATGCATACAGTTTACCCAGTTGATGGCGTCTAAATAAACTAATATTTTTAAGATGAAAAGTTCGCTTGAGAAGGACAACCTTAGCTCAATGGATTTTGTCACTGCGGCGGTAATTGAATACTTACTTTACATTAGTCGAAATTTATTATAAAATCAGCATAAAAACTTATCAATTTGCTTTGAGCTCGCAATCTCAACTTCATCTCGAGATATCTACTCATTCAAAGTGGTCATAAGATCTCTCGAAGATCGTATTACTCAGCGCTCGTTCCCCTCTCAGCACACACATCCTTTCAAGGTGTGAATGCCCCATTCAGTCTCACATCAAAGTACACCGGTGTACTCTTCACTTCACACACTGTCTTGACCGGTGAATGGGCGAGAGAGCGGGTAAAATGAAGAGTAAATCGATGTACATTGATGTGATACTAAAGGCGGAATTACCCTCGGAATATTAGAAATGTCCAATCTTCAGATGTACTTTGACAACGTCAACAATAAATTGTCAAAGTATATGAACGACCTAAGCGCTACAGAGGAATTCTTCCGATCGGAGGTATTTGAAGAAAGAGCGAACAACATTTTTCGAATCGGAAATGTTTCAGAGAAGAATGACGATAAAGCAAGTTGACTGCATCATCCATTATTTCAAGGAACTTAGCGTGGCGTGCAAGGCAAAAGTATCGATCGGGGAAAGGTATGATTGTTTACGAATATGATAAGAATACTAAATGTAATCATTTTAGAGAGATCGATCACAACCTAAAGCAAGCAACAACAAGTCTTCCAAGATTCTGTCTTAAATAATTCTTTTTTATCCCTTCTTTTTCACTTGATAAGACTTAAATATTATATCTGTCATTTTATGAAAATATGAAAAAAGTTTAACTTTGTTTATGATTGCACAGCATATAACACACTACATACTTTAGTTTGATCCGGACATTAGTCTTCTGTCATCCACAACAACAAAGTCGTATCTTATCTTCAGAACGCCCAAACAAACAAGGATTTCAAAATCAAATATCGATATATATTTCGCCGAAAGAATGGTTACCATACTCGATATCGGATAGTGGCGAGTTCTGCAGATGGGAAATCGAGTTTCGGCGGAGAAATACGACGCGCTGAAGACAGAGTTCGTTGAAGTTAATTTCACCCCTTCCAAATATGTGCCTTAGAAAACAGTGTGATTCTGTATTTTTTTTCTCAATATAATAGAGGACTAGGAGAGGAAATATGTTTATGAATCCCCATACACATGCTTGAAATGCTTGCGGTTCTCGTAAACGCTCGAAGCAAAAGTAGTGCTTTTATTTTCTCTTTGCATATTAATGTCTTTGACAGGAATCGAGAGCAAAAGAAAACAATCGACCAGCTGACAAATGATGTTAAACAACAAACAAATGTTATTCAACAACAAGGAAAGACTATTCAACAACAAGGATCCGTTATTGAAGTCCAAGTTCAAAGAGGTTTGTATTCCAGCTCGATTCATATCGCATAGAGAGCTAGGGTTATTTAAAGTTATCACACTAGCCTTTAAATAATGTAAACTTAACCTGTGATTGTACAATTCAACAACTAGTCGAGTGCGATAAATTGGAGACGGCAGTTTTCTATACGTTTATTCTAGATATCAACAAGATCGACAGGAAAACAGAACAGCTCGCTAATTGCCACAAATTGTTCGAAATTGATGCCGTGTTATTCAATCGAATTGTGAGTACTTTTGTATTTAGAAAATCAGTTTTCCGCCAATTTTCAAGAATCTTCTCGAACGATAAACATTGGTAATTGTTTGGTCCTCTATTTCAGTTGAATTGTCTTTTTGCAGATCCCCGAGGACGGTATCTTGGCGGATTTCCCTAAAGCAATTGTGAGCGTTTTCAATTACTTATTTGCTCCGACCAGTTTCTTCCTTTGCGGGGAGAAGAAAACAATTGCATTAGAAATCCCCCGGAAGGCCATTGAGACAGGCGATAATTTTGTATCGGGCACAGTTTCTGAAAAGCAAGGGCAATTTCTTTGAGGAACTGGCCGCTAACGCTTCGACTTCTTTGGCACAATTATGTGATTGCGCTAATGCGATCGCGCTGCAACTAAACGACTCTTCGCCCATGACGGATGTTGATCAAGCTAAGGTTGTCCAGCTTTTCCTCGCCTCACAAATTCCGGATTTCTTGAACTCGGCTATATTTGGTCCTTTTCATAAATTTCACAAACAACAGATTTTTCATTCTTTGCCATGCTCAGAGAGAGCATGGCAAAGAATGAAAAATAGTACACCACCAGCAGTCCATTTAAGACGATTGAAACTAATTTGTCCAAGAGAAATGGTCAGTTTGTACGAAACTGAGGTATGTCGTACATTTTTATGACGTGATTTTCACCTCGTCGGCGGTTTTGCCAAGATTCGGCCCATTTTTTTGTAATTTCGTTACGGATAATGCATTGCTATCGTAACTTATAGAAAATTCGAAATTTTACATTGCTTCTTTATTTCTTTGTTTTATGTGGTTTATTGCACTTTAAAAAAATCTTATATATTGTAATATTATGTTTATCGACTACGGGAAAGCGTTGGAATGGGCTTGAAATAATGAAGATGATTCAATCGCCTTCATAGCTTCCTCTTCCTATCTTCCTCTGCTCATTTTCGATCTCGCGGTATCGTTGTTACTTATTTGTACACATCTGAAATGAAAACAATTCGCATTATTATCGATCAGCTGTTGCTGAGCGTCTTCAAAGTTTACTTTAAATATTTACTCGGTGTGGTTTTTAAGGCTCTTGCCTGTTGTGTTTCAATTCTCACGGGAATCTGCACTCTTAAAACCTGTTATCACTACTGTTGTTCGTTTACTCACTCCATTCGTGATAACCACTGTTTGACTCGTAAGGGATCGGCTTTATCTGGTCGGTAAGCTATTCACAACGAAATGTATGGGTGCTTGGCACCGAGATATTATGCGAATAAACTGTAAATCTGATACAATGTGAGCAAATGACATATAATAATGATGTCGGACCGGGACTATAATACAGTGAGAGTGCAATGACACAGCTATGGCGGGAATGAGGGCAAGCAAGAGAGAGAGAGAGAGTGGGGTTAGAGTGGAAGGGCGCCTCCCTGGGTATCTACCGTATCCGAGATGTACGCGGCGAGTCCTCCAGATGATTTCCATCGGCCTCTTCGTCGAACGGCTTCATGAGAGGCCCCACTGAGAGATTCCATGGCTCCTCCCGATCGTAGTTGATGTGGAGTGATCCTCTCCAGACCCGAGCGAGTGCAGAGAAGAGCTAAACCCTGACGGGAAGAGTCGGGTTTGAGGGGTAACTCGGGATTCGAGAGGGAGGGGATACCCAGACGGAGGAGGGAACTTTTTCCTTGTAAGCATGAAAAAGGGAGAAGGTTGGGGAAGATTCTTAAATCGACACAAACGTGTGTCGGCCCTCGGAGAACTGGTCGTTCTTTGCTCTCCGAATGGTTAACCTGAGATGGCCCGAGGACCAAAGCAGATCCTTCCATTGGAGTGCAAGCAGTTCGCTCACTCTGAGAAGGGCAGAGAAGGAGAGTTAGTGGCATACTGTATGAGACAATCAATATGCTCACGAGGGACATGAGCATGGTGGGAAACAGGGATTAGTCTACGAGTGGTATGGTGGATATTCGATAAAATTTGGGAGAGAATAGGGGGGGAGAGACGAAATGGGTGAAGGCTGCTGAGAGAGTCCTTACAAGGGAAGACCGCATACTTAAGGTGGCGGTTCAGAACGACATTGAGCGCGATCGATTGGTATTCCGAAACCATTTCGAAATCAACATACCAAATCTGCTAAATGGCCGCGGGGCATGAGAAAAATCGAAAAAACTTTCGCGCTATGGGGATATCACACCATTGAAAATGCGAAGGAACAACTGGCCGAGTGGTGTTGATGTAAGATGATTGTCATGGGAGCGATGAGTTGATGGTTCTACCCCATCCCGCTGCAAATCTATTTGCGGGTTTTTAGCGATTATTTCATTGCATTGCTATGACGAAACCTCCATTGGTAGCGAGTTAACACATTTACACATTATGGCTGCTCATTCACATCTATGGTATTCAATAACGAAATTATGTAAACAGATGAAATTGTGGCAGCAAGTGCACTTCAACTTGTGATCATTCATGCATCCAGCGAGCTCGCATTTGATGTCAACTCGAGAGTTAAAGCAGAACTGTGTGGGTGTCAGGAATGAAGGAAGGCGCTCATCAACGTATCCAGCCTTGAACCATCTGTATGTCAGGAAGGGTCAGAAGATGTTAGCGCAGAAGGCATAACACACCATCAATATCAACTGGATATTTCGTCATAACAATGCAATGAAATAATCGCTAAAAAACAGCAAAAGGATTTGCAGCGGGATGGGGTAGAACTGTCAACTCATCGCTCCCAAGACAATCCTCTTACCTCAACACCACTCGACCAGTTGTTCCTTCGCATTTTCAATGGTGCGATATCCCCATAGCGCGAAAGTTTTTTCGATTTTTCTCATGCCCCGCGGCCATTTAGCAGATTTGGTATGTTGATTTCGAAATGGTTTCGGAATACCAATCGATCGCGCTCAATGTCGTTCTGAACCGCCACCTTAAGTATGCGGTCTTCCCTTGTTAGTGTAGAAAGGGCCTTGCCCTCGTTCACTTTCTGCAGAGAGAAGATGACCAATGACGTGGGACACGACGGGTCGAGTCCGCGATCGACAGCGAATTCCCTGGAGGAGGAACAAGCATGAGAGATAAAATATGGAGGAGAAACAACCAGGGAAGAGGGATTTACCTTAATTTCTTGATAGATCCTCGGTAAGCGCGCATCGTCGCGGGCGCACGCGCGCACTCGATCGACTCGAATAACACCGGAGGAGTTCGGGCTCACTTCTCTCGACAGCTTGTGCCACCTCTCTCAGGGCCGAGCGCGCCCGACCTGTATTTATCGATTTTTGACTCTCATTTTTCCTTCATTCTCATTTCACACTCTTAATTCCCTCGTAGCTTTGCCTGGGTTGTGGTGGGTGGGCGACGATTAGGGAGGGTGGGTGGGCTATTCCCAGAAAAAGCCTAGAATGCCGCGAGTGCGCATGACTTTGGGGACCGAACTTCGCGCGCTGATACTCAGCCAAGGGATTGGCTGCGTAGCATAGCTGCGCGGGAATTGCGCGATTTCCCCTCTCACTGCGCGATTTCCCCTCTCACTCCTCATTCCGCAATCAGACAAGCCCGGTCATTTTTTGAATCGGATTTCCGAATGAGTGTGAGTGTGCCAAAGTGAGAGAGTCACTCTCGCTTTCCCTTACACTCTCGTTCTAACTCCATTCCTGCGAGATTGCCGGCAAGAGGAATGATTTGGAACGAAATGTGCGAAAATATCATGAATTCGTGTGAAATCAAGTAAAATCAATCGATATTTCACTTCAAACATCGGCAAAAGATGCTCAAATATGAATCTCGTTACTCAAAAATGGGCTTGGGCCGGCGGGGATCGAACCTGCGACCCTCGGATTTGAATTCGAGCTCGCTACCGACTTGGCATTGAAATTATCGATTTTTCAAATATAAAAATCGATGTGTTTCGTGATGGGCTATCATATGCAAAAGGATCTGAGAAGATTGCTCAACTTTGAAGAAAGTTATTCAGAAAAAAGGTCCGTCACGAGGAAGGAAAAAAACATACCAACAGACAGACATTTCAATTTCCTAGTAGTGGAGGAACTATAGTAAGTTAAAACGCGTTCTCTGTAACAGCGCAGGGAGAGTGGCACAACTTTTCAAACTGATCGTAACGAGGTGAAATTTTCAGAGTATGATTCCTATGGGTATCGCACACTTCAGTCAAATCGTTTTTGGAAAAAATCGTGAGAAATTTCGAATTTTCAAATTATTTCGATCCCCGATAGTCCAAATCAAACGAAAATGGGGATCTCGTCACAACCTTTTGCTCCTCTTTCGAACCGTGTATAGCATGTGACGGTAAAATAACATCGAAATTATAAGATCTGGAGATCCAAAAGTTGGAGCTCCGACCTAAAAAAAATGCTCTACCCATAAGAATCTTACTCTGAAAATTTCAGCTCGATACGATCAGTTTGAAAAGTTGTGCCAGACCCCTTTAGACCACACGTCGCTGTTACATGAGCTTTAAATCGTAGTATCCACGTTTCTTGTCGTCACGATGAGAGAGACGACAGTTCGAGGCGGCGTAAACAGCGTGAAATGGTGAGTTGACCGATCAAGAATGGAGAAAGAATGGAGAATGAGGAGGAAAAACGGTTTTTAAGGCGATCGATGACATGGGAATCATAAGTTCGACACCGATCATTCTGAAACCATTTTCCTGTCACCGTCAGTTCATCTTTTTTTGTCTGGAACCGAGGGTTTACATTCGATTTTTTTAGTTGTTATGGCCATGTAAATTTCATTTTGGAAAAGTCTTTATGCAAACGATAATCCACACCCGCTCATCTCGTAACCAAAATTAGTACACCGATCATTGATCACAATGGGATTAGAATGGTCTTCACAACAACCCTCATTTACCTGATTATTGCCTTATGCAAAATGGCAAAAGAACGTGGAGATTAGAAACGACGTTTGTGAACCGGCATTTGGGAACCAACGTACTGGAACCGGCGCGTTTCAGAACTATTGGCAAAGAATTGTAGCCGATTTGGAAAGAGAAAGATCATCTGTCTATCTATCTATAATCTGTCTCTGTTCATGGCAACTAACTACTAACTGGTACTAACGATTTTACAACACTTTTTCGAAATACATTTTCACTTATTTATATCACAAACACTGTAGAATCAAAATCAATTAGTACCGAAATCATACAAAGTTCTAGAAACTACGAATACACAAGCTCAATTAGTTATAGAAAGTTGGAATACATAAGCTCGGTTCCTAATAATTGGTTTCGAATCGGTGGTTCTCAAATGTTAGTTCTGAAACGCGCCGGTTCCAGTACGTTGGTTCCCAAATGCCGGTTCACAAACGTCGTTTCTAATCTCCACGTTCTTTTGCCATTTTGCATAAGTAGGGACCACAACGTGGGTAGCCGATATTTCACTATGGGGTTGAAAATATATTCAAAGTATCCGCTGAGCTCTCAATAACATCGCCCTTTTTGCCGTTTGTCGATATCTTGTCTCCGAGCTGCGCTATAGCTCAAAACGTGCGCGCGCCTCCCCCTGTGTGAGAGGGAGCAAAAGCGAGCGAGAGAAAAAGTGGGCGGAGTCTATCTCCTCTCCCCTCTCCCATTCCCCCGCTCTCATTAGCACCTCTCGTCCGTCTATAACTTTACTTTTCCTTCCAGTGAAGTCGCTTTTTCGACATTATATGTTTGTGTAGACTATCCACTCTCTTGTAATTTTTGATTGCAAGCAAACTGAGTCTTTCATACACAGAAAACCGGTTTATTGGAGAAATACTGTTTTTCATGTGCTAAACAAACAGGAAACACATCAATGTGGAAGAAGTACCTGTGATATGATTCTACTGATAATGAGAACAAGAATGACAGTCAATGCGAAGTGTATTTTCACAGATGGTCTCTTTCAGACTACTTACCGTATACGTATACGGTATACCGTATACGGTAAGTAGTCTGAAAAGACTAAAAAAGGGAGAATTATTTGAATAAAGAAAAAGGGGAGCGCGAAACATGTCATCTGAGACGGGTAAAAGTGAATTCATAACTCTATGACAACATCAACAGTGATCTATCTCAAATTGATTACGGTACACAGGAATATCGATTGATCGACTCTGCTAACTCTACTCTGCTAGCTCTCTATGCCAACTTTGCTAGACTTGTATCTCCTTTGTTTCTTTCTTGATCTCCAAAAGCCTGCGTACAGTCAGATCTTGGTCTACAGTTCCATCTCCGAAGCCGAGCTGAAATATAGCTCTTCAGGTGAAAATCGTGATGAAATCAAGATCATTACCAATAAAAAGAATGGGCAAGCGAATGGCGATCAACATTCTGACGTAAATCAAGTGTTAAAAGCAAAAGTAAAGGGAAAACAATCGATATAATCAAACTCAAATTTGAATAAAATGTTCCGAGGCAATCATTTCGATGCCGACTTGGCTGTAACTGGCACATGTATCGCGCATTTGTACGGTCGTACTAGTTTATTTGATGCAAATTGAATATTATTTTTAAAATGAAATAACAATTCAGGAAATTGATTATTTCTTTATTTTTTTATCATAAAATCACCACATAGACCATATTTGCAAATTACTCCGTGCGCACGCTGCAATTCTCTCTGTAAATGCTCTAATCGCCTACTCTTGACCATTCTTGCCAGATTTTGACCTATTTAATGCGGACAGATCATGATGCGCTAACCATATGTTGTGTAACTTTTCAATAGCTCCAAAATAGGCCGCTGAACGACCAATTTGATAGAGAATGAACGATGTTATTCGACATTCGCGCCTCTCCTCTCTCATACACGACGCCCGGAGTGGGCGGAGCCGGTGGACCCTATGCATAAGGCGATAATCAGGTAAATGATGGTTGTTGTGAAGACCATTCTAATCCCATTGTGATCAATGATCGGTGTACTAATTTTGGTTACGAGATGAGCGGTTGTGGATTATCGTTTGCATAAAGACTTTTACATGATGATATTTACATCACGATTTTGACTGAAATAACGGTGTCGAACCTAACAAGGGGGGCACCAGAAATCGCAACGAGCTTTCTAGATGAGCCATACACCATTCGATAGCACTCCTTGAGACTAGATGAAAATTCAATTTTTAGGTGCTTCTGTCCATGGAGCACCGAGATACTGACCTCCAAATTTTGAGCAGTTTATCATTACCCGTTTATCGATAGGCGCGCTTATCTACCTATCCATGCGCTCTTCATTTCATCCCTCCGTGGTGTGGTGGTAACATTACTGTCTTTGGATCTCCTGGTGCTGTTTCAATTCCACCCTCGGGGAAACATTTTTGCTGCTTTTTTCAGGTCAAATGTAACATTTTATTTCAACAGAGCAACATTAACGGATATGATATTTGGTCACGAAACAGGTCCACCACAATCTCTTGTTACAATGGGCACAGCGAATGAAAGACATATCGGAACAGGTGAATTCACAAATGACAACGACATCTTTCGGGAAGAGGCTCCAAAATGCTGTCCCTCATTTACTATCAGATGAAGGCCCCGTCTTTCAAAAAAGCTGGTTTCATCGATATTACCTTGCCTCCCGATTTCCCCACTTCCGCCCAGGCCCTCTTCCCGAAAGATGTCGTTGTCATTTGTGAATTCCCCTGTACCGATATGTCTTTCATTCGTTGTGCCCAGTGTAACAAGTGATTGTGATGGACCTGTTTCGTGACCAAATATCATACCAAATATCATGTTTATTTTGACTCGAAAAAAAATGCAGCAAAAATGTTTTCCCGAGGGTGGAATTGAAACAGCACCAGGAGATCCAAAGACAGTAATGTTACCACCACACCACGGAAGGAGGAAGTGAAGAGCGCATGGATAGGTAGATAAGCGCGCCTATCCGAGGGTAATGATAAATTGCTCAAACTTTGGAGGTCAATATCTCGGTGCTCCATGGACAGAAGCACCTAAAAATTGAATTTTCATCTAGCCTCAAGGAGTGCTATCGAATGGTGTATGGCTCATCCAGAAAGCTCGTTGCGATTTCTGGTGCCCCCCTTGTAAGATCACGGCGGGTTAGAGGTTCGGTGGATCGGGGATGTAGTTTGTAGTCTACTTTTAGTAAAATTCCCACGCGCTTCAACCCCTCTAATTTACTTTCAATCGACTTGTGGCTATTGTGATCGTGTTCAGTGAAGAATTCCGCACAGGTTGACGATAAGACATTTGACATTTAACATACAGATTTTCTAATTCGAGCACTTTACAAACGCCAGACAGGATAAGGCGCACGCTCGCTTTACACCACCCGAACCGGAGGGGGGTGATTGACGCGCCGTGAAGATTCCCAAATCATCGATTGCCGTTTTTAGCAGTGTAGATTCCCGTAAGAATTGAAACACAACCGAGTAGGAGGGGAGAGAAGGGGGAGAATCAGCAGAGTATAAAGCTTTTGAAAAATTACCATATCATCTCATTTTGTCATCTTCAGGTCATCTTGTGCGCTCTTCCCAATTCGACAAAAGTGAAGACACAAACATTGAAGAAGATCTATCCACAAAGAAACTATCCACCAATGAACGATAAAATATAAATTATACATGCAATCATTCCCGAGTCTGTCAGTCGTCGCGAGCGGTCCCTCTCCATCTCTCTCTCTGATGGAGAGGGGGAGTTTCCCCCAATTTCCCTGCCATCGACTACGCAACAAGATCGGAATCCCCATCCAAGCCGGACTGGTCACCGTGTGATGGGTATGACTACATAAGATGGTTGGTCCCTCTAGACTCGATGACTCTCCTTCTGAGATTGATGATTTGAGTTTGGTTGACGCAGATTCAAGAAAGCAGGCACCATCTTTCTTTCTTCGTAAGCAAAATCTTCAACGTCAAGCTCGCGAGATCACTATTCTTTCTCCAGCCAAAATTCTGGGTCTGTGATATGGAAAGAAGACCGATCCTGACGTTCAATACTGGACAAAATGAATCATTCTAAAGAAGACCATCGACCACGTCTGAAACCAAAACGAAACCCCATCTTGATCAGCGCCCCTAAAGCGACACTGATAATTTTGTATTGTATTTGTATTTGTATACATGCAAATATTTTATGCATTTCACATAGATATTTTTATAAGGTTACAAAGAAATACTCGAAAAAAGGAACACTCACATTAAATAACATGCAAATAAGTAAAATTAGTGAATTAATGAAAAGTGACACGAAAATGTCGGATTTTATCCATTTCCTGAAAATTGCAAAATTGGAAGATTTTACGTTTGACCGAACGCTAAACATACAATTTCGAACAAACTGTCCTTTCCTCTTGGACAAAATAATTTCGATCGTCATATTTCATGAACGTATTATTTTAAATGTATAATAAGAGTACTGTTATTACCAGTTAATCCCCAAAATAAGCTATGAATTACGAGAGAGTGATAATTTTTTCTCTTTAATTTAGGAGCAGGTGAAGGTTCTGACAGAATTGGCAAGACTGGTGCAACGGAATTTGGCAGCGATTAGCAAGGAGTTGGTCAGTTTCGAAGGTGTCCTCTCTCACACCTCGGATTTTGAGATAGTTAGATAATGATACGAACAGTTATCAAAGTTTTTAAAGTGAGATCCTTGCAGGCCCATACACAAACTCCGGGCAGTCAGCTGATGGGTGATTTCAACGCATCGATCGAAGCTCTCTGGCCGTCCCTTAATGAGCTTCAATCCCATTCCACGAAAACGAGGACCATGGAATACCTCTCCAAGATGCCAACTCATTCCGTTCCCTCCGATCCATGGGACTCAAACAAATCTTTTAAATAGAGTGTGAAATGTGACCACGGTCTCTTCATTTCACACACTCTCTCACCCACCGACCGGTCGAGAGAGTGTGTGAAATAAGGAGACTGTGGTCTCACATTGCGCAAGAAATTGACTTCAAAATAATTTAAAATAACATTTGTTTATTGGCGAGAAGACTAAGAAATCAAATACACTGGCATCGATTTGCATTTTGCACATTTCTCCCTTTTCCTCCATTCATTTCCCACTTTTCCTCTTTTCTCAACTTCTTTTCTTTCTCTTCTTTACAACGCATTCCGATCGTTCCCCCACATCATTCCACAGACCGGTCAATCTTACAGAAAGGAATTTTGAGTGAAAGAGCGTGAAAATCGAGAAGGGCTCTCACACTTTTGCATACTCTCGCGCCCTGATAACCCTTTTAGGTTTGGAATCATTTGTATTGAGTATAGTGAAGACATTCATGAGCCTGTTTTCTCACTTCTGTTTCTGCTCTCTTCTCTGAAATGAATAGAGATTGATAGTTTATTTCTGTCAGATGCCACACCCGATGCCATCGTCGCCCTTTCACTCTACCCTTCTTTAACTGTGTCCCAAAAATATGTTTAATGAAGAGCGAAATTTGTCTGAGAACTGTTGCTCCGATACTTCAGCATCTGTAAAAATAGAATGATTAGTATTTTTCTTCAAAATTCGGGAAGATCATGCATGTTGGGGCGCCTAATGCCCACACGATTCTCTAAAGAATTGTGTTCAATAGCCAAGCAACGACATTTCATTCCGTGGAACCCCTTTTACTAAAAATGGATAGACGAAGAATGAGGAGAAACAATTAACCGGAGACAAAATTGAATCATAAACGTCAGTTGCTTGCTCAGAACGAATGATTCGATGTGACCAATTAAAGAAGAGGAGAGATTCACAATTCGTGTTGTTATCTTCAAAGGCCGACGTTTCATGCATATTATCGGTTCAGCATTATACGGGAAATTGCGTGAGTAAATGTTTGGCGATAACAGTCTTAACTTAACAGAGGTTTTATACTTCAAAATGAGGCGGCCTCTTATATACAGAGTTGAGAACTACAACACTTAACTACGATGCTTTATAGTAAGTGGAAGTGAGTAATACTGTGCAATCTGTGAATGTGAGATAATCACTGAAAATGAATGAGCTTTCCCCCGCTCCTTTCTCGCTCCCTATTGCCCAAATCCACAGTTTGAATTTCAGATATTCAAGAATCAGGATATCTAGCAATAGAGAGCTTGTGACGACTCCTTTCCCCAATTGTGAACAAATGATAAAAGAATTGTCATTTATCAAAGGATGGAAACGGAAGTCGGGATGAAAAACCCTGAGATGAAAGATCATTATCTCCAGATCAAGAAAATTATATTTTTTAAATGAAGAATTAAATTGATATGAGAAATATGGTTCGATTCATCGGCGCTTATAGAAATAAATTATACTGTATTTCTTTTTTAAAACCCCTTTCCTCATAGATATTTACAGTTCTTCTAACGCGATACAATTATCTTCGTCCTGAAGCCCGTCACCACATTTGCGATGCAACAGTATGCCAGGGTGAGTAAAGAAATGAAAAAGTCGGCGTTTGGTATTCTACGACCCTCCAGATTCATCCCGTACAACTATGCACGAGCCTCACGATACCACGCCTCCAGAAAGTGTTAGTTGGGAAAGAATGTGCAAAAGTGGCAGAAGCCCACTCGCTTTTTATAGTTTTGTTTTCAGAGATTTCAACTTAGTTTCCGTTTCCATCACGCATGGACATCTTATACTCAGCCACGTTTTCCTCCCATCTCCACCGTATCTCATCCTGCACTCTCCGGAAAGCATAGTCCATTGAACGATTAATAATCGATCGTGTCAACACAATCACGCTCTACTAGGTGGCAAGGATGTGCGTATCATTCCCCATTAGACTTTGACAAGTAACTATCCAACTACCAGCACGAGATGGAAATGAACCGCTTTTCTGAATAAAATCAAAATGAGGAGGATGGAGGTGACATTTCCTCTCTCGTGCAGGTTAGTTGTATACAATGTATAGTTGTTACCTTTCATAGTCGGTTCCCCACAACCATTGCCATTTAAGAATCTTAGTAGGACCCATTGGGATACGAGCCTGTCAAAAGCGCTAAGGTGTGATAATTTAGAACAGACGCATTTCAGGAAACAACGGCAGAAATTCTCGACCATATCTCCGTTCCTCGGAAAGTCAAGATGGCATTTTCTCGCGAGCCTACAAACGTGTGAAATTTTGTAAGTTCCCATTACTGCTTTATAAGTTTTTCAATTGAACAAAAAACAACATAATCTTCCTATCTTGTAAGGTGTTTTCACAGCTAAATTATGATGCGTATTGGAAGGTTAATTTGAAATGTTTAAAGAAAAAAATGTGTTGTAAAAGACTCTGTTTTTCCACAAACACTCTGTGAACGGCAGCTGGACACAGACTGCATTGTACGAACATTGTTTTGAGAGACGATACAAAATAAACTTATCTGTAATTTCACACTCCCATCATCCCAAATATTCTACACTGGTCACATTCTAGGTGGCATAAATCGTGCCGATTTGTAAAGTATTTTAAAAAAATACACCGTGCTCATTTATTTAGTTTCGGCACCTCCTGTTTTATACCCGCGGCAACTTACGTTTTCCATAACGGGCTCTCCAACTATGATTAACCGAAGCACATTAGAAATGAGAATTACCTGAATCAATGGAATAAGATTACAGACAAAAAGCAAGAATAGAATAGAACAAGAATAGAACAAGGTTTTTTTTTGTGCTCTCTGGTTGATTGATTTATTTTCCACCTGCTGTAATTTTCCTGACGCCGCAAAAACAGGTTTATCAAATATTTTGCTGTCACTTTTTTACAGGGAACTAAAGTACATACGATACTATACTGGCTTGGTAATGGTGTACACACCGGATACTACACAACCTTTTTCGGCGAGACCCTATACAGACTGCCCCAGTTGGAGCCATGCAAAGAAGTCTTCCTTTATCCATCGTTTTGCATGCTTTTATAATATGTCCTTCTTCCCGCCAACACTGATCTTTTTACAACCAATACCTTGATCTTTTCCACTTTATTTCAATACTATTTGTGATGAAAAAAAAAATGAGATCAGACTTGTGCGACTCGCATTAACGATGACATTTCGATGTTGCTAATAGCGAGCTCGAAACCGAAATTCACCTGCTTGTCTCTCTCGTTTTGCGTGTTAGTTAATATTCCTCGCAGCGTCGATTCGCATTGGACGTCCGCATTGGACGTGTGCTTCACAGACTTAGACTTGTCTCTTTTTCCTGTCGCTGTAAAAGAGACTTTCCTGTAATGACTTCTAATTCTTCTTTTCGTTACGGATTTGACTGGGAACGAGAATACTTCCTCGATATCCTTATGACGTAAGTGTTACTTTATACAAAATACATGGGCTAGATCCAATGCCGAGGCTAAAATATTTCTTGGACCAAAATTAGTTCCCGATGTGTTTGGCAAAAAAACTAAAGTTCCGAAACCTCAAATAAAATCTGAAAACTTCCCGACATACTGCTCTGTTCAGGTATCAGTTCTACATGCCAATTGTCACAATATTTACTTTTCACCCGGTCGTGCAATATCTTCTGATTTTCCATAACAAAAATATGAGCAGAGATATCAGGATTGGGTATATTTTCACGCATGTAAGACGATAAGTTTTAGGAAACTTGCAACTTTAATAAATTTCAGCTAACAATCGTTCTTAATGAATGGTCCTTCTCATTCTTATTTCGAATATACGCCATTAATCCGATCGCCGGGCTTTATTGCGAAGGACCACTGTGTAGAGCAGGATTGAACAAGCAGCTTCTCATGGTGATTTTTGCGTCTTTAATTAAGCATAAATATCGATATTACGATACAATGTAGCCATTGCTTCAGTTACTTCTTGCCACGCCGGTAATTCTCATGGCGCCGCCCTTTATTTTTCTCAATGTAAGAATGCATCAGATGTTGCTGTCACTTGATGGCCACACGAAATTGTCGATGAGGTTTGGTTTTCCCCTGAATGAGCACTTATTTTTCACCAAAATTCGTGGGTGGATTCACGAGAAAGCTGAAAGCGCACGCCTCACAAATTTCTGTAGAACATGGACACAACTCATCGCTTTTAGGTTCCAAATCTTGCTTGGTATCGCACTAAACTCGATGCTGGTCGCAAATGTAGTGGGATTCGGCTATTTCGGTAAGGATCACAACAGAAGCGAGCAATTAATGAAGGTGATCATTTTTTTTGTTTTTTTTTAATAAGAGTTATCTTTATCTTATATTTAATTTATATATATTTTTTTTAGGAACCTGAGCTGGCGTGGCTCAAGAGCAGAGGCGGAACTATCTTCTTATGGGGACCACCGGGAGATGCGCAGTACTTCAAATGGGGTTTACAATTCAATTCGAAAACAACATTCGAAATCTTCAATTCTGTTCAGAGTTAATATTCCTCGCAGCGTCGATTATTCTGCTGGCCCCATTTTTAGTCTTCTTTACAGCGGATTCCATGAAGACCCTCGCAAGAAGCAATGCGGTAAATATTTTTAAAATTATTTTCTTTTTTATTAAAAATGCATGATAATTCCGCGAATGTGAAGCTGCAAGTAAAGAATACATCTTGCTGAAAATAAACGCACTAAGATATAGTTCATTAGAGAGGTACATACATATTGGAGAGTTCCCGTTCTCTGTGAAAAGCATTTTACTTTTTTAGCTAATCGTCTCGGGAAGTACTCAAGCGATGACTCGTCGAATGTATGAAGTATTTCTCATTCAGGTGACTTTATTTGTTCAAAAAAAATTAAATCGAACGATTAACAGTGTGCTGGCTCTATCCTTTTCTGGATATGCCCATTATTCGCTATCTTTCTTCTGGGTGTTTTTGATACAACCTTCATTCCGGATTGGCTCTATGCGATCATCCGATTTCTCGTATTGGTTTGCTTGACAATTTCGACAAAAATTTGAAATTTTTAATACAGGCAATCTTCACCCTCAACGATCATCAATTCTGCGCGTATTTCATTTTCAAAAACACTTCTCACCGACGGGTTCGATGAATTTTTAAATAATGCTTTAATAGCATTTTATAGATTCTCGCTGACAAGCTCTGGAAAATTACTCATCCTTTTTCATCAAGACAACAACAGAATGCGAGGATTGTAACTCGCACCCGATCGATTTCGATTCAACCCTCCAATCCAACAATTACGATATCGTCATGTCCTCGTTGCTGACTTGTTAGAAATATAGCTGGAAAACTTTTGCATTTTATGTTAAAATAATTTTCCTTTCACCTATTTCGTTCGAGTTTGGTTATTCAATGTTATTTACCTTTACCCTCTTTGCGTCTCCTCATTATTTACGTGCGCCGAAATAATTGGTTAGTAGTGTTGTTAGCTCGAGTGTTATTCGTCGAGTGTTCACTCGACGAATTCATTTCTAGAAAGCACTCGCCGGTCAACACACTCGCGAGTGAAAAAATGAGATTTTATCCGCGAGTGTCGAGGCACTCGCGAGTGTTATTCGCGAGTGCCTACGTGCGAATCACACCTTTCCAAATTTAGCCTTTAGCACAAAAAAAGTTGTTATCTGCGACATCTGAACTAACCAGTATTGCATGATCAAAGTCATGGTAGTGGAATGGTAGTCCTAAACCGGGACAACCCTGAAACAGGCTAAGTTTCAGGTTGTTGGCTTATACTCTATACAGTATTATTGATCCGTGCTATACGGTGAACCCTACAACCCTTATTTTTCACCATCTGTACCCAAACGCATGACCCTCTAGTCTTTGCTTGAGTAACTGATTCTTGGGTAAAGTATCTCTGGATACAGTAATCAACCTATAGTAACATAACAAATCCCGACTCATTTATCTAATTTTCAGAAATCTGGGTTACGATAGCTTGGCCACACTACTTACGGTAGTAGAACTACAGTACTTGGTTTGGTTTTGATCACTCGGATTAGTCGACATGATTCAAGCCCCGTTTGGACAAAGATTACATTGACGTCGGTCTTGTTTTTGATCGATCCATATAGAAAGAACGGAATCTAAGGCATTTTGAAATTTGTTGTGAGAGTCACAGCTCAAAGCCGCACCATGGGGTAGATAATATTCGAAAATGGCACGTGCGCACTCGCGAGTGAAATGAAAATTAACTCGTGAGTGCCCGCTCACTCGCGGGTGAAATTGTGAAATTAACTCGCGAGTGGACCGCACTCTCGAGTGATTTTCTGAAAAATGACTCGCGAGTGTCGAGACACTCGATCTAACAACACTATTGGTTAGACTTTGTCGGGACTCATATGACAGGAGTGCAAAATAGTAGTGCAGTTATCCAAAATTGAAGGATAGAAATAAGTGTAATGTAGATACTGCAAATCAAGAACAGTTGTATTATATTTTTTGTTGCTCTTTTATTAATCCTAAAAAGGGTAGAATTGAAAAGGCAATGTACTAACTCAACAGATACTTCAGCAGCACATGACAGCATGAGCAGAGAGACATTGCGCCATTGCGAGAACGTGTGACCAATAATTAGAGTGTAACACTCTTGTGGGGGTTGAGAGATATCTGGAATGTGCTGTTTTTGTCCAACTTCAAAATACTTCAAATTTCAGTTCCTCTTTTTCCTAAGTCGGAATGCAGTTTATATTTGAATATTAACATGCTGGCCTGTGATTTCAGGAAATGTAACTAATTGAGCACAGTTTATTGTCAATATCACTGTAACTAAATATAATTTCATCAAACTTATTGAAATTCTTGATAATTGGTAAAGTTAATGAATTTTTATCTTTTCTATTAATATCAAAAGAGCATCTTAAATGTGTGTCAATAAAATTTTTAAAAATTCATTCGTTAATCTCTTCAATTTCCTTCATTCAATATATCGCATCGTGTACTTGATCTATCGAATCCTGTTCTGGTTTAACATTTTTGCCACCACCTCGTCGCCGTTGACATTTAGCTTCCACTAATAGTGAATGCAAAACACGAATTCACCTGCCTCCCGCCTCGTTTTTCTCTTGTGCTTATAGTTGCTGCTCACTATTTCACACATTCCATCCATCTTTTTAGCTGTGCGCACGCGCGATTTCAAAGAAATGTCTACTAATTCTTCTCTCCGTTACGGATTCGACTGGGAGCGACAGTACTTTCTCGATTTTGCCATGGCGTCAGTATTATCTTTTTTGTTGCATTTGAGCACTCCATGAATAGAGTCAGAGACAGAGATAAACTAAGAATATGCCAAATTATGCCAAATTGCAATCCAAATTGTGCAAATTGTGCATAATACATGCTGTCGTCAGCAATCTCAAATTGAATGCCAATTCTGGATCTAGTACGCCTTACGAAGTAATTAGATATCGAGTTCTCATAAATATATCGAGTTCAATAGACAGGCACATGCTATAATTGTTAGCGATCTGTGCGCAAAATTGCTAGTGTACTTTTTCTCTGCTTCCCTTTTTCCTCATTCGTAGGCCGATATCTTATGGAGCCTAACTCTTTTCGTTACAATTAATACTTTTAGCTCATTCAAAAAATTGCATTGTCTTGACGAGCAAAAGTAACTGTTTAGATATCACTTCTACATGCCAATCGTTACGTTATTCACATTTCATCCGGTCATGCAATATCTGCTCATATTTCACAACAAAAACATGAACATCGACATCCGACTCGGTTATATGTTCACCCATGTAAGATCAGGGCGCAGCGCAAAACAGCGCAGAACAGCGTAAGCACAAAACGCGTGACTTATTTTTTTCAGCTGTCCGTGGTTCTTAATGAATGGACGTTTTCATTCCTCCTGCAAATTTATGCTATTAATCCGATATCCGGACTTTACTGCGGAGGACCACTGTGTCGGGCCGGGATGAATAGGCAAATTATGATGGTGATTTTCAAAATATAATAATTAATTTTCCTATTAATTCTAAACTTATTATAATTGTTCAGCTAATTCTGTCCACACCGGTCATTCTTATGGCTCCACCCTTCATTTTTCTTATTGTGAGGATGCATCAAATGCTCTTGTCACTTGAAGGCCACAGGAAACTGTCAAAAAGGTTCAGTAAGATTTGCAAATTATTGCGCCCCACAATGTTTTTTATTTATTTGAAACACCCGCCATCAAATATAAAGGCGATGGAAAATTAAAATAATAGGGAAAGGTGACGGGTGAGGAATTGACAGAGGAACATCGGGACACGGTAGACCACTTTGGGAGTTGAGGTTGACGAAGTCTCAGAACAGGGAGCTACCATATTCAGATTTCAAATAATATTCGCGGTCGTATTCAATTCCATGCTCGTAGTAAATGTAGCGGGATTCGTCATTCTCGGAAAAGATCACGACAGAAGTGCCGAATTGTTGGAGGTGGTATTTAATAAAGTAATTCATATTTATTTATTATTGATTATTTAGGAGCCCGAATTGGCGTGGCTGAAAAGTAGAGGTGGAATAATTTTCTTGTGGGGTCCGCCTGGCGACGCGCAGTACTTCAAATGGGGTTTGAACATCTTTTTTTTTATTTTGAAATATTATGAAAAGAATGCGTTTTAAAATAATGCCAATACGTACATAACCATTTACTAAAAAAATAAAGAGAAATTACTATTGTAAATCTTACAAATTAATGTTTTAACTTTTACTCACAGAAGAACTATTCAGAATTGATGTTTCTTGCAATCTCGATAATTCTTCTCGGGCCATTTGTTGTCTTCTTTTCATTGGATTCAATGAAAACCCTTTCCAGAAGCCAAGAGGTAATATTCATCGTCAATATATATATATATATATATATATATATATATATATATATATATATATATATACAGTAGCGGACAAAAGTCTTCGGGCACTTTTTATATCTGATACAACTTTTTAACCCAAGGGGGCTTTGATACGATATGGTAAGACCATATACCAAATCTATTGGAGATTACGATGCAACTATTGGGGGATTGCGAAATCGTTCAGTAATTGCGTCGTGATGACGCAATCGATGCACACTATTTTGAAGTGCCATTATTCTTACATGGATTTTTTCCCGCTCGTCTAACTTTCAGGATGTTGAGACCTGGCCACGACCTACCTAGAAACTTTTTTTCAAGTTGCTGCGGTGCCGCTACTTGGCTGCAGCCAAGCTGCAAATTGGAGACCTGAAAATCATATCTCGCCGTTTAGACATCGCCCAGACCCGATCAATGCACCAAAATGATCGCCATCATGACTACCGATGATCCTGAGAATATGGTCGCGGTAGGTCACCAATTGTCCTCAGGACACGAAAAAATCACTTTTTCGCATTATTGTGGTCTGACGAAGGGGAAGTCTATAGGACGTGCTCGAGAGATCTGGTTTGGGCGTGGATTTGGTTGAGAATCTATGAGAGAACCGATTCCTAGCTGCAATAAGCGTTTTGATTGGACTCCTGCCCGCGACGATCGATTTCCGGAAGGACACTGGTTTGGCCACGCCCATTTTCTGCCCGTTGACAAGGTTCTGACTTTTGAGTGTATCTCGGTACTGAGTTAACGGAGAAGGCTGGCAGACCCATCAATGGAATCAGCGTGGCTGGCTCTATATTCTCATTCACAAAATTTCATCATCACTATGCAATATTGCATCATCCTTATGCAATATTCCTATTTTTTGCGTTTTCTTAGCGGTTAGTCAAGGAATAATGGTGGAATAAATTCCAATCAAATAAATTTGATATTTCCGCCACTCTAGAGCACAAATTACGTCATTAATATGCAATATTATATAATTCTGAGGATTATTGCCTAAGGATGATGCAATATTGCATAGTGATGATGAAATTTTGTGAATGAGAATATAGAGCCAGCCACGCTGATTCCATTGATGGGTCTGCCAGCCTTCTCCGTTAACTCAGTACCGAGATACACTCAAAAGTCAGAACCTTGTCAACGGGCAGAAAATGGGCGTGGCCAAACCAGTGTCCTTCCGGAAATCGATCGTCGCGGGCAGGAGTCCAATCAAAACGCTTATTGCAGCTAGGAATCGGTTCTCTCATAGATTCTCAACCAAATCCACGCCCAAACCAGATCTCTCGAGCACGTCCTATAGACTTCCCCTTCGTCAGACCACAATAATGCGAAAAAGTGATTTTTTCGTGTCCTGAGGACAATTGGTGACCTACCGCGACCATATTCTCAGGATCATCGGTAGTCATGATGGCGATCATTTTGGTGCATTGATCGGGTCTGGGCGATGTCTAAACGGCGAGATATGATTTTCAGGTCTCCAATTTGCAGCTTGGCTGCAGCCAAGTAGCGGCACCGCAGCAACTTGAAAAAAAGTTTCTAGGTAGGTCGTGGCCAGGTCTCAACATCCTGAAAGTTAGACGAGCGGGAAAAAATCCATGTAAGAATAATGGCACTTCAAAAAAGTGTGCATCGATTGCGTCATCACGACGCAATTACTGAACGATTTCGCAATCCCCCAATAGTTGCATCGTAATCTCCAATAGATTTGGTATATGGTCTTACCATATCGTATCAAAGCCCCCTTGGGTTAAAAAGTTGTATCAGATATAAAAAGTGCCCGAAGACTTTTGTCCGCTACTGTATATATATATATATATATATATATATATATATATATATGGCCCAGAACCGGATATTAGGCAAAATCCGGCTCTAGAACCGGCTCCGGAGTATCTCAGCTTAAAATGGTGCTACAGTGCTGCGGTTGGGCTTAAAATTTGTAGAATAATATTCTAAGCAACTTTCATGTTGAATACTTTACGATAAGAAGCCAACTTCAAGTTGAAAAATATTTTCAAATGAGAAAAAATGTACAAAAATTTGGAAAATAAATCACACTGAAAATTTTTTCTTCTTTTTCAGGGCCATATTGTGCAGATTCGGATTCTCCTAATCGAAATACTTATGGGAAAAAATACCTCAGGCAAAAGTGGTACCCTTTGGAAAAAGTTATGAGTCGAAGACTAGAGCAATGTCGAGATTTTTCAGAAACATGTTTTCTTAAAAACATATTTCTAAGCATCCAAATGCTCTAAAAATCCGTGCCTATTTTTTTCAATCCTAATTTCATCTTTGAAACACTTTGAGACGGAAATTACGGGTTTATTTAGACAATTATTTTTTGGATTTCAAAATGCCGTGCAATTTCGATATTTTCACATTTTCGTGAGAGTTTGATACTTATTACTCGTGTATTGTCATGATAGTGTCATGTGGCTCTTCCCTATTAATGTTCGCCATATTCTTGATCAAATAGCAGTAGATAATACTTAGTTTTAATTATTTAACCAGCAAATTACCAACAATCGCAAGGCATAAATATTTTTGAATACCCCCAATAACAATGTTTCATTTTATACAATTCCCAAACGTGTCATTAAGTCCACTCACAGTGAAATTTGTAAGAAAATTCATATTTGGTGAATACGTACGCGGCTTATACAATCTAGAATACAATTACATCTCCTTTTCTTTTTCACACTCCATAACGAGCATTCATCTCGAAGATTACATATTTCGCATCATTTTATGGGTGAAACAGTTTTCGAAAAAAGTTAATTCGAGTTCATTTGCAATTCTGTCTATGAATATACACACGCAACTACGTTTGTGCCTCTTTTAATTCAAATCTTAATATTGTTTTCTCTCTCATTATTTCTTAAAGATCCCGGCAATACCACCGAATTATTAAATGTTTGAAAATGATGTAGTAAATTCCACTATTATCCTAAAATTAATGCAACCATTCATATGGAAGAGCCACATGACACTATCATGGCAATACAGGAGCAATAAGTATCAAAAACTCACGAAAATGTGAAAATATTGAAATTGTACGGCATTTTGAAATCCAAAAAATAAATGTCTTATTAAACTCGTAATTTCCGTCTCAAAGTGTTTCAAATATGAAATTAGGATTGAAAATAATTATGCACGGATTTTCAGAGCATTTGGATGCTTAGAAATATGTTTTTAAGAATACATGTTTCTAAAAAATCTCGACATTGCTCTAGTCTTCGACTCATAACTTTTTCCAAAGGGAACCACTTTTGCCTGAGGTATTTTTTCCCATAAGTATTTCGATTAGGAGAATCCGAATCTGCACAATATAGCCCTGAAAAAGAAGAAAAAATTTTCAGTGTGATTTATTTTCCAAATTTTTGTACATTTTTGTCATTTGAAAATTTTTTTCAACTTGAAGTGGGCATCTTATCGTAAAGTATTCAACATGAAAGTTGCTTAGAATATTATTCTACAAATTTTAAGCCCAACCGCAGCACTGTAGCACCATTTTAAGCTGAGATACTCCGGAGCCGGTTCTAGAGCCGGATTTTGCCTAATATCCGGTTCTGGGCCAAATGAACCAGTAAATGTTTATCTTCGTCCCCAACAACATCCACCATAATTATTTCATCAAGATCGAACAAACTTTTGGCAGCTGAAATTAGCAGAAGTGTGAGCTTCAATGCATATTTCAATGAAGTGTGTCACTGTTTTAATTCTATTTTTTTTCAAGGAAGAGTTAAAGTATCAATGAATTCCCGCCAATTTCAAATATCTTACAATACGATCATTTTTTCCATTAAGATTACGTTGTTTCATCCCATGGCAACGTAAAAGAAATGATTCACCTCTGCTCCACTAGTGGTCAAAGTCAGAAGTTATGAATTTAATGTCCCTTTAAAACTTCCGAATTTGATGCAAGTATGGAATACTCATCGTAATGGCTCTGATGATAAGATATGTACTTCTTGGTCGTTGATCGATATGGTTTCTTTACTCTCACTCATGTATTTAATTAGTTATCTTATTTATGTATTTTTGAGAGAAAAGAAAAGAGTCAAGAGTGACCATGCACGTCAGAGCGTACTCATTATAAATGCGCAAAAATAAAAAAAAAACAGAAATTGGCTGTGTATAGTACATATACGTACGAAGAAAAAAAATGCATCTTTTCGCTAACGCCTGCTTCATATAATCATTCACGACAGCTGCTTTGTATTCAGCTGTCTCATATTCATATATTATATATTCAGCGTGTTTTACGGTCTGTACAGTCTTGGTTGTATCACTTCTGTACATCTTCCGTCCCGAGCCAACAGGGACGGAACATGTTCAGGGTGGAAACTACACAGAGAATGAATAAACTAAGATGAGATACCTAGTGTATGATATACTCAATATTGAGTGTATTCGCGCGTCGAGAGAGCGTGCGAAACCGAGAGATTTGTAAGTATATCATATACTATCTAGGTGGCATATCTCAGTATAAGATACACTTAATAGTAAGTGTAGTATATTCATTCTGGGTGTACCAGGAATATATAGCAATTGTGTACTTATAGTTTCATACCTACGTGTATCCAATTCCACACTGTACCATTAGCGATGAACATTGAATTTTTTAATATAGTAGCATGTATGCATTGTGTTGATCACTAGGTCGGTGGAATCTGAAAGTTACACTCAGAAAAAAATTTCCCTAGAATCAGAACACAATGTGAACGTATTCACTTACCTGTAAGTGAAATGTCTCTTATTTCGAGGGAATCATTTTCACTTGGTGTCCTCATCCTAGATTATTTTCTCTCAGAGTAGGTTCTTGTAATAGCATTATTTCCCTCAATCGGTTTACTTCTTGTTGTTCCGATTGTTCAGAGCTTTTATGACACATGAAAAGGCACTTATTTTTCACTGTAGTGCAATAGGTTTTTGAAAATTTTGTTCCCCGTTTCTAGCCGGCGAGCATTACTCGACACGAATGAAACAGAAAAGTAGCAATCAATAACCCGTAAGTGATGCAATTAAATCACTCTAATGCTATAGTTCGTCTTTCCAACTGAATTTTACACAACATCATATGTTTTAAAAAAATTCATACATTGTCATTTCTTGTAGTTGTAGCTGTTCCAGTGAGGAACATACTTTGAATTGATATTTAAAGGGATGTATTAGAACATTCTCAACAATCGAAGTTTCAAGGTAATTGTATTGGTTCCGTGTTTTTCTTTTGCCAAAAGTCCTTCATCTCTGTGACATCACACTTCAATTTTTCAAATGACCATTGCAAATTACTTCCGGCGATAACAAGCTCTATACGATAAAAAAAGTGCGCAAGCACATCAGCATGAATGGCATTTAATGGCTGTTCGCGCCATTTTACTAGAGAAGTGACACAGTTTCCGCCCTTAAATACTCTGGTACTTCTTTCACATCATTCTATTCCGACAGAAAAGAATTGGAGGCGACTTTACTAGCGCACTATCAGTTGGCAATAGTATAACTGCCGCGACAATAGGAGTTAGATGGTTGAGATGCAATGTAGAGAGGGAAGTGTCAACTACGTCTAGAGTAACGTGAAGTCGTCCATTACCTTCCTATAGTAGATTTTGTGGTGTCAGCCGCACATAATACGGTAGATTGGGAAATCAACCATTATCTGGCTGGCGTACCGGGGGTCGGAATGGTGTGTTTCCTACAACTCCAACTACTATTCCGACTATTTGTTCGTCATTTGCAGCATTTATATCAATAATTTACATCAGTGATGTCTCTCAATTCTTCTTTTCGCTACGGATTTAATTGGGAGCGGGACTACTATCTTGATTTTGCTATGACGTAATAACTTTCAAATTTAAAAAAAAACAATCTTTTTTTTATTTTACAGCTATCAATTTTATATGCCAATCGTCACATTACTCACCTTCCATCCGGTAGTGCAATATCTACTGATTTTCCACAACAAAAATATGAGCAGAGATATCAGGATCGGGTATATTTTCACGCATGTGAGACTATCGTTTTGGGATACTTGCTTCATTTATGACTTTTCAGTTAACGATCGTTCTTAATGAATTGTCGTTTTCGTTTTTCCTTCGCATTTATGCCATTAACCCAATTGCCGGGCTTTATTGCGAGGGTCTACTGTGCAGAGCAGGCCTGGACAAGCAATTTCTCATGGTAACTGCTTTATTTTATACAATTCTTGCGCAATGTTTATTCGGCTGGTAATAGTAATATTTAAGAATAAAGTGGAGATCCTTTTTCGGTGGAATACTTAGATCGTGATTAGTAATGTTTGCCAATTTTTATTAGTCGCAATAGTTAGGAGGGTTTTGAGGCATGAAGGGTCGAACTTATGTCCACTTCAATAAATCGTTTCGTTGCTATTTTCAGTTAGTATTGTCCACTCCGGTCATTTTAATGGCTCCGCCCTTTATTTTCCTTGTTGTGAGAATGCATCAAATGCTCTTGGCTCTCGACGGTCACAGGAAACTTTCTATGAGGTTCAGTTTTTTAAACCACTTTAATGCATTTTGCAAAACCTTAATGCAGCCAAATATGTTTGTACAAATTAATGCGCACCAAAAAATCATTTTTAGATTTCAAGTAATATTCATGTTCATTTTCAATTCAATGCTCATCGTAAATGTAGCGGGATTCGTATTTCTCGGAAAAGATCACGATATAAGTGCGGAATTAATGGAGGTGATATAATTTTATTTTAAAATAACATGTTTACATAAATTATTTATTATTTAGGAACCGGAATTGGCGTGGCTCAAAAACAAAGGCGGTACTATCTTCTTGTGGGGACCGCCAGGAGATCCGCAGTACTTCAAATGGGGTTTGTTGTGTACCTGTAGATTTTTAAATTCTTAAAAGATTCTTAAAAGATGTATACATATCATTCTTAAAAGATGTATACATATCAATGCGTTGGCGTGATGCATTTCACATTTTTATTTATTAACATGCTTATTTTTAATGTTCCGGCTATTCTTTCTCCATGCCGACTATTATTTCTCATTTGTATCCATGGCGGACAATATTATTATTACAACCAAATTCCAATCCCTTCTCTCTGACAAGTGCTACACTTGAAAAACCGCGAATATAACTATTATTCGATAGAGCATACAAAGGGGCCGTCAGGAAATAAACAAGTAGTCACTTTTTTGCAGTACGAAGGGATTGAAATTCTCGCACTGAGATGTATCTATATTGTTGAAATCATGTCCAATAATTACTGGAAAATTTGATATCCAATTCACAGAAGTACATAGGAATGTGTTTTCATTACTTCCCAAGCATTTGTCGATTTTTCGATATTATAGTTAGATCGTGTATTACAGAACTAATGTTTCTCGCGGCTTCTATAATTTTACTCGCTCCTTGGATGATCTTCTTCACAATTGATTCAATGAACACGATTGCTAGAAGCAGTTCGGTTAGTATTATTCATTTTTGAATATTAGAAATATATCCATTTTCGCAACAGATAATTGTTTCGGGAAGTACGCAAGCCATGACACGTCGAATGTTCCAGGTGTTTCTTGTACAGGTAAAATATATCTCAGTCTAAAATGGTATTCATCAAAATAACTTCATTCGCAGTGTACCGGCGCCATGGTATTCTGGATGATGCCATTATTTTCTATTTTCATCCTGGGCGTTATCGACACCACGTTTATTCCTGGATGGCTCTATGCCCAATTACGATTTGTCATATTGGTTCGATATCCGTATAAATAAATGAGAAAAAAAAAGAATAAGAAATTTTTCAGGGAATCTTCACCCTAAACGACCACCAGTTCTGCGTTTTTTTCATCTTCAAAAATAAAACTCATCGTAGAGTAAGAGTTTTTACTAAAATCTACATCATTGTGCAACCAATATTATTATGTATCAACTTTTTTTGCAGATTCTGGCTGATAAGCTGAGGAATATTTTGAAAATATTGCTTACAATGACCAACCGAACATCGAGAATCGATTCTTTATCCGTTGCAAAGCTGCCGGCCAATTCGAGAAGCTCTTTCTCAGCAGTGAATCGATTTTAGAGAAAAAAAAGAACGAGCCAATTTCAAGATGAACACTTTACCGATTAATACTGCATTTACACATATTTGTTTGTTCATAAATAATTTGATTTGTTTTTAAACATGCAGCATTCATTATACATAGGGGCCACAACGTGGTCAGCGGAATTGACTAGATGGGGTGAAATTTAGTGTCAACATGTCCCTACATGTCTGATTCAGATGAATCTTTTGGATTTAGCTTGATATCTTATCTCTGAGCCGAGCTACACCTCCAAAACCACGCGCGCTTCGACTGTTGTGAGAGGGGAGGGGAGGGGAGAGGGGCAGGCGGAGCCTATTCGCCCTTCTTTCCAGGGGCATAGCGCGCTTCATTGGAGATATTTTGATGTTGTGTCAAAAGATAAGTAGTTTGTGAAGGTATCTAGAGTACATTGGCGTCTCAATTTGGAGGATTGAACATGTCAAAGCACGGCGGGAATGGAGGAGCATAGCACGCAATTGCAGAAAGGATGAAGCTGCCTGTATGGCGCAGAGGGTTGAGCGTTTGCCTAGTGATCGCACACCCTCAAGTTCAATTCCCCTTTTGCGAAAACCGTTGCTATTTACAGTAAAACGGAATGTCGATACTCTCGTACTCGTATTCTCGCACTATTTTTGCAATCGAGAGCACAATTCAGGATCGCCGATTTTGATTTCTTTTTCTCTTGTAATATTCCTTGAAAAATCAAGAGAATAGAGTGCGGGTCTATCAGGAGTTGTGAGTTCAGTGATAAGCCCAATTCCGACGATTTCGAAATTAAATTTCACTTTTTCGACACCTCAACGTTCTCCGATCAACCCTGATATAGGCGCAATCAATTGCACTCATCAAGACCTCCAAAACAAGCTATAATATGACTCATATCGTTTCGAATTACGCTTGTGCTCTCAAATTCTCATTTTTGTCGAATCCGGGTGCGCGATGAGTGGGCGGACGTTGTGGACCCTAATTATACAGCTCATTATGGAGCAACATCGTTTTATATTGTAAACGCATAGATGCATGTTCAACTGTAGATCGTATTTGCCTGCCTCTGCGCGAATATTTTCTAACGACATAGTGAATTCGCGCAAGAATATCGGGAATTCTTGCGTGCCAGGCCCCGCGTCTATGTGTTAAACACCAGACTACTTCTTTTATTTTTCAAATTACCGTGGTTAATTATTTCGGGCGTCATTGATGAAAACTGTTCTCATGCTCACCAACATGCGTTACGTTTAAGCGCTGATCGCCGTGAATTTACGAAAGAAGTGAGCAACCTTCCGCCACTCCATTCGTAACTCCTTGCAAACTACTATGTACTTGTCCAACTATTGCTTCCTCATTTCCAGCAGCACTCATCCGGTCGTTCAGTATCTTCTGATTTTCCATAACAAAAATATGAGCAAAGATATCAGAATCGGATACATTTTCACGCATACAGGTAAAACGCACAAACAGAAATGGGAATCATCAAAATAACTTTATTCGCAGTGTACTGGGGCCGTCGTATTCTGGATAATGCCATTATTTTCAATGTTTGTCATAGACTACGTTTATTCCTGGATGGCTCTATGCCCAATTACGATTCGTCATACTGGTTCGATATCCGTATAAATATAGACAAATATAGACAATTCAGGGAATCTTTACCCTAAACGATCACCAGTTCTGTGTCTTCTTCATCTTCAAAAATAAAACTCATCGCAGAGTAAACTTTTTTACATTCACATCGTTATTACTCAAACATTTAGTCTGTCTTGTATTGTGTCATTTATATCCGGGGATGTGCGTGCAGATTTACGCGGACACAGCTGACACACCACCAGACACACAAACTTCTTGAGTATGCAACCAAAATTATTATCTCTTTCTTGCAGATTCTGGCTGATAGGATGAAGAATATTCTGAATATTTTGCTGACAAAAATCAACCGAAAATCGAGATTCGATTCAGTACAAGGAGGATCGCTCTCAAAGATGCCAGCAAATTCTAGTTGCGCCGTGACTCGATTTTGAGAGAAATAAAGACTGTGAACTACAAAAAAAAGATTTAAAGATCACTTTTTCGCTTATTGTTATCACGATTGTTAATTCCCCAATGAGACTTTGAAAAGTGACGGTTCATGAGGAATATGATGAGAAAAGTTGCATCGCTAATTTTGAAATTTAAGTGCCAATACAGAAAATATTCTTAGAATGAAAATGGTCGTTATTTTAGTATTTCTCGATTGTACACAATAGAGTGCGCGAAGTGAGACGGCCCGATACCTTTTTGACCGGACAATTTGGAATGAGCGGGAGCATTACCCGTGTACTCCGGCTCTCCTCCTCCGGATAAGAGTTCTCATCAACTCATTTGAATGAAATTAGTGATCTTGAATATTCCCGACATTCTAATTCATCGATCACCCCTCATTTCTCCCTCGCGCCGTCTGAGGGAGTGGTCTTGCGCTGATTATGGAATCTTCGCGCAAATAAAAGACTCGTTGAGGTAGTTTATTTCATATTTTTCATGTCCAAAATCAATTATTGGAATAATCAATATAAAATCTCAGGGGGCCGTCGAATCTTCGGAACTTTCCTAGATGAGTACTAGGCCCCTCCCCCTTTCAAAGATTTGCATATTTTAAAATTCGTCAAATTTAAAAATTCTATAAATACTGCACTGATTTCGCAACGTGAACTCGTTGGTTCCATACAATTATATATAACCATAACAATCGGTTTCGTAGCTTAGCGCTTTGATTTTCCGTTCCAGCGTGCACTAGATTATGAATTTGTATATTCGTTGAGTAGCTGAAAATACAGGTTAGGCAAACACGTTTGGCCAACTTCCTCATCCTTCAGTGAATGTCGCTCAACACCTCTCTTCGATATGGGCTCAATCTGGATCGTGATTTCTTCCTAGATTTTGCCATGTCGTTCGTTCCTCAAAAGCATGCTTCAAATTATTTACTTTCTACAGATACATGTCTTACATGCCATTCATAACTGCGCTGACACTTCATCCCATTATTCAATATCTCCTAATTTTCAAAAATAAAAATATGAGAAGAGATATCAGGGTCGGCTACATTTTTACTCATGTAAGACCACGCTTCGAGAAACATTTTAATTCTGACATTTCGGTAGTGTTTGAAATGTGGGTAAATAATTCGATTAGATATCTTCATTTTTTCTTCATTCTTCATTCTGTGCCTCGTGACGGGCGGTCGATAGTCTCCCCTCTCCTCTACCACCTCAGTTTGGAGAATCCTTGCCAGTCAGCTTGGGCAACCCGGCAAGTATATCGCCCACCTGGTACCACTTCAAACGGAGGAGCCGGATCGACTACATCTAATTCAAGTCGCCAGCTATCAAGAAAAGCCCCAGTCGACCAGACTACGACGTGAGTTTTCACTTTTGTTGATACACGCTAGTCAGGACGTCACTGGAGGCTGGACGATCTACTTCTACGCTCAATGTCTATCGTCCAAGATCGACACTTCAATTGACCAAAGAAGCCAAGCATGATCCATTCCCTTGACCCTGTTGCCCTGAGTTCGAAGATCCTGCCCCCCTCTGACCACGAAGCTACCTTCCTGCAGGCCCATTTGCCTTGATGTCAGGATAAATCTGTATCTGTATCTGTATCTTCATTTTTCACACTATCTACGTCGTTCAATAAGTTAGAGAGTGTGCGAAATTAAGAGTTATGATAAAATTATTTACCCGAATTTCAAACTCTACATTTCAGATAGCGCTCTTTCTCGACGAGTGGTCGTTCTGTTATTTTTTTCGTATTTATCCATTGCTTCCAATCGCCGCACTATATTGTGAAGGTCCACTGTGCACCGCGGGTTTGGACAACCAATTGCTCATGGTAATTTTTTAATTATCGAAAATACTGGTATACTGTTATATGATAACTGCGCATGTTGTAGTCAATTCTGGCGATTCCTGTCATGTTGATCAATCCTCCCTTCATTTTTCTCGTAGCACGAATGCATCAAATGTCCGTGCCACTAGGCGGAGGTCGGAAAATGTCCATAAGGTCTATTTTTTTATATATTTATCAAACGAGTGTGTCGTGATAAATTTCAAATCATAATTATCACCTGCATACACCTCTTTCAACATCTGATAATTGAAAATATCCTTCAGACTGCAACTTATGTTATATGCAATTCTCAATTTACTACTTGTCGCAAACGTGGTCGGATCCGGATATTTCGGAAGAGACCACGACAGAAGTGCACACATATTAGAGGTGTTTGGCTATTGAACACTTCAAAAAGAAAGACATTTTTGCTTTGAAGGAACCTGAATTGACGTGGCTAAAGAGTAGGGGCGGAAGTATTTTCTTATATGGACCACCAGGAGATCCGCAATATTTCAAATGGGGTAAGCATACCTCGCTACTAATATAGAAAATTATCTAAACGGAAAAAAACGGCATTTTTATGCGCTTCAGTAGATTGAAGTGAAATCCAATTTAGAACTGCGATTTCTTGCAATCTCGATACTCATTATCTCTCCGCCTTTGATTTTCTTCACCGCAGACGCAATGAACAATATCCGAATAAATAGTGCTGTACGTTCTCCTTTGCATGAATTTCTCCTTATTTAATGGTTTTCACAGAGCATTTTGTCCGGAAGCACTCAAGCAATGGCTCGGCGAATGTTTCACGTCTTTCTGGTACAGGTCAGCTTCCAATGGGTTTTATTTCTAGTATTTATTACTACTTCTTATGATTCGGGACGCTCTGTCTGTGAGTGAGTAAGTAAGTGAGTTAGTGAGGGAGTGGGTCTATTTGTCTGTCCTTCCGTGCGCCACTACCGTATTCCCCACCAAAAAAAGTTCAATGGGGCAACCAATACTCCATAGGTCAGATTTTCATCAAAATAAATAAATAAATTGAACTTTGGATTACAGTAACATGCGTCAAACTTTTGCTTACAGTCCCCCTGCGTTGAGAGTTCGGCGAGTCAACCATTATTCCTTAGGTCAGATTTTTATAGATTCAACGAAATCATTAAATAAATAAATAAATATTGCCGTAACCTACAGTACTCGATTACGAAGTTCCGCGTGCCAGACCGTAGCTCAGATTCATTATTTGAACGTCAAACTTCCGTATGGCGTTACAGTAAGACTACAGTACCCCGCTACAGTATCCTCAGATATGTTCGGCGTGTCAGACATTAGGTCAGATTCATGATTTGCACTGTAAACTTTTGAAATCGACCACAGAACTACCATGTTCCTTCTCCGTTGTGAAAGGGCCCTGATGCGGAAAGCGATCGAAAAAAAGAAATGTCAAATTTGTTCGATCTCTCTCCGCTTCACGAGCCTTTCACTAAGGGAATCGTCAGTATTCTTTGTTGCAGCGCTTGACATTTTTCCGACGTGTCTCGACTGAATATGCTCCCGGCGACCGAACTCCCCCCGGGCCTAATTGTTCCCGGAGTCCGAACTTTACCCGGCAATCGATTCACCCCCCCCCCCCGCCCTTCCTGGACCGAACTGTTCGTGGCAAAGGAAATCGCCCTGGGCCATACTCTGAAAACGTAGTGCGCTTAACCTCCACGCACCAGGCTAGCTCATTATACTCAAAATAATACACGAATTAATCATAATATTAACTGTTTAGTGCACTGGAGCTGTTGTGTGTTACGTCGTGCCTTTATCACTAATGTTATCATCTATGATCATTGATTCAACATTCATTCCAGGATGGATTTTTGCTCCCTGCAGATTCACTTTTCTGGTTTTATATCTCGCTCTTAAGCTTTTATTTGAAAACAAATTCAGATGACGTTCACGATAAATGACCACCAGTTCTGCATTTTCTTCATCTTCAAAAACAAGGCGCACCGGAAGGTGTGGGAATTAACTGTTTTTGACTGCGGATGTGCAAATTCTTGCACCTAAGCTGGCGCGAAATTACATATTAAGAAAGACCATTCATCAATTTCAGTTGCTGGCAGAAAAAGCGAAGCAGTTCCTCCGTATTTTCCGCTCGGGAGTAAAAGCAACAGCGAAGAAACGAAAACGATCGACATTCACTCAGCCATATAATCAGAGCCTCGCAGCTGTGAATGATCGATTCTGAAATTTATTTATAAATCATCCGAATAAACAAAAAGTTTAGGGATGAGACATTTCTTAGTCACGAGGTTATGAATCATTTGTTGTGTGCGCTTCCGCCCATTGTATCGTTCTTATCTGTGTCTATTATTCGACATTCCGTCTATCAGCCTGATTTTAGCGCTGAAATAGGACGATGAAAACTGGATGCATAAAGTCTGTTAAAGGAGACTCATTTGATTGATAAAGGAACCAGTTTCCAACTCTCTAACCTCCAGCCATCAACCTACAATGACTCTCACTGAGACTCTTGTCTTCCTTCCTTCTCTCATCTTCGACACCACAAAGAGTCTTTCCATTCCACTCCTCGCTTTCAAGATTGCGCTAACATTTGGTAATTTTCTTTTAACATTGCCATTCAGCAAAACCTGCAACCAATTACTAAAGGCGTCCTAATTACTCCATTATTTCATATAGAATGTATGACGAAAAACAGGGGACTTCGGAGTAAATTCTGGAGTTCTTTGAAGACATTTGCTAAGCTTCTTTTTTCCACTCCTTCCTTTCACTCAAAAACTCAAGAAATGTAGGCCATAATACCTCCAGATGATGTCACATTTCGAATGCAATCCATATTTGTAATTTGCTCACATATTTGTTCGATTTCGTTTCAGAATATCATTCGATAAATAACGTGAATCTACTTATTGCAAACAGAATTACAGAATTACAGAATTTATCAGTAGTCGTTATTCACGCTGATCGGGTAAGTCTGATCCATTCTTCGTTTGTGAGGCTCCACCAATTAATTCCCATTCTTCTCTTGATCTCATTCCGCCATCGTTCACGAGGTCGTCCTACGTCGCGTTTGTCCAGTCTGTTGTAAGGAATCCAAACAGTTAGTCGCCGTGCCCATTTCTGATCGTCCATCTTCCTTATTCTATCCGCCCATTTCAATTTCTTTCTCGTTGCTTCCTCTACCCAATCTATGACACCAGTGGCTTGCCGTAATCTCTCATTAGTCCATTTATCTTCCCATGTTAGCATCAACATCTTCCTTTCCATTTTCCTTTGGGCGATTGCCAAGTCTTCTTTGTCCGATGATCTCATTCTCCAAGTTTCGCATCCATATAGAACAGTAGGAAGAATGCACGCGTTGAAAGCTCTCATTCGAATTTCCTTGCTTATGGTAGGATGTTTCAGTAGGTAACCAATATTTCTCCACGCCAGCCATCCACATTGCACTCTCCTTTTGATTTCGTTCTCTGGGTCCAACGGGAGTGATAACCAACTACCAAGATATTTCGTGCCCTTTTTGTATATAAATGGCATTCCATTGATATGAATTGTTAATAAAACCGTTTTTCCTGGATGTACTTCCAACCCAACCGAGGCGGATGCGTCAATTATTTTGGTTAACATTCGCTGCAAATCAATTCTGTTTGGAGCAACAACTATGAGATTAATTAATTGTCTAATCATTAATGTGCCTGGGACTAATAGGAGAACTAATAGGACTGAATCTCAACACTAGGAAGACTCAGTTGTTGAAGGGCGTGTGGGCACCGGACCCCTGCAGTCTCACTTCACGGCGACGACCTAGGAGATGTGTACGTTAATCTCGGCCAGAAGCTCCGATGCGACGGACCTATCGACTCGGAGCTACTCCGGAAAAAAGCGAGCTACCTGGGGCGCCTTCGCCAACATCCACGAGATCAGTCCCTAGCTGAAAGATGCGAAGCTACCCACATCATCTCTATTTGACTTGCACGTGCTGCGCATCTCAAACCAGGAGGACATAACGAGTCCCGGAGCACGCTGATTGGAACAACGCTAATGATGTAGGACAAGGAGAATCAGCCATTTACCGACATCCGTAGCAAATCTCTCCCATCACACGAGCGAGGCACGGATGATGGGTAGGTCATGAGCTGCGAAAAGAAGATGGTACTCAAAGAGCGGAGTCTACAGCTTTCCTTACTCTGGATTGTTCACATCTCCAGTTATTAGAAGACGATCATCGTCTGACGATGTCTCCATCTCTCGATTTCTCATGCTCTCTCAGCTGGAGACAACATCTCCAGAATAAGGAAAGCTGGAGACTTCGTGCTCTGTGTAGATGATCGACGCGCATCCCCCCAATCTCGTCCTAGAAAACGACCACGTGCAATATGGGTGGATTCAATCGAGGAGTGCGCCAAAATTCTGCCTAAAGCACATGACGATCAAACTTGTCGGCAGCCCAACGAGCACCTTACTGCTACGGGATGACACGCGAATCAATTGGAGGAACTATCATCCACGCTGTTTCGCCGCTGAAAATATATCTACTAAGTAACTACCCTCAAAACGGGAGAAAATGCACCGTGTCCGGGATTTTCCGGGATTTTCCGGGAAAACTCCGGAAAGTCTGGCAAATCTATCGCATGTGGTACACGACACACAACGAAAATAGCAACTTCTGATACATTACCTTCCAATCAATAAATGTCTTAGTTCTTAAAACGTTCTTAAATTACGGAGAAGCTCTCGTACTCCAAAATTTGGACGATTTCGTTGAGAAACAACGATTTGCCAGACTTTCCGGAGTTTTCCCGGAAAATCCCGGAAAATCCTGGACACGGTGCATTTTCTTCCGTTTTGAGGGTAAGTAAGCATGTAAGAATAACTATTTATTGGGTTGGCACGAAAGTTTTGCCCGATTTCGGATTTGAAGTTTGAGGCTTCGGTTCTCTCACAGTTGAAATCGACATCCTCTGTCCTCATAGTATGTTATACGTGGACTTTTGAATAACACTACTCAGTATTCGGTTGACTCGATTTTAACTCGGCCTCCTTGATTCACAACAAAATACAAATGATGTCACGAGCCTAAATTTCGATAATATTTGTTTGGCCTCTCTAGTTGTCGCGAAGTTGTTTTCAAGATCTGCTCTTCTAATGAGTGGCACTATGAACAACCCTCTTTATAATCATAGCACGACTGAATAGTTGCAATTCTTATTTTGGAAGCTACGGTTCTTCAAATCAGATTTGCCGAGCAAAAACAGGTCATGTATGATTTCAATTGCCGGAGCAGTAAAACAAGAGATGTGCTTATAATATGTCTTCTGCTAATTAGTACTTGGGCTATTTGATATGAGTATTATTTCAAAATAAGCCCTTTCAGTTGTTTGTAGAAATTTAAAATACTAAAATTGTAAGGTATCTCAGATTTCCTGAAAACCGACAATTTTGGGTACCATGTTCGATGGACTGTCTTATTGTGCATAGGCGAAACCGAAACACACCTGACGAATCAGTCCTACTACTAGACATTCTCTCTAAAATTAACGAAAAAGGAAATGTGTACAAGCTTCTCAAAATGAGTGGCATCCTTTCATATCTCACTTTCGATCTCTAATTTTGATCCTTACATGGTGTCTTAATCAGTTCGGTAGTAAAGGCTCCACACTCAAAGTGACTAATACTTTTATATCAAGGATAAATAGCACCATACATCACAGGAGAACGGGGCATCAATCCCAACTGCCAGCGATGCTGTGTCAAAAAATTGAAATTTCGTGATTATTCACTACTATCTTTTATATTCTTTTCCTCATTAGCGGCTCGTCCAGCATGGTGATTAGGTCCTGTCCCGCCTTGTTAATTCAGTGTACAGTACACTTTCAATAAACCACTTGCTACGGGCCTTGCCTCGTTCCACAATAAAAATACACGTCAAAGAAAAAGTCAGGTCGAAACCAACCCATTCGACTTTGTTCCCTTACAACTCTTCCCAATATTGTCCGTTAGCCATGACTTAGTGGTTCATCAAAGAGGAAGACTTGCTACATATGCCTATACTAGAGATTATTAAACTTGCCAGTATACAAGAAAATTCGGACTGAAATTCAAGAATCTTAAAATCGGGCAAAACTTTCGTGCCAACCTGATATTATGCACTTATCTAACGATTAAATGAGGAGGAACAGGAAAAAAAGTATCCAATGCCATACGTTGTTTTCTTCTGTAAACCATAATGGGTACAAAAAAATATTGCAGACCCGTATCATTCCTCTGAGCAGAGATATGTGTGCACTAGGGTCTGCATTTTGAATCTTAGTGCGAATCTTGAATCATTGCTCAAAAAGTCGAGCGGTCGAAGATTCAAAATGAATCCTCACTTTTCAACAAAGATTCATTTGAATCTTCGTCGATTTCTATTGAATTTCGAATTTTTCTACGACTGTTTTTTTCCACATTGTGTTACTACCATCTATATGGTGCCCCAGTCCAATAATCAGATCTCATGCTACTTCCGGTGGACATCAGCTAAAGAATATTCCGAAAGTACACGCATTTAAATTTTATATTTTCATGTTGAGTTTCACTCCACTCTTTTAGAGTTTTGTTGTATAAAATTCACTTTTCTCTTAAAAATGAGCTCGACCGGTCAACGAAGATTCAAAATGCAGACCCTAGTGTGCACAAAGACGTTACAGGGTTCAGGGAAGATCAGTGTCTACTTGTCGCGCACGCTAACGGGACGTTCTATTCCGCGCGCTTGTCACCGAATGTACCGAATTTCAAATGTAGAGTGTACCGCGGTGAATCGGAATGAACCATACTCCTTCCTTCTCTATTATAGTAAAATATATTTTCCGTTCAACTATTCGACCATTTATGTAAATCTTTAGCTACAATTATGGTGCACTATATATAAATAATGTTGGAGACTTCCGTTGATAATGTCACGCAAACAGCTCTAGATTTTGCGTTACTGACATTGTTGCGATTAACAATCGGAGCACATTTCATACACTTGGAATACATCGTGATGCGTGATTGCTTCTTATGATACGCGCCCTACAGATGAAATTGCAGGCTTGGCGAGAACTCAATTTTCTCCCCCCATGCTTTCCTCTAAATGTATTTGAATGCTTGTTTTCCGTGCTTTCAAATTGACGCAAAAGAGGTGTGCGACGCAGGACAAAATAATACGTCGGACCTTTGTCGTGCAATGTGTTGTCAACCATGCCCAGCTAAATCGTTACAGTATCAACACGTAATTCAATAACGGCGCCTCTAAGCAACACTGCGTAAATTAATACATTTAAACGAGAGTGAAGTTCTGGCAAATTCAATCGTGAAAAGGAATGTCCCTGCAGTAGAAGTAGCTTTCCCGCGCGCGATTTCGTTTACTGGCAGTGTACTGAGTATATCTAGCTCACACCGCGCAAAAAAAATCTCCTTGTGACCTGGCATATGGGTATTTGGGTCTATTCTTCCCAAAATTTGAATATTCTATTTGTCCAACTGTATAGATTAAGGTTTTGTCTACAAAAATACGATTGACTGCGGCCTAATTTTTAAAGAAAATCAATGTTGAAATTTCATGAAATTTTTTGAGAATTGAAAATTTGAGTGAACGAATTACACAAGTCGATGCGCGTTGTCAAAGTGGTCAACATTGATCTGTGCGTCAACTCTCTATCTCGACTCCTTGACGAGCTACAATTGGAAAACTGTGAAAATAGCCGAACTTTGATTCATGTAATTATGCTAATTAGACATTTCAGATCATGAGCATCAAGTCTGTTTTTGTAGTAGCGGTTCTTACGCGAACGCACTGATAATTATTGTATCCAAACTATTAATTCTCCTTATCGAGAATGTTATCTGGGAACCGTGACAAATGGAATTTTTTTAAATGCAACGATTGCATATGAATATTGGCAACTTCCTTTAATAAAGTCACGAAAACAGGTCTCGAAATGTCGTTTCCTTATAAGTTGCCGTAAGTTCCCGGTGACAATCGGAGCACATTTCGTATACTTGGAATGCACCTGGTTTCTTGATACACTTTTATGATACGCACTCTACAGATGAAATTGCAGGCTTGGTGAGCACTTATTCTCCTCCCCCATACTAGACGTTCTAAGTACTTCTCGTCGGTGTGTACTAAAAAAGAGATAAAGTTGATGAAACGAGACTTTCCTTACGCAGAAGAAAATCATTTTTCGAGAACAAAGGCGTCGTGCAATAATTATAAGTTTGGTTCCGTATTTGGCAGCGTCTTAATTGTCAACCTTTCTCGATGGAGAAGAGAAAGAATTACTGTGTCGACTCGTAATTGAGTAACGGCGCCTGCAAAGGACAGTGCGGAAATGTACCTGACCTTGTAAAGGAGAGTGCAATCATGAAATACACTGTGCACTGAAGTGAACTATCTTATTCCCGCGCATACCCTCGTGTACTGGCAATGTGCATACACTATGAAAAATCACTTATTGTGACCTGGCAGATGATTAAAGAAGGCGTAACATTCAAAAGTATTCAAACCTTTACTTTCTCCGATGTTCGAGGTTTCATTTTTATTATCAGACCTTGGTGAACACACAAATGTAGCGCGCATTTCCCTCGCTCACCCTCCTCGTTTCCCATTATCTCTTTGACTTTCTCTGACTTTTTCTCCACAAAATAAAAAATCCCACCGCGAAAACCTACATCGCCAAGGCGAGGTTCTGTAATAATTCTGGTCGTTTTGGACAGTTTATTATACATAACTTTCTTCAAACTAAAAATTGGAACTTGTGATTTTCGAGGCTCTCATCGGATATTCGATCCCCGCTGCCTCACAGTGAGAACTCAGTTGACCAAATATTCGTGTGACACCTTCTTTGAGAAGCATATATATGTAGAGGTTGTTAACGCTTTAGCCGTGCAATCTCTTCAACATAGTTTAGTCGTATCAAACGCAGTTATGCACATCTAGCGTTTTGAATAGAGTCAATTGTTTTTTCGCACTGAGGAAATACGGGCTAAAAATTATCACATATTAATGCGCACAACGATGTTACATTTAAATTTTCTTAATAAATCGGAGATTAAAAGTGACTATTTGAAACCGATTTTTGCCAATGGATATAGTACAGTCCGGTCAGATCCCCATGTGAAAACGGGGCGCCCGGGGGCGCCCGGGGCGACCCGAAGCGACCCATTGACTTTCACAACAAGGAGAATGAGAAATTCACGTTGAATTAAAGTGCGCTGCGTTCTCGAGGTCATTACCCAACTTTTCATGTATTTCACATAAGTTTAAAAAATTACATTAATTACAAATTTTAACATTTAACATGGTATAATTTACGAATCATAAGTGCGCCCGAGCTGGACTACCGTAGTTAAGAGGACTAAATTAAAGAAAGCAACACACCAAGACCGGGATCTGTAGAAAAGAAAAGCTCTCAACTACGGTAGTCCGGATCAGGCGCACTTATGATTCGTAAATTGAACCATTTTAAATAATTTATTTATAATTAATGTAATTTGTAAAATTTGTGTGAAATACATAAAAAAGTTCGGCAATGACCTCTAGAACACAGCGCACTTTAATTCAACGTGAATTTCTCATTCTCCTTGCTGTGAAAGTCAATGGGTCGCTTCGGGGCGCCCCGTTTTCACATGGGGATCTGACCGGACTGTAGTTATCATGATGTCTCCAAAATATTTAGCTCCTTAGTGTGAACCACTTAGCTACAGGCAAATATATGACTATAACAATCGGTGTCGTAATTAAGTGCATTAATTTCTCGTGCTAGATGTGTGCTAGATTTGAATTTGTACATTCGTTGAACAGCTGAAATTACAGGCTTGGCAAACACGTTTTGCCAACATCCTTCCTCCTACACCCCAGTAAATGTCGTTTAATGCCTCTCTTCGCTATGGGTTCAAATTGGAACGAGCATTTTTCCTAGATTTCTCCATGTCGTTAGTTCCTCAAATCCAATCATCAATTGATCTAGGCTCTTGCAGGTACATGTTTTATATGCCTTTAATAACAGCGCTGACTTTTCATCCCATTATTCAGTATCTTCTTATTTTCCAAAATAAAAGTATGAGGAGAGAAATCAGGATCGGTTATATTTTTACCCATGTAAGACCGCGCTTCGGTAAATGAGGATGTTTTCACGCTAATTACAGCTAGCGCTTATTCTCGATGAGTGGTCCTTCTGTTTTCTTTTTCGCATATACCCGTTGATTCCAATTGCCGCACTATATTGCGAAGGTCCACTGTGCACCGCAGGATTGGACAAGCAAGTGCTTATGGTATTTTTTTGTTATTTCTTATAGTTAATGAAAAGGTAAATGGTTATGAACTCGCATATATTGTAGTCACTTCTGGCGATTCCTGTCATTCTGATCAATCCTCCATTCATATTCCTCGTTGCGCGAATGCATCAAATGTTCGTGCCACTAGGCGGAAATTGGAGGATGTCTATAAGGTTTGATTATTTGAACGAGCGTTTCGTGAGAAAATTCACTTTAAAATTGCACCTGCATGCACTCCCTGAAAACTTATTGTAAGTGAAAATATCTTTCAGACTGCAATGCATGCTATATGTAATTCTCAATTTACTACTTATCGCAAACGTGGTCGGATTTGGATATTTCGGAAGAGACCACGACAGAAGTGCACAAATAATGGAGGTACTTGTGAAATCATTTTTATTTTTACACTAATACCTTTTAGGAGTACCCGGAATTGGCGTGGCTAAAGAGCAGGGGAGGAACTATTTTCCTATACGGTCCTCCAGGAGATCCGCAATACTTCAAATGGGGTGAATATGTGTACCCATCTGCAGTTAATTTATAGTCGCAGTCATACATTTCAACATGATCCTCAGTATAATGAAATCAAATTTAGAACTGGGATTTCTTGCAATTTCGATTCTCATTATCTCTCCGCCTTTGATTTTCTTCACAGCCGATGCTATGAAAAATATCAGAATGAGCAGTGCTGTAAGTTACCAACATCACCTAAAAAGAACACAATACTTGAATAATTAGATATTATCATACTTTTTAATGATTTCCATTTACAAGGGTTGGCCTGGACAGAAAATTACAACAACACAAAATTTCGAGATCTCGAAACTCTTTATCACGAGGCCAACCCACTTTTCACAGAGCATTTTGTCCGGAAGCACTCAAGCGATGGCTCGGCTTATGTTTCACGTGTTCCTGGTACAGGTCAGCTTCCCTCCAATGCAATAGTATTTTATTTTACTTATTGTACACCACAAGTTTACGTCAACATGTAGCGAAATGATTGGATAAAAGTAAAGTTGCTTTGTATTTTCTTTATTCGTTCCACTTTAAATAATACATTACTTCAACAAATAATAATATTCACTGTTTAGTGCACTGGAGCTGTTGTGTGTTACATCGTGCCTTTATCAGTGATGTTATCTTCCATGGTCATTGATTCGACATACATCCCAGGATGGATTTTTGCTCCCAGCAGATTCATTTTACTGGTTTGAAACGTCGCTCTTACCTTTTTATTTTAATTAATTAAGATGATGTTCACTATCAACGATCATCAATTCTGCTTGTTTTTCATCTTCAAAAACCAGGCGCACCGGAAGGTGTGGGAAATCACCTTTTTGAATGCGAATGTGATATGCGGCCCGCAAATCTTTAAAATAATTTGAAAAATGCACTCATCAATTTCAGTTGCTGGCAGAAAAGGCGATGCAGTTCCTTGGCATTTTCTCCTCGGGAGTCAAAGCAACTGCGAAGAAACGAAAACGATCGATATCCGTTCAGCCAAATAACCAGAGCCTCGCGGCTGTTAATGATCGATTTTAAGAATTTTTTTTAAACGTTTAATTCGATACAAAAAAGACAATATTCGTTTTTTAAAAATCAATCCTTTTTGCTGCATTTAATACTCGAATAACTATTCGACCCCCGCCGAGGCCAACCAAGCCTTCACTCCATCCGAGGCGGTAAATTGGTAGCAACTGTAATTGCCGAAGGCGACGTGTCCTAGGTAAAACTTGGTTTACGTAGTCCCACGTCGCAGCTGGCTTACGGGCTTACCCCGTCTTGCGTAGCAGCTCGCTAATGTAAAATTACTTGCAATTCCAACAACCTGCAATGACTCTTGCTGAGACTTTGGTCTTCCTTCCTTCTCTCTTCTTCGACGCTTCCAAGAGCCCCTCCATACCACTATTCGCCTCCAAGATTGCGTTATCGCTGGGTAATGTTTCTAAGGGGGGGCATTCAGCAACTACAATATTAGTGAAAATCTCCCCATAATTTCAGACAGAATGTACGACGAAAAGCAAGAGACTTCGGAGCAAATACTTGTGATTTCCCCAAAAATATTTGTTCGAAGTTCGTACACTCGGCTTTGCTCAGCCATAAATGTAAAAATTTGATCATATCTATTACTAAAAGGCTAATGAGTTGTCAAAACATCACTGCTGTTTCCGTTTTTCTCACACATTTATGAAATCGATAAAATGCTGTGGGCGTTGTACTGTCTCATGTGTCAAGCAATGTGGGAGTTCATCGATAAATAGGCGTTACCAGGATTTTATCTCTTTAGTGGTTCGCCCTTTCAGTGCACTGTACGAATTTAGATAAATTTAATAAATAGAACACAATTTACTTCCGATTAACGTGCTCGATTAGAGGTAATTTGCATTGCCTCCTTCTCTATTCCATTGTTGCCGCTTTTCTAACTGTATTAAACTCACGCCGGTGGTAAATAATCGAGAGAACAGTTATTGAACTCCTTCCTCAGCCTTCTTCGCAATACCAATATATTTGTCGAAATTATTATTCTCATATTTCCTCTCTTTCTGAAAACAGTAAAATGTATTCGAATTCATCATTTCCTCTTCGATATGGACTCGCACTGGATCGGGCGTATCTTCTTGATATTTCAATGAGGTCCTTTAGAAAACCATAATTGCAATGCCCATATTATTTTTTGCCTTCAGATTTCAGCATTATCTACCAATCGTGATAACGGTCTTCGGTGTGCCTGTCATTCAATATCTCCTCATTTTCGCGAGCAAAAACATGCGATTAGAAATTAGGATCGGCTACCTATTGACTCATGTGAGATTTGAAAATATATACACATATAAATTGCTCGATCCACACAGAGCGGCAAGTTTGCTAGGAAAACGCTTTGCCATGGGTTCCTTTCTTGGGAACAGTTAGCCAATCTCCCCGCTCCGCACATTCTCTCGTATGCGGAGTGAGGAGAGTGGCAAACGTTTTCCAAGAAACGAAACCATAGCAAAGCGTTTTCTAGCAAACTTGTTTTCAGTGCATGATGTTTTTTTCACATTTCAGATGGCGCTAATTCAAAATGACTGGTCATTCAGCTATTTCTTCCGTATTTACTGCTTCGTTCCTATAGCTGCATTGTATTGTGAAGGCCCATTGTGCACGTCCGGATTGGATAAGCAAGTGCTATTGGTAAATTTGTCTTTTATTTTCTCGCTTGGCCTTTTTCTTCCATTCCAGAAGAACTAATGTAGACATTTTTTTTTACATTTAAACAACTTTATCAGCTTGTTTTGGGTGTTAAAGCTGGGTTGCCATGAGAGATCTCCATTGCTTGCGATCGTTTCTTGCGAGTTGCACGAATTGTGGTCCAGCAGCGTTGACGAAATCATCTCTCCATCTCTTTGCCGGTCGGCCTCGCTTCCTCTTCCCTCTTGGGGTCCAATCGAGCATCTTCCGATTCCACCGATCATGGCTTTGATTCGAGATTCTTTCCACCCATATCCATTTCCGTCTTTCCGCCTCTCTAACTACATCCTTCAATTTAGTGATGTCACGGATCAGCTCATTTGTGACGTGATCAAATACGGTAATTCCAATCATTTTACGTTCTAGTTTGTGCTGAGCGACGGAGAGAATTTGTTTTTCTCGTTTACAGAGGTACCAAGTCTCGGAACCATACAAGAGTGCGGGTAGAACTACACCATCGAAAAGACGCTTTTTGAGTGACATGGGGGACCCTCGTTTCCGAAAGAATTCGGAGTATTTGTAAAATGCCCAATTCGCGCTTCTAACCCGCCTGTGAACTTCTCCCACAAACCTATTGGGACCGAGAGTGACTTCTTGCCCCAGATATACCACCTTGTCTACCGTTTGCACTACCTCACCTCCCACTACGACCGGCCTGCCCATTGGATTTGTCGTTAAAGCGACAGTTTTTGAGCCATTTAATTGCAATCCCACCTTCAGTAGTTCCCGTTCTAGTTCCTTTACCATAGTCTGGACTTGGCGTGAGTCATGGGAGATTATCACTAATGTAGAACCACACAAAAATCAGTTTCAATCATGATAAAAAATAGGTCATTGTATGAATTGTATCATTCTTTCGGTAACATTATTTTGTGCATCAACATACGTATGTTATCACTTTTTAGTGAGAGGTTTGTCTTTTCTCGAACTTGGTGGGTGTTTTCTCTGAGAAATAATTATCTAGGAGAAAGCTTCTCTAAGGATTCGCTTCTTGGAGAATTGTGCTCCAACCTCATAATTCAATATTCTCTCCGTTTGTTCAGGGAAATCTCCCAGCAAATTTGTGCTCATAGACAATAGTTCATAGTCAGTGAAATCTGCTATTGTTGTTAGGGTCATTTCTAGCCGAGTGCTCGCTGGTTAATCGCGGGGCAAAATAATGTGAAACGAACTTGCGATTTCACAAGACACTTACGAGTATCTCTTTAAATCTATGTTAATGTAATACTCGTGAGTGTCGAGTTGCTCGCCATAACAACACTAATATCTGCTCTGAAATCGCCAGCTCTCAAACTTTTTTCCCGAATATACAAATACATCCGACGGAAAATAATGTTGAACAAATCACGTAGATGTTAAACTGTTTACCGGTCTCTCACACTCAATGAACGTGATAATGCTGAAAACTGTCCACAAGTTGTTTCGATCCTCAGCTAATTTACTTAAAATGCTCTGAGTAACGCAACTAACTGTGTTGTAGTGCATTTTGTTCCCGCGAAATTACACTATACTCATTTCAGTAGCAACCTCTTTATGATAGCAATAACAGAATTTTTAAAATTATTATTTGACGCATCAATTCAATCACAGGTAATTCTATCCATACCAGTTGTTCTCATCATTCCTCCCTTCGTTTTCCTCTTCATTGAAATGCATCAAACTATCCTCCAGCCATATAGCAAAAGGAAGCTAAGCACTCGGTTGGAGGTCATTTAAAAAAAAGTTAATTCCAATTAATAGGAGCCGTGTGTATGCGATGTCATTTTTATGCGCATCACTAGCAGCAAATGTAGTCGGTTTCGGCTATTTCGGCAGAGATCACGACAAGGCTGCGCAACTGATCGAGGTTAACCTTTCGCGCTATTTGTTCATCCATTCTGTCAACAGGAACCAGAACTTGCATGGATTAATAAACGAAGCGGAACGCTCTTTCTCTTCGGGCCACCCGGCGATCCACAGCACTTCAAATGGGGTTAGACGTGAGGAATATGTACGAAGACGTTGTTATTTTCATTACGTTTGTCGATATTTTAAATACTTATTTCAGAACTCCTATTTCTCGGTATCACATTATTGATTTTTGCTCCTCCGATAATTGTCTTCACAGTTGACGCAATGAAGAACATCAACCGGAACAACAATGTATTAAATGTTGGCCTTATCTGAACTTACTATGCGTCTATGTTTGCAGAAAAGTTCGCTGTCGTCGCTAACTCAATCAAAAAATCGCAGAATGATTAATGTGTTCTTGTTCCAGGTGAAAATATTTTTGAAATAGAGAAATAGTCATGTATCCCATATTATCAGGACACTACGGTAGTAAAATCATGTTTCCAGTGTTTCTGGGCGTTTGTTCATTACGTTGGTCCTTTGACTTTCATGTTATCTACAATGATGATCGATACGTCATTCATTCCGAATACAATTTCAGCCACGCTTAGATTCTGCATTTTGGTCTCCTCTATTTCATCATCTACAATGTAGATTATCATTTGAAGGTTCTGTTGAATATCAATCACACCCAGTTTTGCATCCTGTTTATCTTCAAAAATCGCGTAGTAAGTTAGTTAGATATATGTTTTAGGAGAGCATCCACGATAGATCGGGCATGCTCTCGGATTGTATTTTTGCAACCTATCTCAATAACTTGAAGCTAAAGTCAGCATCACAAGTGATTTTTGGCCAAGTAATGAAGTGTCTGGGTCCCGTACGGAAAAGAAAAAATTCTCTGTTTTTGACCGCTCTGGAGAAAAAATGCACAAGTCCTCTGAATCGTTTTAAAATTTTTGGATTCATCATCATAAACCATGCTTAGAAATTTATTTTAAAAAATCGACGTCGAAAAAAATCGAAGCTGCGCTACCAATGTTCGTAAATTATGTCTGAATCTTCAAAAATTACCGGACATTGCGCTTGCCTGGCGATATTTCTGATCCCCATCGCAAATATCAAGTAACATATTATTCGCCTACTATGCCGTGAACATGACTGACGCGATTGTTCTTGACCATGAACCCTCGGGTTCATGGACTTTTCGAGAAGGTTTTTTTCTTCCAAAAGTTGATGTACTTATTTAAAATGCATTCATTACTTGAAATATAATATGTGTACACCATATGTAACTATGAATATTGCAATATTTGAATATCATATTGCAGCTCAGGAAAGAAAAACACAAAGTAAATATCCATACAAACACGTAAATTCTATATACGTAAATTCTTTGTATCTCACACGTTCGTCGTCAAATACGAAATCAGTTCAAGTAATCAACAGATTTCAAAAAGTTACATACAAGCGACAAGCGCATGGCCCGGCAATTTTCGACCATCCAGACATCATTTACGAACATCGGCAGCGCGAAATGAAATTCTTAACATGGTTTTTATGGTGAATCCAAAAATCACAAAACGGTTCAGCGGACTTCTCCATTTAAAAAAATCGATATCGGAACCTGGGGTTACTGTAACTTTTCAGTACCGGTCCTATAAACCTATCTATTTGGCCAAATAACAACACTTGTGATTCTGCCTTTAGCTTTTTGAGATTAGAGGTTGCAAAATAAGCCATCTGTGGAGCCTATTTCATATGAGCCCCGGCTTCCCGTGCATGCTCTCTTAGATAGAAACAATTGGAAATTTATCTCGACTTTACAAAATTCAGATTCTTGTCAAGCGCCTGCAAAACGTGCTCTGGAAGTATTCAATTGTCCGCTTCCGAATTCGTGGAAATAGAGGAATTTCAACAGTTACTTACGCTACGAGCGTCTCATTCACACAAAATCGATAGTGTATTTTGGCGTATGCAATTTCACAAACAATATAGTCAATAAACAATAAAGTAATAATAAGTACAATATTGTAAAGATTGGAAAAATCAAGAATTATATTTGTTGATACTGCCGGGAACAATGCGAATACAACAATGAACAATAGGACAACACTTGAATGCACCTGGTTACTTGATTGAATCTGTGTGCAATTCGATGATTCAGTGGAAGATACTTTATCATAGGATAGCGGGGCTTATATACTAGCGAATTGTGGGGGTGAAATGAGAGAGAAGAGAGAACAGAGGGAGAAATAACCGATCAAGATAGATAAGCAGAAGCGATGAATAAGAGATGATCTCTGGTCAACAGAGACAGAATCTTTTAACATGCACATAGAAATAAAAAATGATATATCGGCCTTCGTAAGCACACGTTTATTCCTCCAGCAACTTAAAAGAAGGTGGTCTGTGAATGGGAAGAAGACAGATCCTCTACCCCCCCCCAGCCGAAATGAACGGTCGATATTGAGAAGAATTATCCTGACATGAAACCATATCCTCACCTGACGTTAACGTCTATTTTTCTATAATCATTTTTTCTATAATCATTTTTATAGAAAAATCCCTTTTTCATTTTTGAAAAACGAGCTTTTTTCTTTTCCCAATTCCATGCGAAAGCATTAAAGTGAATATTCGCAGTTCAAGATGCATAAAAACGAGATGGGTATACTGGCAAATGTAGTCGTAAAATGCTCTGCGCACTTCAGTAACGGGGCAGTGCACGGAATAATTCTAGCTCACACTTCGCGGAAATCATTCCTTGTGACTCGAACCACCATATACCAAATCTATTGGAGATTACGATGCAACTTTTGGGGGATTGCGAAATCGTTCAGTTATTGCGTCGTGATGACGCAATCGATGCATACTTTTTTGAAGGGACTTTATTCTTACACGGATTTTTTCCTGCTCACCAAACTATCAGGGTGTTGAGCCATGCCCTAGGACTACCTGGAAAAATTTTTTTCAAGTTGCTGCGGGACTGATCCTTGGCTGCAGCCATCCTGCAAAATCGTAATCGGAAAATCAGATCTCGCCTTTTAGACATACTACAGACCCAGTAATAGCCTTAAATGATCGCCATCATGACTGCCGATGATCCTGAGCATATGGTCTCGGTAGGCCATCATTTGCCCTCAGGGCACGAAAAAGTCCCTTTTTCGCATTATTGTGGTCCGACGGAGGGGCAGTCTATAGGACGTATTCGAGAGAGCTGGTTTCGGCGTGAATTCGGTCAAGAATCTATGGGTGAACCTATTGCTAGCTCAAATAAGCGTTTCGATTAGATTCCTGCCCGCGGCGATCGATTTCCGGAAGGACACTGGTTTGGCCACGCCCATTTTCTGCCCGTTGACAAGGTCCTGACTTTAGAGTGTATCTCGGTACTGAGTTAACGGAGAAGGCTGGCAGACGGAAATATCAAATTTATTTTATTGGAATTTATTCCACCATTATGCCTTGACTAACCGCTAAGAAAACGCAAAAAATAGGAATATTGCATAAGGATGATGCAATATTGCATATTGATGATGAAATTTGAGGATGAGATTATAGAGCCAGCCACGCTGATTCCATTGATGGGTCTGCCAGCCTTCTCCGTTAACTCAGTACCGAGATACACTCTAAAGTCAGGACCTTGTCAACGGGCAGAAAATGGGCGTGGCCAAACTAGTGTCCTTCAAGAAATCGATCGCCGCGGGCAGGAATCTAATCGAAACGCTTATTTGAGCTAGCAATAGGTTCAACAATAGATTCTTGACCGAATTCACGCCGAAACCAGATCTCTCGAGTACGTCCTATAGACTGCCCCTCCGTCGGACCACAATAATGCGAAAAAGGGACTTTTTCGTGCCCTGAGGGCAAATGATGGCCTACCGAGACCATATGCTCAGGATCATCGGCAGTCATGATGGCGATCATTTAAGGCTATTACTGGGTCTGTAGCATGTCTAAAAGGCGAGATCTGATTTTCCGATTACGATTTTGCAGGATGGCTGCAGCCAAGGATCAGTCCCGCAGCAACTTGAAAAAAAATTTCCAGGTAGGCCTAGGGCATGGCTCAACACCCTGATAGTTTGGTGAGCAGGAAAAAATCCGTGTAAGAATAAAGCCCCTTCAAAAAAAGTATGCATCGACTGCGTCATCACGACGCAATAACTGAACGATTTCGCAATCCCCCAAAAGTTGCATCGTAATCTCCAATAGATTTGGTATATGGTCCTTCCATATCATATCAAAGCCCCCTTGCGCTAAAAAGTTGTATCAAATATAAAAAGTGCCCGAAGACTTTTGTCCGCTACTGTATATAGATTGTTCAGTCGGTTATATTGGTAGATGAACATTTCCTTACAGTCACTGTGTGATTTCTCTGTGTGGAAAAAGTCGGGCTAATACCTATCACATATCAATCCATAATTAATTTAGTGTAATGCATGGGTGATAAAACACGACTATCTGAGACCGATTTCTGTTCAAGAAAATAATAGTTCTCCCATAACAAAGTGGTTTCTTAGCATAGCGAATTAATCTCTCGATCCAGGTGCGAGTTGAATTTTTACTTTCCTCGAACAGCTGAAATTACAGGTTTCGCAAACACGTTTGACCAACTTTCTACACTTCACTAAATGTACCTCAATTCCTCTCTAAGCTATGGGTTCAAACTGGATCGAGACTTCTTGCTAGATTTCACCATGTCGTTAGTTACCCTCAAAATTCATGCTTTTTTTCAATTTTATCTTTTACAGATACATGTTTTACATGCCAATAATAACTGCGCTCACATTTCATCCCATTATTCAATATCTTCTAATTTTCCAAAATAAGAGTATGAGACGAGAAATCAGGATCGGTTATATTTTTACCCATGTAAGACCGCGCTTCGGAAAATGAGGATGTTTTCACTCTTAGATTGCAGCTAGCGCTTATTCTCGACTAGTGGTCCTTTTGCTTTCTTTTTCGAATTTACCCCCTGATTCCAATAGCCGCATTCTATTGTGAAGGCCCATTGTGTAGGGCTGGATTGGACAACCAATTGCTTATGGTATTTTTTTAAATTACTAAAAAAAAATAAATAAAAAAAAATTTTTTTAATTAAAGAAGGGGGAAAATCTTTGGAAATGTGCTCAAATTTTAGTCAATTCTGGCGATTCCTGTCATTTTGATCAATCCTCCCTTCATATTTCTCGTTGTCAAGATGCATCAAATGTTCGTTCCATTAGGCGGCAAATGGAAGATGTCGATAAGGTATAATTTTGATTATATGAAACTCGAGAGCGTTTCGTGCGAATTTTCACGTTACAATTTCACCCGTATGCCCCCCGCAAGTAGCTGGTAATTCAAAATGTGCAGACTGCAAATGTTGTTAGCTGCTATTCTCAATGCATTACTTATCGCAAACGTAGTTGGATTCGTATATTTCGGCAGGGATCACGATCGAAGTGCGCAAATTATGGAGGTCTTTGGCTATTGAAAACTTCAAAAAGGACTATAATAGTATAGCAGGAACCTGTATTGATGTGGCTCAAGAACAGGGGCGGAACCATTTTCCTATATGGGCCACCAGGAGATCCGCAATACTTCAAATGGGGTAAACATTCCTCGATAGCTAACAAAGAAAAGTATCTACGCGATACGTTTTTGCAGCCATACATATCAAAAATTTTAGAAGTAAAATTCAATTTAGAACTGATTTCTTGCAATTTCGATACTCATTATTGCCCCGACTTTGATTTTTTTAAACGCCGATGCGATGAATAATATCAGAATAAGCAGTGCTGTAAGTTCCAAACAACACCATTTTCTTAATCTTTTGCATTTCCTCTTTTTTATTTCTTTTATAGAGCATTTTGTCTGGAAGCACCCAAGCGATGGCTAAACGAATGTTTCACGTATTTCTGGTACAGGTATGCACGCTAACATCCTATTTATTCGATCGCATATTTACTTATAGATTTACGCTAAGTAAGAAACTACAATTATTAATGATAATATTCACTAATGTTAGTAATGTTCAGTGCACTGGAGCCGTTGTATGCTACATCGTCCCTCTAACGGTCATTTTATCACCGATGGTTATAGATTCGACATTCATTCCGGGATGGATATATGCGCCGTGGAGATTCATTTTTCTGGTTTGAAACATCACTCATTGACTTTCATTATCGAAATAATTCAGATTCTGTTCACTACCGTTACTTGATAAAAAAGCGCGCGCGAGATGACAATTTGTCCAAAAATGTGACAAAAAACGACAAATGGATGAAGCTCGTCGTTGTGTGTCTCTACGGTCACAATTTTATGGAATTTTATAGTTTTCATTGTGCTTTTTCATTCTTTGTTTTTAAAATAATAATTTTAATTAATAAATAATGAAGGAATACGCTAATTTTGATTTGAGCACCTCCCCGCTCTCGCTGGCGAAATTGTGGTGTGGCGCAAATCGCGACGGTGTACTGTAAATCAAATCGTCAAGCTGTCCTGTTTTTTGGCAAGTAGCCAACTCTCACGGCTTCTCTCGAATTTTGTTTTATTTATTTAAATCTTGTTTATTTATTCATTTTCATTATATTTCTTGTTCTAATAGTGAGCCAGGTCAGTTTGGCCCCCTATGAGAGCTGGTTCACGGTTGCACCACCTCGCGTTCTGTTCCGAAACGAGTCTGCCAGTTTGTACACTGCAAAACCATCATGTTTCCTCTCATTTCTTTCAATATTTTTGGGCCTATTGCTTGCGTTCCTTGTTTCCGACCGTTTCCCCAGCTGCTTGCGCAACTCTGCCGCTGTTCTGATTGTGCGCCGTTGTTTTTCGCACACTTTCAAATCACATAATTCCGCGTAATTGCAGGGTCGGTCGGGGACGAGTGCGCGGCTGGCTCGACTACGTCAAATATGGACCGCCGCCATATCAGATGGGTCCTTTTTATAAGGACCGTTATACAAATAATGAATTTTAATTAAATTTCTTTGGACTGATTAGGTTTTGAGTTGCTAAAACTACCTAGAAATAGGTGGTCGAGCGTGTCTAGATAGGAGTCGCTCTCTATCTTAACAGTTTCTCTGAACTTTTGCCAAAGATATTACAAGTATAATGAATAATTTTACCAGTTCTGGTTGTGAAGAAAGGAGAGTTTATGAATGAGACTTAAAATAGTATCTTTATAATACTTATTTCGGTGTTGGCTTGTGCGGAACTTTGCAGTTCCCCCGGTGTCCGCCCGCCCCCTTCCGTGCTCGTTTCTCTCTCTCCCTTGGACCTTCCGCCGTTTGTTTATTTTGTTTGTGATTTCGAGATTTAAAAATGTGATTATAAATCTTTATTTGGTTTATGACAATCGATAATGCAACAGTATTTAACGCATGAAATTGCAATTCAAAAGACGGGTTATGAGATGGGATTGGTAATATCGTTATGTCTAATCATGTTCGCTCTTTATCTTCTTGGTTGGGATAAAACTAGCAGAGTCGTCGTCCGATGAATCAGTCAGAGGTCTATTAGAAGAGAGAAGGGAGTGGGACTGAGCCAAGAACTGATGAGGGGATGCAGAGATTTGAATAGAGGGAAGTACATTTTGCGACGGATTCAGGGTGGGCAGAGACATAGAGTTAATCGATTGGGTTACGGTATTATGAGAAGCATGAGAAGGTGAATTAGGGACACATGAAGCAACGGACGCGTATGGATTGGGCATTGCCATGGGTAGGGAGACATGGTGGGATACGGTAGGCAGAGCAGAGGGTACGGTACACGCTGGTGCTGATGAGGGTGGGACTGCACCACTATCGTCACGTGAGTGCAACTCACGTGCCCTTGTCGCTGCGTAGGAGTTGACTCTGTGGACGATTCTCTTCCGTGCGCTGTCGCGACAGTCACGTGTTGAGTACGAACGTCGGTGTAAGCTAGCCTGAAATATCGATCGATAATCAATTTATTTTGTAGAAAATATGACTTTCAAATCCAATTACTCCTTTTAAGAATATGATTGTCTCACCTCAATGAGAAAGCGTACTCGCGCCTTGTCGGTCCTCAACTTGAGATTGAGCAGCATCTGTGCTTTGTCGTGCTTCCATAGCAGCACTTCCATTGATGTAGCCAGGTTTTCCACTTTTTGATTGATGTCGATATGGTCGACTTGTTCCTTCGTCAAGATGTCATAGACGAAGGCTGAAATAGAAAAATGATCCGGAATGATGAATATTAATTAACTATACTTTATTGATTGAGCTTAACATTCGGTAGCCGAATTTGGTTACTGTATGCGGATAGTATTTAGATTACTTTCAAATTAATTCTTTACCGTTCTTGCGAGGTGCTGTAGCTACGAGTGTGTCCAGTGTGATCGCCGTCGCCTCACCCTGCTTTTGAATCTTGTCCAATTTTGATGCAATGCCCGAAACCTGTAATTATCGATTATTTTTCAAACGATCAAATTGCTAAATCTATATTTAGTACCTCGTTGGATGCTGATCGCGCTTCGTTTACTGCAGTATGGAGTAGTGGACCGTAGGAAAGGATGAAGTTGCTCAGTGTTGAGGCCAGCACAGAGACGTCACGACGCATCTCGTTGACTGACTGAATGAGAAGAAACACCGCGGGATCTGAAATATACGGTAGATGTTTTTGCCGATACTGTAGGGGTGGAGTACAAGTACGGTAGACGCGCCTACAAGTACGGTAGACGAGTACGGTAGACGCGCCTACAAGTACGGTAGACGAGTACGGTAGACGCGCCTACGAGTACGGTAGACGCTCCTACAAGTACGGTAGACGCGCCTACAAGTACGGTAGACGCGCCTACAAGTACGGTAGACGAGTACGGTAGACGCGCCTACGAGTACGGTAGACGCGCCTACGAGTACGGTAGACGCGCCTACGAGTACGGTATACGCGCCTACGAGTACGGTAGACGCGCCTACGAGTACGGTAGACGCATAGTACGGTAAGTTAGGCGCATAGTACTGTATGGTATCAACGTAATAATCAACTTCAATATATTTACCTGTTGTTGCAGTAGCTGCCTGTTGCGTGAGAGCAGTGATAGGAGTGATCGATTGTAGTGGACCAGCTAGTTGAGCGGGTATTTGGGTGCTGCTAGGATGGAGATACGGAGTGGACAGAGTGGGAAACAAGGTAGGGAGAGCAGAAGGGGAAACGGAAGAAGAGGTATGAGATAGAGAAGCCGAACCAGGCAAACTCGCTAATGTGCTATTGGCCGGATATGATACGGTAGTCATAGTGGGCGGCGCTACCGTAATCGGGAAGGAGGAGGATACGGTAGTCATAGTGGGCGGCGCTACCGTAATCGGGAAGGAGGAGGATACGGAAGTCATAGTGGGCGGCGCTACCGTAATCGGGAAGGAGGAGGATACGGTAGTCATAGTGGGCGGCGCTACCGTAATCGGGAGGAAAGGGGTTGTAGAGGACGCATCAGGACCGGAGGCAAATCGAACCTGAGTTAATAATATTCAAAATATTGTGAGATTATAGGTCAGCACTTACTTTGCTTTTCCTTTTAGGGGGCGGGGTATTTTGTCCTGGCTGCAATCTTCGATTTCTCTCTGCCTCCACTTTCTTCTTGCCTTTATCTGAGTACTTGAGGATACCGAGTCTCTCAAGTGTCGGATCCCTGGACGGATGCATGACTCGAATAGATTGTCCCACTTGCCCGGGACCCCGAATGAGGTCCTCATCGACAACTTCCCATTCTGGTCCAGCCGTGGTCGATAAAAGAACGAGCCACCACATTCTGCATTGAATAAATAGATTGAACGAAATTGTGAGAAAAAAAACAAATTAAAAAGAACTGAGCAATCACAATAAAGGCAGATCTCGGAGAAGATTGTAAGTGGAAATGACTCTAATCAGCATGCAAAACAGTAGATTATCATGCACAGACGCATGCAAATATGGGATATGTCTGCATTGTTTCCAACTGTTTCAACATCGGCTAAGATTCAACTGTCTTTTTAATGAATCTTGAATGACTTAATCAATATTTTCGATCATTGTGCTTCTTTTCTATGATCATTGATCTACCGTACCCATTATTGATCAACCGTACCCGCTATTGATATACCGTATCCATTATTGATCTACCGTATTCATTATTGATCTACCGTATCTATTATTGATCTATCGTATCCATCAATCATCTACCATGTCGATCTTTGATCTTTCGTGTTGATCTTTGATCTTTCGTGTTGATCTTTGATCTGCCTTACTCATTATTGATTATCCGTATTTTATCGCACAATTGATTTTTCTATTCGACAGAAACCTATTGTTTCAGAATTTCGATGGGGTACCACCCTCGTGACGACATTCAACAATGGAGAGATAACGGGCTTACCTGTAAGCAGATTTCGCGACTCCTGTGGACAAGAAAGGAAATCAGATTGAGCGAATCCGCTGTGCGTCGCCAACTAAATCGGAAGGAGAAGCGTCCCAAACCGTACTCTCCATCTACCGTACCCAAAGACTTGCACCCCACTGTGAGACAGCTCATCGAGAAGTTGTACGAGAAGAACGGAACCATCACTGTTACTAAGATCATCGAGGTCATCAAGACGGAAACGGATCTCAAAGTGAGGCGTTTACAGTATTCCATAAAAATCAATAACTACCGTACTGCAACGAAAATCGATAACTACCGTAGACCATAGAAAATCAATAACTACCGTACTGCAACGAAAATCGATAACTACCGTAGACCATAGAAAATCAATAACTACCGTACTGCAACGAAAATCGATAACTACCGTAGACCATAGAACATCAATAACTACCGTACTGCATCAAAAACCGATAACTACCGTACTGCAACGAATACCAATAACTACCGTACTGCATCAAAAATCGATAACTACCGTAGTCCATAGAAAATCAATAACTACCGTACTGAATCAAAAATCGATAACTACCGTACTGCAACGAATACCAATAACTACCGCGCTGCAACGAAAATCGATAACTACCGTAGTCCATAGAAAATCAATAACTATCGTACTGCAACGAGGATAAATCGCTCTTAAATCTCCCTATTCATAAAAAAATCGATAATTACTAAACCACTGTATTCCAGGTGAGTGAGCACGTTGTACACGTGTGGAGGGATGAGTTGGGATTCCGCAGGTTTCGATTGCGGTACGGCCACATGGTCCGTCTCGCAAATCGATTAGTTCGAGTGGACTACTGTCAAAGGGCACTCGACAACCACGAGCAGTTTTTGACTCACTCCTTCAGTGACGAGAGTTGGATCTACTTGGAAAAGACCTCCAAAACTATTTTCGTGCGTGATCGAGCCCATGCAGTTCAAAGTGCACCCAAATACCCAGTGGAGGTGTGATTTCCAATATCTAACAGTTTTTCACTAATCTTCCCAGTTGCTCGTTTGGGGATCGATTTAGTGGCGCGACGCCTCCGATCTCATCATTCTAACTGGTGATGATGCTGCGCGTGTCGACTCTCCCACATACCAGCGAATTCTCTACCACAACTATGTCGAGTGGAGAAAGTCAGGAAATTTCAAATTAATTTATTCCTCTTGTTCCGAACATAATTTACTACGTATCGTGGTACGAAAATTGATATATAATCAACACTATTCTCATTTTGACTGACTGTTATTCACGTTAATCTTAGGCAAGTGTACGGACCCATCGGAATATTGGTGCAAGATTCGGCACCGGCTCACATCTCGAAATCTACCAAGCGATTCTTGAAGAACGAGAATATCCCGGTATGGATACAAATTTATTCTACCGCCAAAGCTATATAGCTCTTAAAAGAAATCTGCAATGACAAAAAAGACATATTTTAGACTGAGTTGTGGCCACCAGAGAGCCCAGACTTGAATCCTGTGGAAACAATCTGGGCACTGATGAAGAAACACGTCAACGCGGATAGGATGAGCGGAATTCAGGAACTGGAGGAAGCAGTGAAGAAATTCTGGGCCGAGAAAGTGACTATTCCCCTGTGCCAAAACCTCATCAAGCACATGCAGACGAAGCTGCAGCAAATTGTGGATAAGGGGGGATTGCCCATTCATGACTAAAGTACCATGTATCAAACTTGAAATACTCTTGCATTATCGATTGTCATAAACCAAATAAAGATTTATAATCACATATTTAAATCTCGAAATCACAAACAAAATAAACAAACGGCGGAAGGTCCAAGGGAGAGAGAGAAACGAGCACGGAAGGGGGCGGGCGGACACCGGGGGAACTGCAAAGTTCCGCACAAGCCAACACCGAAATAAGTATTATAAAGATACTATTTTAAGTCTCATTCATAAACTCTCCTTTCTTCACAACCAGAACTGGTAAAATTATTCATTATACTTGTAATATCTTTGGCAAAAGTTCAGAGAAACTGTTAAGATAGAGAGCGACTCCTATCTAGACACGCTCGACCACCTATTTCTAGGTAGTTTTAGCAACTCAAAACCTAATCAGTCCAAAGAAATTTAATTAAAATTCATTATTTGTATAACGGTCCTTATAAAAAGGACCCATCTGATATGGCGGCGGTCCATATTTGACGTAGTCGAGCCAGCCGCGCACTCGTCCCCGACCGACCCTGCAATTACGCGGAATTATGTGATTTGAAAGTGTGCGAAAAACAACGGCGCACAATCAGAACAGCGGCAGAGTTGCGCAAGCAGCTGGGGAAACGGTCGGAAACAAGGAACGCAAGCAATAGGCCCAAAAATATTGAAAGAAATGAGAGGAAACATGATGGTTTTGCAGTGTACAAACTGGCAGACTCGTTTCGGAACAGAACGCGAGGTGGTGCAACCGTGAACCAGCTCTCATAGGGGGCCAAACTGACCTGGCTCACTATTAGAACAAGAAATATAATGAAAATGAATAAATAAACAAGATTTAAATAAATAAAACAAAATTCGAGAGAAGCCGTGAGAGTTGGCTACTTGCCAAAAAACAGGACAGCTTGACGATTTGATTTACAGTACACCGTCGCGATTTGCGCCACACCACAATTTCGCCAGCGAGAGCGGGGAGGTGCTCAAATCAAAATTAGCGTATTCCTTCATTATTTATTAATTAAAATTATTATTTTAAAAACAAAGAATGAAAAAGCACAATGAAAACTATAAAATTCCATAAAATTGTGACCGTAGAGACACACAACGACGAGCTTCATCCATTTGTCGTTTTTTGTCACATTTTTGGACAAATTGTCATCTCGCGCGCGCTTTTTTATCAAGTAACGGTATCAATGATCATCAATTCTGCATTTTTTTCATCTTCAAAAACCAGACGAACCGGAAGGTGTGGGAATTCACTTTTTTGATTGTAGATGTGGTATGCGGACCGCGAAGTTTTAGTGAAATTATTAAGAAAACACACTCATTAATTGCAGTTACTGGCTGAAAAAGCGAATCAGTTCCTTGGTATTTTCTGCTCAAGAGTCAAAGCAACTGCGAAGAAACGAAAGCGATCGTTATCCATTCAGCCATATAAGCTTCGCTGTCGTTAGTGATCTATTCTGAGATATGTTTTAACAGAGTGACCAAAAAGGGGTTTTGAAACTCTTAGTCACGAGGTTATGAAACATTTGTTGTGAGGGATCTTGCCCATTGTATCGTTATTATCTGTGCTTATCAATCGACAGCCTGATTTTAGCACTGAAATAGCGCGTGAACGATGAATATTGGATTGAATATTGGAGTCTATAAACGACAGGCTACAAATCCGGCCGAAAGAAAGCAATAAACATATTTCACTGGTAGAAAACGGACACATTTGACTGATAGAGCTATCAATTTCCGACTGTCAAACTTCCTCCCAACAACCTGCAATGACTCTTGCTGAGACTCTTGTCTTCCTTCCTTCTCTCACCTTCGACACCTCCAAGAGCATTTCCATTCCACTTTTCGCCTTCAAGATTGCGTCATCACTAGGTAATATTTTGACATTATCATTCAAATAATCCGACCAACAACATAATTGCTTCATAATTGCAGACAGAATGTACAACGAAAGGCAAGAGACTTCGGAGCACATTCTCGAGTTCTTTGAAGATGTTTGCTGAGCTTCTTTTTTTCTTCTCCCTCATCTCACTCATGAACTCAAAAATTATCGGTCATAATAATACCTCCAGAAGATGTCATATTTGTGAATGCAATCAATATTTGTGATTTCCCAACATATATGTTCGATTTACGTAGCTTTGTTGTCTCATACAAGAATATCATTTGATAAACGACATGAATTTTGATAATACAAAGGTATTAATCATTTGTCGAATCATCAGTATATCTGGGAGAACGAATAGGATTTAGTGTGAGGAAGACTCAGCAGATGAAGAAGATGTGGCGCACTGCACCTGCAGTCTCACTTCACGGCGACGTCCTAGTGTAGAGACATGTGTACGTTCATCTCGGCCAGAAACTCAGATGCAACGGATCAATCAACTCGGAACTTCTCCCAAGATGGCGAGCTGCTTGGGGCGCCTTTGCTCATTTCCGCCAAGTCACTTCCCAGCTGAAAGATGCGAAGCTACGCGCATTTCTGTTTTACTCGAACGTGTTGTCGGCCCTGCGCTACTCCGCTGATTCCTCGCCACTGACGAAGACGACGGTCTCCTTCAACAGGAGGACTCTCCGATCCCAGGAACGCTCGTCGATTCCAACTGCGCTATTCATGCAGTAGAACCAGTCATGTGTCCCAACCGTAGCATCTCTATTTTATCGGACCTGATGAACCACATCACAAGAGGAAAGCGCCGATGATGGGTAGGTTATGCGTTGCGAAGGGAAGACGATAGGTCGACGCCCATCTTACAACGCCCCCTCTCCCAACATAACTCGTCCACGAGGCCGACCACATGCGAGATGGATGTATTCCATAGAGGAGGTGGCTACTCAGATTCCAGTTTCGCTAATTCTCATTTTGATTGATGATTCGAGCTTGGTCGACTCAATTACGAAAATAGAAGCGTTACCCGTTCGTCAGGATTACCTTCAGCCTTACACAACCTCCCCTTTGATCGTACGTCGATGGTCCTAAGAAAGATCTCGTATACTCCTCCAGCAACTTCAGAGAAGATGGTCTGTGAATGGGAGGAAGACTAGAGCCTAATTGATCAGTCGATACTGAGAAGAATGATCCTGACCTGAAACCACATCCTCACCAGAATAAAAATAATTGAATTGAAATTGAACGAAGAGAACGCTAACGATAAACCCGATCGTCATCCGATCGAGCACCTTACTGCCACTGGACGGCGTGTACTCGAGATCGAAGCAATTACAGCAACTATTATCTACGCGTTTTTTTTCCCGCGAAACACATGATATTCGAACGAGAAAGCGATAAGGATCGGAAAGTCGAAAGAAACTTTTATCAGACGACTTCGACATGGTCTTATCTGTCGGAAGGTCGGCTGACCGAAAAAGTCAATCAATAAACTTCTACAGACTATAAGACTATACTACTACATATTATGCATGTGAATAAAAATAGGTTATTGAAAGACCTCTTAGTCACGGGGTTGTGAATAATGTGGTTTGGGCGCTTCCGCCCATTGCATCGTTCTTATCTGTGTCTATCAGTCAACATTCCATTGCTCAGCCTGATTTTAGCGCTGACAAAGCGCGTGAACGATGAAAATTGGATGGGCTTTGAGTCTATAAACGATAGACTACAAATCCGGTCGAAAGACACAAATAAACAGATGTTGGGTGGTATAAAAGGAACTCATTTGACTGATAAAGCTATCAGTTTCCGACTGCCCAACTACAAAGAATGACTCTCGCTGAGACTCTTGTATTCCTTCCTTCTCTCATCTTCGATACCTCCAAGAGCCTTTCCATTCCACTCTTCGCTTTCAAGATTGTGTCATCACTAGGTAATTTTCTTTTTTACACTACCGTGCAGCACTATCTAATTATTTAAAGCAGCCTGATAACTTCATTATTTCAGACCGATTCTACGACGAAAAGCAGGAGACTTCGGAGCAAATTCTGGAGTTCTTTGAGGACGTTTGCTGAGCTTCGTTTTTCTACTCCGTCCCTTCCCGCAAGAACTCAAATATCGGTCATAATGCCCCCAGAAAATCTCATATTTGTGAATGCAATCAATATTTGAGGCTTCCCTACAATATTTGTTCTCTGTTTCATCGTGTCATACGACAATACCATGCAATAAATAATGCGTGTCTATTCAACGAATCAAACCAGCGAAACAATCGATCAGAAAGCCTTTCAGACAATATTTTTTGGGAAATATATATGGCAACCTACAATAATGAATTTCGCACTATTTAGGTTCGCTATCAAAAGGATATTTCAAAACCAAAGTAAAGCACCTTTTCGGCTAAACTGGGATAGGTTTGTTTTCAGACTATGTGTGCTTGTGAGTACTACTTTAAACGATCAGACGAAGTTTTCCCACTCCCCCCCCCTTCATTTCGTCTGCGAGTAAATTTGCTCGGCGAAAATTAGTATTGGGGTGTGATTGCGGGCGAAAAGTAACAGTTGCTATAGGAACCCGTCCCATCCATTACTACTTCTTACACTTGACACTTCCAGTTACTCTCTCTCTCTTTCTTTCGTCCAGCCATGGTCAAACAAGTCAATCAGGTACCTCACCTTCTTCCCATTTGATCTTGAATCTCTCATCTTCGGCGTTGTGAGTAAAATGTGAAAAGTAAATTCGCGGTGAAACCGTCGCCCTTGTTAGATGTTATTTTCGGATTCTCTAACTGTCTGTCTCAATTTGCATTAACTCGCCAGAGTGCTTCAGACCGATTTGAGTCTTCTCCTCGACTCTCCATCTCCCCTTGTTATTGAATTCTTCGCAGCCTGGTGTGGACCATGCAAAATGATGGCTCCCAAGTTCGAGGTAAGCAAGAGAGAGAAATTCTTTCTAAATGTGCCCTTTCTAGAAACTGGCCATCGAATTTCCCAATGTGAATTGTGTCAAAGTGGACATTGATGAACAGGTAAGCGAGTTATGGATATGCAGGATTGATCGTTGATCTTTAAGGAGGCGCTAGCGTCTAAATACGAGGTCAATATGATGCCGACTTTCGTCTTTTTCAAAGATGGGAAAGAGATTGTAAGTAAAATTTAGAAAAATTACCTTGAATATTAAATTTCAGCATCGAATAGAGGGAACAAAGGAGGAAAATCTACGCACTCAATTCTCCCTACTACAGTAATCTCCGTCAATAAGATAATTATCGTACTCTGAATATTCGAATATGTATGTGATCATGAATCGTTCAAAATACCGCAACATGTCAATAAACAGTCTCCGACGATTCTCAATTTAATTTAAAGGGAGAGTTACCCCATGTTTGAATTCGCGCGAATTCCTATGGTCTCGCCACGAAACGACAAACACTCGCATCTCTCGCCCCTCCTCGATTCCCCAATCTCTCTTTTATGATCTCTTCCCTGTCTGGTGCTCTCTCCAGGAGAGACAGGGGAAGAGAGGTCAATCTCTAGGTCTTTTCTAGGGGTATTTCTCCCTTTAACAAAATGAAAATTTTATACAAACACAGCTGTTGAGTGTGTGTTATTTTTAATTGCACTTTCCCACCGCCCTTCACCTATTTTTTTCTTTTATTTTTGATTATTGCCTTTATCGTACCTTACAATTCAGTATAATTTTCCTTTGAAATTTTCACAAAAACTATGAAATCTACAGATATTCTTATCATGTGACCATTTTATCTCACGAGGCAACATCGACCGACCAAGTACCAATTAGGGAAAGAATTATTTTTATAAAAATTAAGATGTCACTATCGGTCTGGATATATGTGCTCAGACCTAGAATGTTCTCTGCGCATCTTCCGAAAAATATCGGAAATCAAGAAAGCCACGAGCACTCGTGAATAAGATCTGAGTTGGTTCATGAAACATGTGTTTTCTTAATCACGAGACTTCCCTAGTCAACATGCTTTGGGCGTTTCCGCACGTTTTTATCTTTGTTATCAGTTATCTTTCGTAAGGCAACGGACAAGCCGATTGAAAAAGCGCGTGAACGAAAGATGTGGGGGAATATAAATGATAAGAGACAGACTACACATCAACTAAACGGCTATCAAAAGAGGTCGGCCTATAAAAGGATCTGGGTGGATTGATAAAGCTATCAGTTTTAACAGTCAAACTTCCTTCCAACTACAAAGAATGACTCTTGCTGAGACTCTTGTCTTCCTTCCTTCTCTCATCTTCGACACCTCCAAGAGCATTTCCATTCCACTTTTCGCCTTCAAGATTGCGTCATCGCTAGGTAATTTTCTTTTTTACACTACCGTGCAGCACTATCTAATTATTTAAAGCAGCCTGATAACTTCATTATTTCAGACCGATTCTACGACGAAAAGCAGGAGACTTCGGAGCAAATTCTGGAGTTCTTTGAGGACGTTTGCTGAGCTTCACCGATTAACGCCTTTCTTTCTCTAAATAACTCAAGAAGAGTCTGTCATAATACCTCCGGAAGGTGTCATATTTTTGAAAGCAGTTGATATTTGTGATTTCCCCAATATATGTGTGCAATGTATGCATCTAGCTTTGCTGTGTCATACTGGAATTTCATTCGATAAATAAGGCGAATTTTGCTCTAACATATCACAAGGGATTAAATAGTTGACGAATAATTAGAGGAACTGCGAGAACGAATAGGATTGAGTGTCAACAGGACGACGATCTAGTAGACACTCAGAGAAAAAGCATGGGAGTTTACAAATTAATTACTTACTTTTTAGCATAGAGAGTAATTTATTTACTAACTCGCATGCATGGAGAAGTAATTTTTCTCTGAGTGGAGACAGATGTGTACGCTTATCTCGACCGCAAGCTCTCATGCAACGGATCTATCGACTGGGAGCTTCACGAGCTGCCTGGGAGCATTCGCCAAAATCGGCGAGGTCACTTCCCAGCTGAAATAAGCGAAACAACGCGCTTATTTCATTGTTGTTTGACACGCACCTGCTGCTCGCCCTGTGTTACGCTGTTGATGCCTGGCTATTCACAGAGACGTCAGATCCCTTCATCAGAAGGACGCACCGAGCTCCGGGACGATTGCTAATGCTCCATTCAGTGGCACATAAATGTACTTCAGTGTACATCGATGTACTCTTCATTTCTCACATTCTCTCGACCGGTCGGTGGACGAGAGAGTGTGAAATGAAGAGTACATCGATGTACACTGAAGTACATTGATGTGACACTGAATCCCACATAATTGGAACTACGCTATTCATGCAGGAGAAGAAAACCCCGTCTCGCCGACATCCGCAACATCTCTCTCCCATTGGACACGATGAACCACATCACAAGAGCGAATGATGGTAGGTTATTTGCTGCGAAGAGAAGACGATAGATGGTCGACGCGCATCATCCAACGCACCCCTCTCTCAACATGACTCGTCCGTCCACGAGGACGACCACCTGCGAGATGTAGGAATTCAATCGAGGAGTAAGCAAACATGCTGTACAGGGCAGAACAATCCACCCGATCATCAGCCGATCGAGTATCTTACTACCACTGGACGACGCGCGAAGTAACGATTATCCACGCGGTGTTCGATGAAACACATGATAACCGATCGAGACAGAGATAAGGATCAGAAGATCGAAAGATACTCTTATCAAACGTCTTCGACATGGCCTTATCTGTCTGAAGGTCGGCTGGTCGAAAAAGTCAATAAATAAAAACCTCTAATTTCTACAGCTTATAAGATATACTACTCTTCAGGTTATGAATGCAAATAAAAATAGAGTTTTGAAAGAGCCAGCTCTGAGTCACGAGGTTATGAATCAGTTTTGGGTGCTTCCGCCCATTGCATCGTTCTTATCTGTGTCTATCAGTCAACATTCCATTGCTCAGCCTGATTTTAGCGCTGACAAAGCGCGTGAACAATGAAAATTGGATGGGCATGGAGTCTATAAACGATAGACTACAAATCCGATCGAAAGACACAAATAAACAGATGTCGGGTGGTATAAAAGGAACTCATTTGACTGATAAAACTATCAGTTTCCGACTGTCCCACTACAAACAATGACTCTTGCTGAGACTCTTGTCTTCCTTCCTTCTCTCATCTTCGACACCTCCAAGAGCCTCTCCATTCCACTCTTCGCTTTCAAGATTGCGTCATCACTAGGTAATTTATTATTTTACGTTGCCATTTGGCAAAATATCCAATCAAATATTGAAAGCAGATTAATTACTCCTTCATTTCAGACCGAATGTACGACGAAAAGCAAGAGACTTCGGAGCAAATTCTTGAATTCTTTGAAGAAGTTTGCTGATCATCGTCTTTCTACTCCTTCATTTCACTCAAGAACTCAAAAAGTATCGGTCGTAATATCTCCTGAAGATGTCATATTTGTGAATGCAGTCCATATTTGCGATTTTCCCAACATATTTGTTCTTTGCCTGTACACTGAGTTTCCCTGTGTCATACGATAATGTAAATACGATAAATCGTATATCAGTGCGTTCGCGTAAGAATTTCAATCCCTCCGTACAGCAAAAAGTGACTAGTTGTGTATTTCACATATTCTGATAGGCCTTGGTATGCTCTATCGAAATATGCTTCATTCATGACCTGATGTCTCTAATTTGCATAATTACATCAGTTCAAATTTGAGCTATATTCACGGTTTTTGAATTGTAGGTCATCAGAGAGAAGAGATAGGGATTTAGTTGTTTCAGTAATATTGACCGCCTTGACGAGCTGCATCGACGTGTCAAATTTATTTATGCAAATTTTCAATTCTAAAAAATAATGAAAATTTCAAAGACGATTTTCTCAAAACAAAGCAAAAGATGACTCCTATTTTTTGATATGTTGTGGCCATGGTTATTAGCTATCGAACAAGCCCAACCAAACACGTTTTGGAGGGTGGGTATAGACTCAAATCATGGAAAAACGGATCGTTCCTAATCGAGAGGAACCCCTCATTTCGCACTCATTCCACCCATTCGACGCGGATTGCGCGGTCTAAAATGACAGATGTACGTGCATTCCTGCAGATTCTCTCTCCATTCCTCTCATTTGAATCCATTTAGACCGCGCAATCCGCGTCGAATGGGTGAAATGAGGGCGAAATGAGGGGTTCCTCCCGATTAGGAACGATCCGTTTTTCCATGATTTGAGTCTATACCCACCCTCCAAAACGTGTCAAATTGTGCTTGTTCGATAGCTAATAACCAAGGCCACAACATATCAAAAAATAGGAATCATCTTATGCTTTGTTTTCGAGAAAATCGTCTTTGTAATTTTCATGATTTTTTAGAAGTGAAAATTTGCATAAACAAATTATACAGGTAGATGCAGCTCGTCAAGGCGGTCAATATTGCTGAAACAACCAAATCCCTATCTCTTTTCTCTGATCACCTACAAATCAAAAACCGTGAATATAGCTCAAGTTTGAACTGATGTAATTATGCAAATTAGAGACATCAGGTCATGAATGAAGCATATTTCGATAGAGCATACCAAGGCCTATCAGAATATGTGAAATACACAACTAGTCACTTTTTGCTGTACGGAATTTTGGCAATATCTGCGCTCCTTACGCAAAAGCACTGATATGTTCATCTAACGCGTTTTTTGCGAAATTGGGAAAGGTTTTTTAATGAGAAAATGGAGACACTATTTTACACGTCCTGCTTTAAACGAGGTCTTTCCACTTCTTCCACTCCGCATTTGGTCTGAATTTACTCGACTAAAATTAGTATTAGGGTGTGATTTCGAGAGAAAAGTAACAGTTGCTATAGGAACCCGACACATCCACTACTACTTTTTTCACTTGCCATTTCCGTTTCGTCTCTCTCTCTCCTCCAGACATAGTGAAACAAGTCAATCAGGTACCCCATTCACACGATCACAAACCCACAAAAAGGAGCAGGGGCGAGAGATTGTATGAAAGTAAGAGATTTTTATTTACACACTTTCCCACTCCAAACCCTTTCAGTATGATTGGAGGGCCGTTGTACATTCCCTTCCCATTTGATCTTTGATCTCTCATCTGCAGACCGATTTGAGTCTTCTCCTCGACTCTTCATCTCCCCTTGTTGTTGAATTCTTCGCAGCCTGGTGTGGTCCGTGCAAATTGATGGCTCCCAAGTTCGAGGTAAACCAAGGGGCGAAACTCTCCTTGAAATTGCCAGTTCCAGAAAGTGGCAATCGAATTTACCAACGTGACTTGTGTCAAAGTGGACATTGATGAACAGGTTAGCGGGTTACAAATATGTATTGCTTTTAATACTTGTCATAGACGAGGAGGGATCTATTTACATGGAAATTTATTAGATACAAATACATTTTCATGCACATAGATTCTCTCCTCGTCCATGACATGTATTGAAAGTAATGCATATTTTCTGTGTTTATGGCTATTCAGAATTGATCTTTGTTCTTCCAGGAGGTATTAGCATCTAAATATGAGATCAATATGATGCCAAGTTTTGTCTTCTTCAAAAATGGAAAAGAGATTGTAAGGAAAATTCGGTTGATGTGGCGTTAAAAAACTTCGAAAAGATCCCGAATGTTTTCATCTGCCTGTTAAAAAATGCACGATCGAAAAGATCTCAAATTTGAATTCGAGCATTTATCGATTTTTGCGCATATCTCGATTCCCAGTGGTGCTAGATTGTTGAAACGTTAGGTGACGACCGACATTCCTATTTGGAACAAATGATCCAAAAATTGAGTCTCCACCTTCTCTGGGATTCGAGACAATCGATAAAAACAGAAATTGCGGTAATTCAAATATTCGATCTTTTTGTGATCTTTTTGTTAGAACTTTTAACAGACAAAAGATCACATCTCAGATCTTTTCCGTGATTTTTAACATCACATGAACCTAAGCGAAAAGCCCATTTTAGCATCGTATAGAGGGAACAAAGGAGGAAAATCTACGCTCCCAATTCTCACTGCTACAGTAATATCTATCAAGAACGAAACCATCGCAGTACTATAATTGATCGAATGTGATCATGAACCGTTTAAAATATCACAACATCTCGATAAATTTGCTTTCTGCTTCTTCTCATTCTGTTATGCATTAGTCCGTTATCATAGATGCAGTAAACGACTGCCTGTAGTTTTTTAGAGGCACTTCTCATCGTTCGTTAACTTTTTTGCTTAATTATTTTCCACTACTGCCGTTATTGTACCGCAGTAAAAGTTGTCTACCGAATCTTCACAATACATGCGAATTCGAAAGGTGTTCTTATCAGGTGTTTCTCTTATCACAAGGGACAACATCGACGGACCAAGTGTCAATCAAGGATAGAATACAACTATAAATATATAGCTAGTTCTAGCCTGATTCAATGACCTCAGATCTATCTAAAACTTTCCCCATGTATTTTCAGATAAATATCGAAATCAAGAAAGCCGCGAGCATTCGTGAGTAAGAAATGAGTGATCCGATTATGAAACATGTGTTTACTTGCTAGATAATAGTCACGGGACATTCCATGTTTTGGGCGCTCCCGCACGTTCTTATCTCTATTATTAGAGCTTATCAATCGTAAAGCAACGGACCGGCCGACTGAAAAAGCGCGTGAACGATAAATAGCCAACAAGGGAATGTAAGTGATAAGGGACAGACTACAGATCGTCTAAAGAGCTATCAACAAAGGGCGCCGTATAAAAGGGAATGGATGGACTGATAAAGATATCAGTTTCCGACTGTCAAACTTCCTCCCAACTACAAACAATGACTCTTGCTGAGACTCTTGTCTTCCTTCCTTCTCTCATCTTCGAGACTACCAAAAGCCTGTCCATTTCAAATGGAGCCTCCACGATTTCGTCATCACTTGGTAATTATTTTTCATTTATAGTATATTTTAACTACTGTTCCGTCAATTTCAGTCTAATTTTCTTATTTTACAGACCGGCTCTACGATGAAAAGAAGGAGACTTCGGAGCAAATCCTAGAGTGCTTTGAGAAGGTGTGCTGAGCCTCATCTACATGTATTTCTGTCTACTCTACAAGAATACATCATGCACCGGTCATACTGCGTCTCGACCAATCCATATTTGTGAATCTCATCAATATTTGTAATCTTCATTTTTCATATTTGTGTGTTTTAGCTGAACTTCATTGTGTCATACGATTTTCCCCCGAAGATAAATAAGACAATTATGGCATTAAAAAGTGCAGAAACATATTAAAATGTGAAGGGCCTACCATGGAATTCGTCCTTCTCACATCCCACTTGGTTTCCATTGTTCCTTCTTTCCATTATAGGAACAGGCATGGTCATCAGCACGTAAATGTAAGCGAATAGTAGTTTCTGACTGCAACGAAGGCCAGAGCGAGGAGAAGAGGCAGAAGAGGCAGAAGGTTCGAGGTTGTGTCCATTCCGAAGGAACAATTTCATCGGTAGACATGGCGAAAAGAGTTAGGCAGAGCGAAAGGTGAACACGAATCTAGGGTTCATACTAAGAGGCTAGTACTCCTCTCTTCCACTCCATCCTTGCCCCCCCCCTAGCAACATGGGAGTCATGGAACAGTGTTTGGTTGGATGCTATAGTCACTCTCCTTTCTTCGCATGCTCTCTTCTCTTCTCTGTCCATAAAAGAGCAGTCGAGGTTAAGAGAGTCGTTCCTCTAATACTGACGATGCATTGTTGCTAGGATGAGCGGGAGAGAGGGCGGGGAACGGGGGATGAGGCAATGAAGCTCAGTCTCTTTTCCTTTCATTCATCCGAGAATGACCGTCAATTCGAAGCAGTTTGTTCTCCCTCTTCTACTCGCTCTTGCCGTGTATGTAGTGAAGAACTACGGAGGAGGAGTGGAGATCAATCCCGCGGTAAGTCCTTTTTCGTTGGTAATAGGGTACTACTGTCCTTTACCGGACCAATCAACTAATTCACAGAGTGAGATCATGAATGATGGTCCAACAGGTTGCTTGGTCCGGTAAAAGGAGAGAGTGCAGTTAAAAGAAAGGTTGGAAGTAGACGGCCAAAGTCCGGAACCAACGGTTCTTGCAATTAGAAATAGCTCATAAAATGGAATTTGGGGACTAAATAAATGATTTTCCAGGGTATGAGCCCTGAGCCAGTCTCTGTATTCGCCTCTTCCCTTCCTTCTTCTCCTTCGAAGACTGAGCAGGAGATCCTAATATGCGATATCGTCGACTCTGATATTGCTCTCAAGCCAGAGGTACCTTTTTGCAATAAAATTGCGAAGAAAGCCGCACTCTGACTAGACTTGGGGCTCAGAAGACGTTTTCCGAGTATTTTCCGCTTCTTCCAGGTCGGCATTCCCTCCCACAAGGAGGCCAAGAACATCGTCGCTTCGGTCGTAAAAGTAGAGGAGAAGACGAAGGTTGATTCAGACTGCGTCTCGTTCGATGATCGCAGCATCGTTATGCTCATCAGCACTCGCAGAGCGGTGGTCGGTTATCTTACCCGTTCTACCAAGTCTATTCATTGGTCCGATCAGAGGACCAGTAGAGTTTTTCATGAAGGAATAGTACGCACTCACTATGACTCTTTTAAAGAAAAATCACATGAGCAAGGTATATGCAATCAATAATTCAATTCAGAAGTGCCCCTACACCTGCTTCGATGGCTACTTCAACCACACGTCGATCTTCGCAGGAAGAGGCAGACGTGCGATTGGATTTTGAATGGTCTCATCTTCTCTCTCCACATGTGATCATTCTTCAGCCTTCCTATTCCTTCACTATGAATTGTCTGATCTCCTCTCCTCCCGTGTTTAACAAACTCTTCCCACTACGTAGTCGCTGTGGATTGTGATATTTTGGAATAAATATTGTGTGAATTGCTCTCTCATTAGAACAAACAGGGGAATAAGGGAAATGACAAAGTTGTCGTCGAAATTGTGTTTTATCTTGATTACTCAAATTAATTTAGAGTTGGGTTTGGGTAATTCTTACACGTTGTAGAGGTGTTTATTGGGAATGATTGATCGGAAACTCATGGCTACAATGCACCAAATTACTTTTCTTCGTCGTCTAAGTTCTCAGTTCTTATCTGACTGGGAATATGGAGAGGTACTGTGGTACAGTATTCCTAAGGCTGACGCTGCATTGTTGCTACGAAAGACGGTTGGGAGGGAACGGAGTCTCGAGGGGAGCGGAAGGAGCCCTTTCGTATAGCTTCCAGTCCCCTCGTTAGTCTCGAAGGATGTTTGTCTTCTCGAAGAAGCTTGTAATTCTCCTTCTCCACGTACTCGTTGTCGGTGCAGTAGATCGAAACGGAAGACAAGTTCCTATCACGAAGTCGAGCTTCAAGATCGGTAAGCTCGTTTTAAAGACATTGACTCCCCAGGATTATTGCAAGATTTGATGAAACGCACGAGTAGGGGAGAATTGCCCGCACATGAGTGCTACGTCACGTGAACGTTAGTACTGTTCTTTCCCTCTCAATACCCTCTCGTGTTGTCTAAACAATAAGAGAGCATGTAGTAGAACGAAGAGAGTCTGATCATTACTCGTGAACGTCTCCGTGTACATTTTCCAGGTCACTGTCGTTGCTCCTTTTCGCGTATCCTCCGCGAAGGTTCCGTCGGTTGCTGCGCCTGATGCAATTCCCAAAGCTGCCGCTCAGCCCGACACCACCGAGGATCTACTTTGCTTGAAATTAGGCGGCACGTTCGATGAGAGCGAGGTGATCGTCCCCATTTCGAATAAAAGTAATAGTGCTAACACGCGGTCGTCCGCTATGCATATGAATCACCGATTATTTATTTATTTACTGTTTGATTCGGGAGAAAGTAGCCATGAGGAAAACGAACCTATTTGCGGCATTTCAATTCAATTAATCTACTCATTTTACTTTTTACATGTGACAGATCAGATAGACATCGGGGTGTTTGACTATGTTGTGAGATGAGAGCGAAAAACAAACAGCTCAATGTAAGTTTCGCGACGCTATTGATGGATTATATACTTACTACCTATACCTTTAACTCTTCCATCAGGATGCTCCGTCAACTCCCGAAGACGATGCGATTGATGCTGCTGAGAGAAACCGGATCGAGAAGGATACCGTTGTGATTGTCGGAACCAATCGTGATGTGAGTATTTGAATTGAGGAAGATTTGTGTATTTCTAAGAACAGTGAGTAGGCAACCTCGATCCTGGCCAATCTATGTTGAATGTGTTGAAAAAGATTGTATAATCTGCTCAGATTGAGATTGTTTAGCCTGTGATACAATCAATCAAGATTTCAGTGAATAGCTTTAGAATAACGTTTCACAATGGCGCTCGATTCCCCTTCGGACTTTGCTGTTCGTACTTACAAAAACGTAAACTTTACTGCTTCAGGAGAACGAAATGGATGCTATCGATGACTTCGAACACTATAAAGATACCGCTGTCGCTTGTGATATTCTGGAATAAATAATTTGCAAAGATTTAACACATTTCGGTGGGAACAGGACGGAATATACAAAATAATAAAGTTGTCATCGAAATTGTTTATGGTCACGTTAATTATTTTAGAACTGGTTTGAGTAATTCTTAAAATAAGTCGAAGCTATGCGTGCTTTCGTGCTCATCGCGATCCCATGCACTCTTATTAAATAATTCATTCATGCAGAAAAACAGTTAAATAGGTTTGTGCGTTTCAAAAATTACATCGGTTTACAGAGAATTTTTTTAGCTTTGCGCAGAAAAAAAAAGATTGCGCAGAAAAATAATGGCGATAATGCCCCAAGTTACATTCGTTCGTCCTCTAAACCATCCTCGAGTCTCTCGTGATTCCTGTCATATGTAATATGGATAGATAAAGTATTCCCAATGCTGACGCTGCATCGTTCCTACGAAAGACGGTTGGGAGGGAACGGAGTCTCGAGGGGAGCGGAAGGAGCCCTTTCCACTCTCCTCTTTATTCAGTCTCTAAGGATGTTCCTCTTCTCGAATGAGCTTGTTATCCTCCTACTCCGCGCACTCGTTGTCGGTGAAGTTGATAAACACGGGGAAGAGTTTCGACCGAGCCGACGGCTGCTGCAACTTCCACAGTTGCTGCAGCTGTCGAGCAGCCCGTCGTCAAGGAGGGATGCCTCGAATCAGATGACACCATCCGGGCGTTTGTTAAGAACCAGAATACTGCCGAGGTAATCTTTATTTGTTTTAAACAGAGGGCCAGGCTGCAATCTCCTGTACTCCTGTAATGTATTATTGTTATTTTACTGTTTGAATGGCGAAATTTTAGTCGAGAGGGATGCCATCCAAGAGGAAGGATGCTCCGTCCATTCCCGAAGACGCTGCTGCTGTTGCTGCTGCGAGAGAGCGCACGGACAGGAGATATTCCCTGCTCATGCCAATAATTGATGATGTGGGTATTCTACCAATTCTGGACGTGATAATTTGATAACAAGCGACAAACAGATAGAAGTTAAACCTAACCATGTGATTGTGACCTACAGACAACAGACAGTGTTGGAAAAGGCTGCACAAGTGCTCGGAAATGAGCCACCATTTTGGTGAAAAAAAATTCTTTATCGCGTTTTAAATTGGCATTAAATTCCCTCTCTTCATTTTGATACTCGAACTTTTTGGATTTCTTTAACTGCATACTTCAACCCATCCTTCAGGCCGACCCGTCCACTCCTGAGGACTCAGATGACATCATCTGGACGGCAGCTTTAGCTGCAGCGAAGAATCGCATCGCCAAGGACCAGCGATATTCTTTGCTCATGGCATCCAATTATGATGTGGGTATTTTTATTCTGGTCCTGATAATTCGCGTACGACCGTCCAACAGAGGGAAGTAGAGCTAACACTGTTATTGCAACTTTAAAATGATACGTTCATACTAGTGAACTACTAGTTGTGTACTCTCTTTCTATACCTCGGCGCGTCTCTCGCTTTGTCATGCTCTCTCGCAGCCGTATCTGTTGTTTAGGGGCGGAACGTTTTATTATTTTGGATGAGTGTTTATGCATTTATAATATTGTTGCCCAGGTTCTAGACGGAAGATAAAAGTGCTCGGAAAGGGGTGCACAACTCACTCTTACTCACTGTTCATCAAAATTTCGGTGCAAAGCTTTTGAATCACATTTTTAATTTGGAGTTAGATTCCCAGATTGATTTTGATACTCATTGTCAGGACGATCTGTCCACTCCTGAGATTGCTGCTGCAGTATCGTACGTACTGAAAATATCGGAACGTTTACCGGAACATGATCAAAATGTTCAATTTTTGTAACTTTGCGAAGAATATTATTTGCGACTCGTGAGTAGGTTCATATTTTTTGTCCACTTTTTTTTTTTTCTCGAGAAAGGCTGCGAGAAATGTGGAGAGTGTGGGGAAAAGGAACTAGTCGCATCGTTACTTTTCAAAGTATAGTGAACAACCTGGTAAAGAAAGGCGCAATTTTTTCCATATCGAATTCAATTTTTTTAGTCCGCATTGTAGGACCACTGTGAGTCTCATCAAGGCTTGAAGAAAGATGAAGAACTACGATCATCTGTCCAAATAACAGCCCCAACTTTCAAATTGTACTGTCTTTTGATGAGGCAGATTGGAATAAACCTTTGTTGCTTTGTTTATTCAAAATAAACTGATAATTTGTAAACATTCGGGAAAAGTGGATGGATCGATGGAAATCGCAAAAGAACTAATCAAAATAACACAAGGGGATTAGTCTCTCTCAATTCAATCTGCTCTCTTTATGATTTGACTGACAAATGATGCAAATCCGATCACTTTTTTTCAATTCCTCTCTTCTTTTCTCTTCTCCATCCACTTTCCACTTTCTACCTCGTCGTGCGCGGTCGCCTCCTCTTCAAGGCGGCGTCTAAGGTGAGCTTGCTCGGATCCTAAGACCCCGAGGATCCTCAGATTTAAGATCCCGAAGCCGGGGATCCTAAACTTGAGGATCCCGAGGCTCGATATCCGAAGGTCGAAGGATATCCGTAGTAATGACATCCCTTAATCATTTATCCACTGCTAGTAGATCAAAGATAAAATTTAACTACTCCCAAGCCGAGAAACTTAATTTGACTACTGGCTGCGTCACACCGAGGTACGGTAGATACGGTATTCTAGATCATCTACAGCACTGTAAATTGCTACTTCTCGATCGACAAATGATTTATTTCAGAAAGGAACAGAAGATGGAGTCATTCTCGGACGAATCTTCTCTTCGTAGCACCGATTACGATGTACGAAATCGAATGTCTACCGTATCCCTCGATTATAGAATTTACGGTATCAATAAAAAGACACCACCGCGATGCTCAGTTCAGTAATCGCTTGAACTCTACCGTATTCCACATCTTTACCTACCGTATCCCTTTCCAGGAGATCGGGGATCGTGACTTGGCGCGTGCACTCAAGCGCATAGAGAAGCTGTCCGAGGAGATACGGTAAGAAAGGGGAGAATACTGTAACACGGATACGATGTATCCATTACGGTAATCTACCGTATTCAGGGCGAACGACGACGTTGCTGCCTACGCGTATGGACTGAAGAACCGAATTGATATGTCGAGAAAGAAGGCAGCACTTACTATTTCAACGGTATACTGTAGCGACGAGACAACGGTTTAGATTCATGGACTTGGCACGGTGCCAACAAATAAAGTTACTGATCGATTATCGTAACGTTCCAGCTGAACGAGAAGATGGATACGATGGAACAAATGTGGGACGATCGAATTATCGCAGAGCAGAAGAGTATTGCAAAGGAGTGAGTGGAGGGATACTGTAGAGTTAGGCAGATCAAAGATCAACGATCACTTCATTTCAGAGTTCTGGCCATTCTGAAGGATCTGAAGGAGGGAGAATTATCGATCGAGGTAATTGCATCAAGACTAGGCAGTATAGTGATGACGTCATGACTAGGCAACTTAATCATCATGTCTTTACAGCAACCGCAGCCGCTCTGGTTCGAGTCTCCGCAGTGTCAAGTCGTCGAGTATGAGCAAGAAGGTAAGAAGAGACGGAGGAGTACACGAGACGGGATTGACGGAAAGCTGTGTCCCTCACCACTGATACAGTATCCCTCCATTTACTGAAATATAGTAAATTATCGATTGCTTATCGACTTATCTATTACAGATCGCTCATCTTGAGGAGGGAGACAAACAATTCGCTGCCAAATCAATCGAAGTGAAGAAAGACGCTAAGAGACTCGCGGGAATGGAAAGAAATGTGAGATTGCCTAGTGATGACGTAACTGTTGACTAGTGATGATTATTTCAGCTGGATTCTGTGAAGGAATTAGAACGTGTTGTGAGTGACAAATTGGGAAGACTTCAAAATGCTGGAGAGGGAGCGAAATCGAGAGGATCTGTGTATGGAACTGTCGAATTGGTTGAAAATTACCGACTGGTGAGTTGCATTGTGATGATGCAATACTTTGGATTGCATAATGATGATGTAATTTCAGTCGGTGGAGCATCTTGCTTCGGCTATTCGCTCTCTTTCTGCTGTTTCGTGCCTTCCCGCCATTACCAACGAAGATCCCATCACGAAGGTTAGATTATTGCATAGTGATGATGCAATCATTGAATACCGTATTCAATTTCAGGCCGAAATTGACAAGATGTGTGAATCGATGACTGAATTCCTCGGTCGTATCAGAGCTCAACTGTCCAATGGGGTGAGATAGTGATTACGTCACGACAAAGAGATCAAAGATCAATCCAACTGACTAAGCTACAGTAATCTATTACAGCCATCCGCTGAGACGGCTCTTCCCCAGACTCGCGTCAAAGTGGCCGACAAGAAGTGAGGACTCTCACCACGATTATCACCATACTGTACAGTAATCTTTTCCAGGAAGCCTACTTTCGTCTCTTCTTCTTCCTCTTCGTATCACTCTGGTCGCACCTCTCGCATCTCCTCCGATTGTCCCTCAACCAAACGTAATTAACTAATTAATATTACAACGGGTCAATAAATTGATAATTTCAGCTGGTCAGTCCGATGCTTCGACTACTGGAGCCAGCACCGCTCAATCGATTGAATCGCAGCTTCAGTGAAGAAAAAACGACTGAAAAGAGATCTCATTTTAGATAAATGTGTCGTTTGATAATTTTTTTGGAATCCCCATTACAACTCTACTGACTCAACTCACTCAATTACTCAACTCTTCTTAGCTAGAAATAACTATTTCGTGGTGAAATTTTCTGCCAACCGACAAAACAAAAATGGTTTCAATAAAACTTCAGCCACTACGGTCGAATTCGTTGGACATTGAAACAAACTACAATTGCGTGCGTGCCAATTTCACTTTCCTGCAAATTTCTTCATAATACACTGAACTTGCACCTGCTTTCAATGCAGGATTCATTTCCGCCTGAACTAAGAGCCCATGCTTTCGCTTTAATATGTAGGGGAAACGAATACAGGAAAAAATTATGTTTTCGGGCAGCTTTCGGTGCAAAAGTAGGTAACAACAAGAGCGTTTATCAGACAAGGAAGTTTCAACGGACCACGATTTTGTTGATTGAATTCGCTTTAATCGACAACTTCTTTGCCCCGGTTAGTATAGAGTTGCAACTTTCACAGCATTCGAAAGATAGACGGCGAGAACGAGTTAGAGAAAGAGAGAGATGGCGAGAGAGCGCACGAAAGTAGAGAGTCAGACAACGAGAGAGATTTTTGGCATGGTGCCAATTCGATGCTGTGACTTTCTTTTCCGCACGCGATAAATTTTCACTTTCGCGCTTACAAGATTTGGTTTTTGGGCCGCGACCAAATGTGAGGTTTCCCTAATTAGAGACCTGCGTCCCAAGAATGTCCTCACGGGCCTGTCACTCAGCGCAGGTTCGTATATCGCGTTTGCACTACTTTCTAAATTTAGAATACTTGATTTTTAAATATTTATCAGTAAATAATCAGTAAATTCAGGAATTATTGATTCCAATGTGTACAAATCGCTCACTTCGATATGGTTTCGAGTGGGACCGCGATTATTTTATTGATTTCTATATGAAGTCTGCAAAATTGTGATATTTTTTTGAAATAATCATTGTTTTCAGACTTCAATGTTATTTGCCGGTTGTGGCTGCGTTTACTTCTCATCCCATCATGATTTATTTGCTGGCATTCGAGAACAAAAATATGCGAAAGGAAATACGAAGAGGGTACATTCTGTCACATGTAAGCCCAGATTTTCCGCTTTTTAAAATTCCATTTTTTACTTTGTGTTAAATATTGCAGTTAGCTCTGATTCTGGACGAGTGGTCTTTCTGTTTCTACTTCCGTATCTATCCAGTGATTCCCTATGCAGCGCTGTACTGTGAAGGTCCATTATGTCAAATGGATCTGAGCATGCAAACTCTCATGGTTACGTTTAATAACAATTCAAATAAATTAAAATATGTTTTAATAGATTTGCCTCTCAATCCCCGTCGCTCTCATAAATCCTCCCTTTAATTTTCTCATCATGCGTATGCATCAAATGTTCGTGCCAGTCAACAGTCGATGGAAATTAAAAAGCAGGTGATTGTGGGTTTCCCCAAGATGAAAAAGTGTGGGTAAAGCATGCGGTGCAATGATTGATATCCAGGCATCTTGAAAACGAAATTCCATTTTTTTTTCAGAACACAATACCTGTTGGCCTCTGTCAGCATAGCTACTGTGGTTTCAAATGTGGCCGGTTTCGCCATTTTTGGCAAAAATCACGACCAGAGCCTACAATTACTCCAAGTGCGCGGACAATTTACGCTTCAATTTTGGTTCTGATGCTATTCTTGCTTTGCAGGAACCCGAACTCGCCTGGCTCGTAAATAGGGGTGGTACAATTTTTCTCTTCGGGCCACCGGGCGATCCACAGTATTTCAGATGGGGTTTCAACCATCTTCTTGAATTGGAATACAGAAAAATCAACTCAGAGATAATAATTCTCGGAGTATCAATGCTAATAAACACTCCGCCTCTCGTGCTATTTACTGCAGATTCGATGCGGACCATGGCGATAAGCAGTGATGTGAGAATTATTTTATTAATATTTTTTTAAATATCATTATTCATTAATATCTTTGCAGATTCTTCTCTCGGGTAGCACTCAGTCCATGGCGCGTCGGATGTTTCAAGTTTTTCTAGTGCAGGTTCATATTTTTCAAACAACTTTTTTCAGTACTCCCATGATGAAATTCGGAAACCTACAATTTGTATGAGAGTTACTGTTCCTCATGATTTTTTTGTGCTCTTCATAACTGTGTTTTTATAGAAAGGCAACTGTGGTGTAAGATAATAAACTAATTAATTTTATTAATCATCTTACACCACAGTATCGTACTTACTGAAAATATCGGAACGTTTACCGGAAAACGTGAAAAATATTCACTATTTGCATCTTTGCGAGTACACATTATCATGATTTGTCTTTATGCTAATTCGAATAATCCGCATCGATTTACCGGAATCTACCAGGATATGCCCGGTGAAATGTGTAAAACAAAGCGACAAATTCGATTGCAAGAATAGTAGAGAACCGGCAATTACTGGCATTTCCCGGCTGTATACGGTAATGATTAGGGATGATCAGTCGGAAAATGTCTTTGTCTGAAATAATGTCGAACAAAGGTTCCGTTCCGGTTCGTTCCGGTTCAATCCTTTGTTCTCCTTTGTTCTCCCTCTCATTCCGGCTTTTCGACTGACCACCTCTAGTAGTGATGACAATTCGCTGACTTTGTCGGTTTTTGCATCGAATTTTCTCCTTTGTTTTAAATATCTCACCGGGGATATCCGGGTAGTTACCGGTAAATCGAGGTGGACAAAAAATATGAACCTACTCATGAGTCGTAAATAATTTTCTTCGCAAAGTTACAAAAAGTGAATATTTTTCATGTTTTCCGGTAAACGTTCCGATATTTTCAGCAAGTACGATAGTCTTTTATGGTTGTTGAAAACAGTTTTTTCTGTTAGCCCAGTTTTATAAAATCATACCGTCGTGTAACATAATTTAATAAACACTGAAATATATAACATCAATTTTCAGTGGACTGCCGCAACGATTCACTACATTCTTCCTCTCGGTTTCATCTTTTCATGCATGATGTTCGATACGACAGCAATTCCAGGATGGATCTACGCACCTTCACGACTATTTGCGGTGGTTCGATCATTTCTCCTTTCTTTGTATAATGATTGGTCTTGCAGACAATTTTCTCACTGAACGGATCCGAGTTTAGCATTTACTTCATCATAAAAAATCCCGCTCATCTGAAGGTGCGTAATTACAAGTGCACTAAATATACACTTTCGTAAATAATTATAGGCTCTTGTAAAACTACTACACAAAGTGCCCTTTATTCACCATGTATTCATTAATATCGGCAAGAGACTTCTGAAAGATCGAAATCCAGCAGTTGTTTATCCTTGTTCGGTCATTAGTGTTGTGGAGCGCGTGCATGTCACATGATTCCAAACCTACAGAAAATGGTCAGAATGAGATAGTGTGCAAAAGTGAGAGAGTCCCTCTCGATTTTGCATATTCTGTCACATATTTCTGTAAGTTTTACCGGCGTGCACGTGGAGAGATTGATTTTTTTTCTGTGAGAAAGTTGCGCAATTTTCAACGAATTTATATTGCAATACAAAGAATCGTCTACACATGTTCCTTTTGCATCAACAACTTCAGCACAGAATTTTTCGCTAGTGGAATTGACATACTCACGCTTATACAGTTGTAAGAGGGAAATCGAAGAGAGGAAGACTCGCTAAGAGAGGAGAGACGACTTAGTCAACGCTGACGGTCCTCAGGTCATGCAACTCAAAGACACGATCACTCGCAAAAGAGAACTGTCATGGCAACCCAACTGAAAACAGTTGATCAAATGTACATTTGAAATTTTAGATGAAAAATCGATAATTGTGAAATTTGGAAAAATCAACTCCATGAAAAATTGTCTAACCCCCCCCCCCTGGTGTACACCATCCAACTTTCATCCGAATCGTCGATGCAAACTTTTTTCCTGTTGCTGGCATTCCTACACCGTTACAGGAGATCTGTGATAAATAATGTTGGAATGACTTGAAAGAGTCCGTACTGGATACTCTTAAAGGGACCATGCATAGATAGTGAAACACACTTTTTTGGCATTATTTTGGTCGACTAATGAAGGGAAAAAAATATAAAAAAATTGTTCGGACCCTTTGGGAGTGGTTTACGGCAACTCCCAGAGGCACACGCTCTGCGATTCGACGTTTCCTAATTTCTTTTCAAAAGTATCTCGGCTCCAAAAATTTGTGGTGTATGAATGCCTACGATGTCCTGAATGACTACTAAGCAGAATTCAGGGCATGTCATGTTCATTCCTAGAAGTTATGTCCACATTACGAAACGTCAATTTTCAATTCGTACACCACTACAGTTCAACTGCGCATATCCCGAAACACAAAGCTCCTAGAATTTTTTCACTATTTTTCCCGTTATCAGCATGTCATATTTGACTAATAGAGGTCAAGTTGCCAATCTCTACCGGGTCCCTTTAAAGTGATCTCCTTGCAATGATGTGGTAATCCCATTCTACAAAAGTAGGATAATCATTGTAATATGTTTCTTCTTCTCTTCTTCTTCTTTTCTTCTTCTTTTATTCTTCTTCTTTTCTTCTCCATTCATTTCGTTCATTTTCACTTCTCTGACACGGTCGGCGCACTCTTTCCAAGATGGAATCGGAGGCTTCAAACATCGATCAATCTGCAGGTATCGTTATCCATTTTTGCCACCGCATAGGTCAAAGAAGATTTAGAAAAATAAAATGTTTAAAAAGTATGTGTTCTATTCGTTTTTCGTATAGCAGGCAAACCGGACGCAATAATTAGCTGCGGAATGGATGCTATGCGAAGGATAAGAGGAAGTCGATCCACGATGCTCCCCCGAGAGAAAAAAGGCTTGACGTGGTAAGAAGCCCCGGCATAGGATAACCATGCCAAATATCATTGTTTGAACTGAATATGCGCGACGGGTTAGAAAACATATTTCGGATGGTTCGGCTGAATGGGAGAGTTTACGTGGTGGCACGATGCTTTCGATGGAGTTCCACACGGAGTATTCAAATTATGGCGTCAAAACGTCATGGAAACAAACAGGATAATAAAACGGTAGTACATGGTCCCACAGGTAAATAGATGTGGCGCTAGGTGGGCACTCCGGACTGAATCTGCCCATTGCAACACTGGCCTATCAATGTTCTCCCGCGAGTCCAGCTCGAAGTCGCGAAGTGCCTTTACCTTTCACATGCTGCAGGGAGCTCACGTCCATTCGATCGCCTGAGTCGGAGGCGTCGGACGTGCTGCAAATGAGTCTCTGCTGTGAACGACGCAGCATGTCGTCGATGTGGGCGGTCGACGTACGGGCGCAGTTCGCAGTAATCTCTTTTGATGGAGAAAAGAGCGAGGATGTACTGGTGAAGGAAGTGAGTCAATTCTTGCATACATTATTTACATATTTATCCTGTCATAAAGGCAAAGGGGCCTGCAGTGAGGCATCATTCGGGGGCAGAGGTTTTCGGGATCTTATAGCGTCAAAAAGCTCATTTTGATGCCACACCATCAAAAAAGCTAGTTAGCGTACAGAACGATATTTCGCCCTGGCTCCAAGTACAAATTCAGGCCGAAGCAAAACTCGACTATGAGAACCATGAATTCATAACTGAAATTGCGCCATGGGAGAAAATCGTGGAACTCTCGCAGGTGATATTGAAATCAGTGAATTATAAATTTGGAATATTGATTTTCCAGAAATCCGAGTACAACATCGTGTGGATTGAGTGTCGACTCTTCGTCAAGAATATCAGAGGAGTGACGTCAGTTCATTACTTTAAGTGTTGCATATTTAACCATTAGGGTCCAGTTGGTTTTGAATTTTTATTTATAAAAAAATTACCTTTCGAAAAATTAACATGCTTATAATGAGCTATGATGTGTAAACAATTCGCTTTGTACACAGGTACCATCCAAACTACAATTTCGCCATTCCCTCCGATCTTACCGACACCGTCTTCCTTGTCGAAGGAAAGCAGGTGCATGTCAGCAGTCAGGTACTGTGATAGAGGATTGGTTGGCACGGTGCCAAATAACATTTTTGGCATAGTGCCAACCATCGGAAAATTCGTTACTCACTTATCAGTACCTCGGACTGATCTCTCCAGTCTTCAAGGCAATGTTCTTCGGAAGTTTCGATGAGAAGAACAAGAGAGAAATCGAGCTGAAGGACGTGAAACATGAGGTATTGCATAGGGATTACGAAATGGCAAAAGTTTGATTCAGCAGTTCGTACAGCTACTGGCTGTAATATATCCCTCGTTCGCTGACGTCACTGGTGAGTTCAGGATATATCGTCATTACTTTAGCAGACCTGATCGGTTCACATCGAGCATTATTATTGATCCTCGGCATTCATGTTACAATCAAATCTTGTAAAGTAGTGTTGTATCATAAAATAATTTGCATGTTCATTGCCAGGTGGCACTGTCTGGGCAATTCTCAAGCTGGCCGATCGCTTCGAGATCAAAGTTTGCTTTCAAAAGAAATTATAGAAAACAGAGTAACATTGATTTAACGTAGCTGGAACATTTCCAACAGGCATTCTGAAATCGAGAATCACCTGTTACAGTATGCTCCTATTACAGTACGCTACGGATCGCGCGCAAGGGTACCTTATCTGCAACATGTGGCCACTGGCCGAATCATACCAATTCTCAGACCAATTTCGTCTCAGGAAACTACAGGTGTTTATTACTTTTCACTGCATCAATTTATTTTTATAGTCGGAACATATCTATTCTACCTCAAAAAGTTCGTGAATCAAACACAAAAACATTTAAAAATAAAGTAGTAATTGCATTGAATTCGTTTTTCCAGAATGCCATTCTCGAAGAGATCGACGACGTCTCCTACGTGCACGAAATGAGGATGAATCTATTAATTTTATTTGGAAAACATAATTTAGTTTTGAAATGATTACGTATTTCGCAGGAAACCGAAGAGTGGAAGGATCTTTCGGACGGAGCAAAGGCTTCTTTGCTGGAGAAGATGATCGCTTTGACCAAGTCCAACGGAGTATGATTAACGAAGATTCAAGTCTCGACCCTACTCTCGTCCCTAACCTGTCGACCCTACAACTATTAGCTGTTAAGATAAACAAATGAGCAGGACCTCTAATTGTTTGATCTTTTTTCAAACATTTTTTTTGCAGTATCGAGTTACCCTGGTTTCATCAAAAAGGATTTCCTCTGACAAAACAAAAATTAAAATTTGCTAAGCAACGATTTGTTTCCCTCTCCTGAAAAAAAAATGAAATGTCAAGTTACGGATACGGAGAGGCGAAATATAGGGAAAATATCTACATCGCATTCTCAATATCATCACGCGATTTGAGCTTCAATTCCATTTTCTACGAAAATAATTTTCACCGACTCCATTTTCCACAATCGTTTCTATGAGATGATAAATCATCTTTCCCACACTTTCCATCTCTCAAAGGGCTAAGTGCAAACACAGCGCTTCCCATGTTTTTCCACATTTTCCACTAAGAAATTCTACGTAGTGAAAGAGAAAGGACACACAAAAAGTCCTGGGAATTTCGATATCCCTTCCTTTCTAGTAGAAGTCCATTTTACTCGTGGCCCATGATGCTCTATTTGCTTGCTCGATATTCTCTTTTCTGAATAAAGATCTAAAGGAGTGTTCCATTCACAAGGACAACAATCACTTCATCATTCATCTTTCAACCATCTTTCAACCTCTTCAATTTCCCCCATCTCAGTCTTTCGTACCAATACATTTCTATGTTTTCGTCTCTTCCCTGTATTTCATGCAAAGATCTGGAACTAACTTTATAATTACAGACGGCAAAGTCCAACCCTCCTCTTCAACCGTATACTTACTCTTCCCTCTCAAATGCCGGCTTCTCTTTTCACTTCTCCTTTTTCTCGATCTGAGATTTGCAACACGCAAACTGAAGATGACAACAACTACAAGGTAAATATTTAGTAGATGGCCGGCCGGGTAGCGCAGTGGTTGTGTGCTAGAATTCGAATCGAATGGTCACAAGTTCGACCCCCCGTGCCTGCAGATCCACCTAACCAAGGGGGTTAAGAAATGTTGGTAGTGATTGGTAAATCACGATCCAAACATGCCTCGAAAGGGGTCCCCGATTCACGTGCACACAACACGAGAATAGCCTCGCAACAGGCCGCTGATCATCTCAGGACAGGCTCTCGTTGCCCCTCAGGCATAGGGGTGGTCGAGACCGCCTTGCGTGTAGAAGACCTAACACCTTTACCTTTATATCTAAAGCTACATATTTCCTAACTGCCAATTCGAAACATTTTTTCTTCAAATTATATACGTACATTTCTCAAATGTCATCCAATTTCAGCTCATTTGCTGTCAACACTCCGACGCTGTTTCTACTCCAGCGGATTATTTCGTGTCGTGTCTCACTCTCTACTGTCCATGCACTCGTTTCTACACTGATCACATGGACATTGACACTCATTCATTCGTCCATCCAAAACAGGGAAACGTGGACAGATTACGAATCACAACCAAAGCAGTTAGTAAATGTACATGATACGCCGTTTTCAAGCACAACATATTCGTCATTTACAGCTTTAGTTGTTTTATAAGATTTGTCGCAGCAAAACGGCCTTTTTCAGTACACTCGCGACTCTCCGATCACTCTCAAAGCCATCGGAATCGATCGCTCAATTCATCTCGACATGTTGCATAAGGATGGAAGTCGAGCAATTCTAGTAGTTGATCTCAGAAAAATCAATGAGGTGATCATTACATTTTTTCCAAATCTTACGATTTTCTACGGGTATGAGCACGTTAAAAAAAGTTAATTCATGTTCCGAATTATCAGATTCTTCTGTTCTGGACGGCGAATATTGTTACTGACATGAGCAATTTCTCTATGAGACATGACCACAAGAGTCTCCATGAATTTCATTTTATTCAGTTCCGATGAACGAATATCAAACGAAATTCAATAAATAAATAATTTTATATGTATTTCCCATTCATGGTCGCATTGTGTGATTAATCAGATCAATAATGTCTTATTTGCGGCCATTTGGAATTCTCAAATTGTAGGACTAAGTGGGAAAAAACTGAATAAAAATGAGTAAACTCAAAATTCCCATCGTTGCTAGGCGTTCTTGTTCCCAATCTATAGGTCCCCTTCCCCTCACGAATCTTCCCAATATTCTCACCACACGGAGATCCAATAAGAAATACATTGGATAAGCGGCCCCTCCACCGCTTCCGAGGTTCCTCCCCTCACTTATCATTCCCGTGTGGTTGACAATATCACTCCCTTCCCGCCCCCTTTGAACCCCCTTCTTATTAATTATCAATTTTCTCTTTTACTCGCACATTTATGCACATGTTGTCGCACCCTTGTGGTGTACGATAAATAACAAATAAATAAAATTCTCTGGACACTTGCAATGATCTGAGAGAAGGGCTAATTTTCGAAAGGGTAGCTTTGAAAAGAATGTGAAATCATTATTAATGTGGTTTCCATGTATCTCTATACGCAGCTTCATACGTATCAGAGACGGAAATTTTTTTTATACTAATCTTCACCAGTCCTGTTTTCCTTTGTGATCGTTCGAAATCATGATTCTATAATTTGATTCGTGCTTCGATCGATATTCGATTCGCGCGTCTTTGTAGAAAACTTGGAACGCTCCTCGGTCCTCGACAGTTTTCGGGAGTAAAACAACCTCGACCTGCAGAAATATTGATAAAACACTATCAATAAACTATTTGCACTCGAAGGATCGCAATACTGATATTAGAAGAGAGAGGAGAAAAGAAAAGGAGCTCACTTCGGGATACTTATTCATTGTTGGACGGAAAATTGGCTGGTTCTATTAATCCAATGCAGACCAAGACTCGATCCTATCTTTTCTCGAACAAAATGCATTGCTGATATGCCCCAGTGAGTGATGCAAATCTCCTGTCGAAAGGTAGCTGAAGACACAATCTGAATCTTATTAAATTTATCCTTGGGCATGAATGGACCGTACATATAAATAGAAAAATTCACTTATTAACTCGTCTTTTGGTAGAATTCACGACATTTCAAGTTTACTCGACATTAGATTCTATCGCATTTACAAATCAAGCAAATGTATACGTCTCGAAGCAGAAAGTTTCCAGAGTTATTACATTATCAGGATGCGATCACGCAAAGTTTTTTCCTGACAATCCTCAGAACACAGAATTTATCAATAGTCGTTATTCACGCTGATCGGGTAAGTCTGATCCATTCTTCGTTTGTGAGGCTTCACCAACTAATTCCCATTTTTCTCTTGATCTCATTCTGCCATCGTTCACGAAGATTGGATCAATCCTCGAGGCACACAAAAATTTGTACAAAACTCACCTTCAGTAGTTCAAATACTGGCTCTTCCGATGTGAAGAACACGATAGAAGACATGATCGAATGACCTTTTCTAGCTAACTCGAGAACATAGGCCTCATCCAGCGATATCTGAAGTGTATGTGTAGTCATCAATATTACAATTTTATAATGAACGTTCACGAAATAGACTACTGGTCTCTGCACTCTATTTCTAGACCTCGACGTGTCTTTTGCTTTGCCATGCTCTCTCGCCAGCGGAAAGTGCTTTTACCTTGCTTTTCTACCAACAGACGAGTTAATAAAATGCCTTGGGCCGCGAAGCATTTTATTATTTTGGACGAGTGTTTGTGTATGTGCATTAGTTGAAAGTCATAGAAGAAAGCGCTACAGAAATTGCAAAACTTGTTTTCCTTTTCGTTTAATTTACTTTTTCTCATGATAAAAAAGGTTGAAATTAAGGAGTTACAACGCATTTTGAAAAAGGATTGTGTGAAAAGTGGCTAACCTTTTTAATCGATAACGTAATTGGACGACAAAAGGACATGATAATGTCTCTCTTCAACATGCCAGATGATTCCATGTATATTTCAAATTCTTCGATTTCTTTCTTCTCATACTTTTCGATAAATGGCCGCATACTGTGTAAAAATAAAGTAAAGTAAAGGCAGTCCCGTACTCAGAATGTTTTACATTCGCTGAACATTTCGTTTTTTTCAGTGTGCACACAATTAGCATTTAAATCAAGTAGCGCATAAATAGTTGAATAAGAAAAAAGGATCATGTTGTTCTGTTTGCAAATTTACTCACCTGATCCTCATCATGGTTTCGTAAAAATAGTCATTTACTCGTAGCTTTTTATACGTGCAATTCTCCAGAAGAGCATCAACAAGCTTCTCTAATTTCTTGTCCAAACTTTCCTGCCAACTATTAAAAGTAAGCTAAATTGTGTGTTTGAACATTTTGTTTGGCTAGACAATTGAAATACATGAAACAAATGTATTTTTCTTCTATAAAATTGAATGTTTTGTTAACCGCGAAGTTGAAGGTAACGCTGGCGATGCTTGCCCGTGCGAATAATCTCCTCCTCATCATCTCGAATTGGGCCCATTTCGATAAATTGTCATTTATTTTGATAGTCTGCGTCTTTCCTGCACAAAATTGTTTTCTCTGTCAATATTATAAAGAAAAGGATTGGTAAAATCAACTACGCATTCTAATTTTTAAAGAAAATTGGAAACCAGATCTTGTGAAATATTTTACACTTACGATGAGATTTGGTTGCAGTTTTTCCTGCTAGTTTCAGGTTCGCTTCTTTCTCGATCGCCCACGTAAAAGTGCCATCACTCTGAGATGGAAAAAGACTTTGACTAATGGTAAACTGTATATCATCACCCAATAGGAAAGTGTGTGGCATTATTTGTCTTTGTCTATGGTTAAACTAACCGTGTCTCCTTTATGGGGGGATCAATAGACCTTTGTTAAAAAGTGTTTGACACGAATTCACCTCTGATATGTAGAATTTGTCACAATACATTTCAGTCTCAGCCACTCTGCATTCCAATGCTCGATTGCACGCACGCAACTTCAGACGATCGCAAAGTCTACCGTATCGAAGAATGCGCGTCAGAATCTCAGATGGTATGCCATCCAATTTGGCTTCCGACTTTCGCGTCATGACTACCGCATGAACTGATGCAGCAGCTGCAGATACGACATCGGCTGCCGAAAGATCAGAGACCTGTAAAAAAGGAAATGAACATCATTTATTGAAGACAATATATTCAAATGAGAGGAATTGAGAGAGAATCGGGCAGAATGCACGAAATTTTAGACCGCGCAATCATCTTCGAATGGGTGGAATGAGGGGTTCCTCTCGATTAGGAACCGATATTCAATTAGATGAAAAATGACTATACGAGCATGCTACTGCAAACTTTTAAAAGCTATTGCTCGATACCTGTTTCGTGACACGGTTCTTCCTCTTAATGCAATGATTCTTGGCCATTCGAACCTTCGGTGGTGGACGACCGTCAGTGGACTTGGTCGGCAGTTTGGGAAAAGCTGACACTCGGGCCGAACGTCTCGGCGCTACCATTTAATACTGCTATAAAATATTAAGAAATAAGTATCAACAATAACTAAGTGCAGTTTCATGCATAAATCGGCATGGTTCGTTCGAACTTGAATGAATTAAAGACAAGGAGAGAGAATGAATAATAATTCATTAATGAATTATCGCATGTAAATCACGAGGGACAAACGAAAAAAAAATGCAAAAATTGAATAACGCGAATGCGCGACCTGCGTGGACTCAGAGACAATCGCGAGTGCTATTGTAGCGTCTGTTGGGTAACCAGAGTAAGTGTACTACCATGACGCCATGGTTCACGACAGGGTATACGTGCTTGTCGAGAGTATGAGAAAAAAATTGAAGACAAGTTCAATATTTTAAGCGTCGTGCACTGAGCGTTCAATACAAATTTGGCATCGCTCTGTCTATGTGAACAAAAATCAAAAGTGAAACTATTGTCTTGACTTTTTCATATTTATTTTGATTTATATTAAACAAGCATCTGTTGACACTTAATCTAATCAGACCAATCCTGTCAACCATTTACGTCGTACGAAATTAAGATTTATTGTTGTTGGTCGTGTACAAGAGGAGAGATTCTGATTTTTTTGTCAAACTAGAAAATGTACCATAATATACTTGGCCATGCAAATTTCTTCTTTCGTCTATATTCTGAGACAGCTCTAGAATTGCCGGTGGTCCGTCCAGTAGCATATCGTGGTCGGACTTGTAGTATTTCGTGGTCGACTCCTTAGTATTTTATGGTCGGTCCCGTAATATTTCTTGGTCAGTCCCGTCCTCGTGGCAGCCGATACATGCTACGGGACCGACCATTGGCGATTCTAGAGACTGGGTTAATGCAGAAAAACCTGTACAGAGCTTTGGTTTCTCGATTGAGTGTGATTCCAGATAAGTCGGATTTTGCATTTCAGTGTCTGTCAGAGGAGAATAATTACGTGATTTACAATGAGGACATCTGCCATTGTGGGATTAGCATCTAGTCAAGATACAGGTGTTGGGGATAGACCGAGACAGGGATGATATAGCTTCATCTCCATGATTGATACAATGGTAGCGTAGTAGTAGGTGTAGGTCAGCAGCTGTGCGTAGGTCATTGGTGGATCATCGTAGTGGTGGCGACTGTAGTGTGCAGTGTAGACAGTAGAGTGCGCAAAGTGAGACTTCCCGATACTTTTTTTACCCGAATAATCGGAATGATTGGGAGCATTTCCCGATACATTTCCTCGATTTCCCGATACCTTTTTGGCTCATCATTTGACTGTGAGTACAAGTGCATGCTAATTTCATGCTAATTCAGTTATTCCCTCTCATTTCGCCCGTTCGTCGTCTCACGAGACAGTCTACTAGACAGTAGACTAGTGAGTCTCTCCTCGTATCTGTAATGTGGCGTGTTTATATAGTTCTGCGTTGCCCTCTCTTCCTCCACCATATGTATGCTTCATACACTCGGGTCGTCCTAGTTTACCCCTGATTCCCCCCTTCCTATTGAGTTTGTTGCGGTTAGTCACTTTGGAGCTCTCGTGGCTTTGTTTCCTCCTCCCTTCTGCTTCTCTGTTCTAACTTGCTCCTTGGGTTGCTATAGGCCCTCTCTCTTGTCTATGAGTCATCAGTGTGTTCTCGTCTCTACTCTAACCTTGCCCTTTCTCTCAGCTTGCGATGTTGCATCTCTCTATCCTTACACCTCCCTTATCCTGAAAAGACCGACCCCGGTCTTAATTTATTTCTCCACTTACTCTTACTGGCCGACGAGGTCGAGATCTCCCTCAAATAGCCGACATCCTTGCATGTCCACGTATTTGCAGATCCTGTGGTGTGGTTGTAACTATATGTTCTTCTTGCTAAGTATATTCTCACCTCTTCCAGTGTTCCATCTGACTGAGTGTGGGCTGATCGCCCACAATGAAGAGTGCTCTCCTGGCTCTTGTTACCGCGACGTTGAGCCTCGGTTATAAAACCTGATCTCTTCTCATGTGTCCGAGTGGTCATGAGCACGACCACTTCTGCCTCCTTTCCTTGAGCTGAGTCAATCGTTGCTGTCTGTAATTTGAACCTGTCATTTCGTATTTTCTTCCTCTATCTTGCCTTAATGCTTGGGTGTTGCGCCTTGAATCTCTCGATTTGTTCCTTGTAGAAGCCGAGAACCAGCACGGTTCCCTTTCCCACAGTGTTGTCCAGCCATGTGGCAAGTTTGCCTGCCACCGCTATCTCATCCTCATTGAATCGAGAGCCAGATGCCGCTGTTTGTTCGTTTCCTCTCGTGTCAATTAGACACACAGGGCATTCTTTCCGAAGTAGTGGAATGTCGAGCATTCTCTCTTCTCCTCTGACTCCAGATACTAGCGTCTCTTCGTAGAAGAGTCTTGATGGAATCCGGGTCAACGCAGGGTGCATTCTACTACATGTGCGCAGAGTTACCCTGGGACACTCAGTCGCTCT